>JAOBSW010000858.1:0-440697 GCA_026214975.1 Gentiana macrophylla
CTTCCTCTACTCTAAAAATTCTGCAAATTTTCAGCAAAGTAGATTACTGTCTTATCTACAATCTCTCTTTTTACATCAACTCGTTAATCATTATGGATTGTTCAGAAAGTTCATGTTTATACCGGACACTCTGTCCAGAAAATCTGCAGCAGCACCTTTACTTCTTTTTCTGTTATGAACAGGTTAAACATCTTCAAATGACCTAAATTTTTGATATGTTGCAGACAACAATTTTATCTACAGCTTTTATTTTGGAATTAAGTTCAGATTCTTTTTCGTTTGATCTCGATTTGCAATCCAACACAGTGTTTATTAATCTGGAAATTCTGGCAGCTTGTGCAATCGTCAGAAATAACTGTTTTTGACCAAGTTAGTTCATCCAAAAATTTCAATATTTTTATATCACCTGGGAAACTCTATTATCTAAATCTTTTCTCTTTGGATCGTGCTCAAGTTCCTCTTCGTTTGTTCTGTAAAAAAAAAAAAAATTTGATAATGTCAGATCCGGAGTAAAAATCTTACACAACAACCTAAAAGGAATATTCACCTCCTTGACTTAGAGTTTGGGCTAAGAGGGTAGTAAGTTACGACTGTTATGTTTAGGAGTTCCCCGAAGTTTGATCTCTTCCTGAGTTAAACTTTTTAGTAGGATGCTTATAAAGCTAACGTTATAGTTTTTTTTGCAGTGTTAAACGAGAACCAAGATGCTATCCTCCAACATGCCATGCTTGATGTTAAGACCCTTTTCGTGCTCCTTTGTAGTTATACTTTTTCTGGTAATTTGTTTCTCATGTAATCCTTCACTTGATATCTTTAAACTCAACAAATCCTCTCGGCTTGTTGTCATGAATTACCTTTAATCTTCTAGCAATTTAAACTACACCAGTTTCAAGCAGAAGGTAGTCCTTGCAAAGGTGCCTTCTGAACCTGTCTAGCCAACCAACTTTTGAGTTCCTAAACTTTTGATCTCCATTTCAGATTATTGTACCTTGTACCCTTCGGTTTTAACTCTCTTTCAGGCCATTTGAGCCATGAACCGCCATGTACACCTTTTGACTCCCCATCGCCTCAGACATGCGTTCTACTACAATTTTGTCATCTTGGTTGAAAGTCCATTTTATTCTAACCTTTGCATTCCCACACGAGGAATAACCCTGAGCATTTATTCTTTGGCAGTGTACTATTCCTCTCGAGTAGTGCAACCTTGAACCGTTGATTTGAATCGTCAAATATCGTTTATACTTCCTTTGAAAATTTGAATTAATTCTTTGAAATCAAACCTTATCCGACAATTCTTAAGTGTCGTTTCCTCTTCATTCAAAAATCTTGCTTGCCGCTTACTTATTCAAACTTTTGATATTGCCTTACAATTCCTTGAGGAAATTTCTATTTCTTTTAAATCTTGAAATAACCTCTCTTTGACTATCGCAAACTTGGACACTTCTTGACAAGTGTTTATTTTATTCTCGAGACCTTTTGGTGTACTCGTTTTCCTCCATAGCTACTTCATGTTGAGATTCTTACTCTCTCTTGATTTCTAAATTTCCTTTTTAGCCCATTTGGTGCTCGACCTTGCACCTTTATTTTGTTTTCTGTTGTGTGATGTTTCTCTACTGAAACTCATGTGAATCGAAGATTTTCCTAGTTCGCCAACATCCATTTTGTTAACCAAGTGTTTAACAATCAAGGTCACACCGCCTAATGTCCTCAAGTTTAGCATTCTCTTCTCCTCAGATTAATATTTCCTAGTCCATCGGTGATGTTTCCTTTAACGTCTCCGCTTCCTTAAAGCTTATATGAAAGCTCATTACCATTCTTTTCAATTTGCCTCTGAAGTCCTTGTAGACCACCGTATCTTGCGAATTCCACTCTCTCAAAAGAATTTCATCCGCAAGGTGTTCCTTTGTTTTCCTTATGGTGGATATCTTTTGTACTATGATACAGTGCCTCATCCTTTATTTTAGAACCAACTTCAATTTTCATCAACACGGAATCATTTTGTTCTGCTTGTAACCCAAGCAACCTTCCTTATTTCAAGTGCATTGTACCCTTCCTTGGCTTACCTAGTTGACATACCACCCTGGTACTCAACTTGTCACCTTTCAATTTCTTTTACCCTAATTGGCATAAGGATTGAATCAGACCGTCAGAGAGAAAGTATGGTAAATGCATCCCCAAGAAGTCTCAGAAGTCTCTCAGCCGGGATCCTTGCCGTTCTTCAGCAAGCTTGTGGTGCCATGATGGTAGTTGAGATCGAAGGAAGTCAAGTATGCCAGGAAGCTGTGAGTCAGTTGGGAAGCTCAAGCACTCAGGACATAGGTCAGCAGGAGCAAGCAAGGAGTGGTAAACCGATGATTGCAAGATTCGAGGCAGTTGATGAGTTCATGGAAGAGGCAAGACAAAGATCCAGTTGTTTACGGTTATAAGTGATGGTCAGAACCAACCAAAGAATTGGTCACAAGTTAGATGAAGATGGCGATCATTGGCATCGGAATCATCTTTGGGTTCCGAATGTGGAAGATTGGGAAGGACAATGAAGAATGAAAACCACGGGATGGCAATTGCATTTCATCTCAGAGCAACCAAGATGTACGAGCCACAACACGAGTTTCGTGATGAAGTGGAGCCACAAATGAATCTGAGACCGAGTTGATGACAAACAAGCCAACGTAAAGATTGAAGTAGATCGTCGCCACCTCGAGATAGCTCAAGACAGGTGGAAGGAGTTGGGAAGATGGAAGGAGAAGAAGATCATGCGAGTTAGTTAGAGACGAACGCCGCAAAGTTCAGAGTTCAAGTACCTCTCGGTTACATTCGAGTTTCGAGGACGAAACTCCTCTTAAAGGGGAAGGAATGTAACATCCTCGACTTTTTAAGTAAAAGGTAAAATAGTCATTGGGTGTATTTACTACGACCTAATTATTATTTGTCCCATGTATTTAATTAAAAGGAATTAATTAAAGGATTTAGCTATTAATTATAAAGGATTTAATTATTGGCTATAAAAGGAAATAATCTCCAAATCACTACTTTTATTTACACGCCTATTACGTCAAAAAAAGAGAGGAACGGCGTCAAGAGAAGAAACCAACGCAGAAGATGCTAGGAAAAGACAGAATGTAATCTTCAACCGTGTGACCAATCCGTTCGTCTCGATCAAGATGCCGCAGAGAGAAAAGTGATCAGCGCGAGGAGACGCAACTTTGGAAAATAAAATATCTCCATTCCGTAAGTTTTCGGTTTAGCCCTAGTTTTCGGTATTCGTGAGAGTTCGATTCTTGGAAAATTCGTATCTTTTGATCCGTAGCTCTGCTTTCGCAGCTATGAGTAGTCGAAACGATCGTCTTGAAGCGTAGAATAATCTAAAAATAGGTTCGCAGCAGTAAACCCAGGTAATCTTCAGTTACTGCACTTTTTCAGTTTCGTTTTTCGCACGTAAATAGGATTTTAGGGTTTGTTGTTGATCAAATAGGTTTTGGGGTTGAGGATCAACAATCTGCTGCGATTGCTTGGTGTTTTTTGTGGCGTGTGCAGGCAAATAAGGTAAGAGGCTCTTCCTATGATTCCAATTATCGTTTATAAGGTTTAGATCAAGTTTTAAGGTGTTTAAGATGTTTTAATGCTAGGAAGATGTGTTCTTCGTTGATCAAGGATCATAGGTGTTCTTGGAATAGTTAGATATGTTTATTTACGTTTTACTATGTGTAAATTGCTATACTTTTGGGTTAGAAACTGATTTGGATCGAATTTGAAGATTTTAGAGTTCTAGTCGAACCCTGTGGACGAGCGCCTGGCCTCTCTCGACGGGCGTCTACTTGGGGTACATTTCGACGAAAGGCGTGGCTTTCCGGACGGGCGTTTGAAGTGTTGTTTTACATTCGAGATTGAAATCGCTTTAGGTGGACGGCGTGCAGGTATAGTGGACGGGCGCCCAGAGGTTCCAGACGGGCGCCCATGTCTTTAAACGGGCGTTTGACCTGTTTTATTTGTTTTATTTGTTTTCATCGTTTCACTTAGTTTCGTGTTTTATACTCATGTGTTTCTTGTTTTAAACCCTTAAACATGATATATTAACATTGAATAAATATAAACAAGCCTGAATTGAGCTTCGATTCGTTCAGCTTAAAACACCGAATGTACTCTTAAAGGAGTTGAAGTTCGGATCCGTCGGAAGATCATGATAGGCTTGTGCTTTGATGAGTTAGCATTCATCAATGTCTCGTGTAATTGCTAGGACTTGTCCGTGTCTTCAGTGGTCTAGGAAGAGAGTAGTTTGTGTGAGGGAGATTATTTGAAAACACTTAGGTGGCTAGTTAATCACCCTAATAATCAACGACTTGACTAGTAAAAGATTAAACAACATGTCTCTCTTGGCTAGGCACCTGTGCTAAATCGCGATGCATGTGCTACCTCTGAAGGTGGAGGATCTCTCAGAGGTCAATGACCCTAAGTACAGAGGACTCTTTGAGACGCGCGTGCTATCGGAGTCTACCTTTTCTAGACTTCGTGGATATTGGTGTGATCCACCGATATGTTGCAAAAGAGTGTCCCCGAGGTGGAAGAACTCGTGGAGTCGGCAAAACCCTAAGCACGGAGGATTACGCTAAGGTGGATGCGCAGTAGTGCCCTTGAGTGCGGTTGTAACATAGATAAGCTAAGTAGAAACGTTTAGTCAATTCATGTTGATGGACATGAAATGAACCCTAGATTGAGTCGGTCACATAAAGATAACTAAACGATTAAATATCTTTTCTTTATAAATCTTAATTGTTGTCATAGCTTCTCACTTTTACTAAGTACTTTGTACTTACCTCCTTTGCATTTTATTTTTGTATGCATTGTGGGGTGAGAAGACTAACAGTTGACCAAGTGTAGATGATGACTTTTGAAGACTTGAAGTCTTGGCGAAGCTTTTAGTTTAATTTCCTTGCAAAGGTTGTACTAGATTAGTTGCAGTTCGTTTATTAGACTTGTTGTACATTTACTTTTAAGACCTCGTATTTTGTAAGTCTTTGGGTTTTTCATCGTTGTAATCTTAACTATCCATCTTTAGTATGGTTAATTTCTATTCTTAGTAGCATTTATGTTTTTACCCGAGTCTTTAGCTTCCGCTTGCTTTATTTTGATACTGACGACGTAGAGGTGGCGTATAATATTAGATTTATTTAATGCTATACGCGCCGAACGTTTCTCTTCCGGATAAGGGCTCGGTGTCCGGGAGCGGGGCGTTACATTAGGACTCTCCATATATGAGAAGGAATTGTTGGGGGTGATCCTGGCAGTTGGCAAATGGAAGCATTACCTTCGTAAGGTGGGGTTTATCATTAAAAGCGACAACAAAGTCTCAAGTACCTATTGGACTGAAGGCAACCACAAAGACTACAACAAAAAGGAGTTTCTAAGTTATCGGGTGGACTTCACCATTGAGTACAAAAGGATAAGGATAATGTGGTTGCAGATGCCCTATCCAGGCAACCACATCCGGAAGCCACCTCATGCTACATCGTGGTTCCAACATGGATTGAGCAGGTGCTGAGTAGCTATGAAGGGGATACATGGGCTACTGACAAGATTAGTGCACTGTTGGTAGACCCTCAATCATGGCCAGAGTTCTCACTGCAGCAAGGCATTCTAAAATTTAAAGGCAAGATTTGTGTAGGGCAAAATGGGGAATTAAGGGGGCAATTACTACATCAATTGCACATGGGACCAATTGGTGGGCACTCAGGGATCAATGCTTGTTACAAAAGACTGAGTGGCCTCTTCTTTTGGCCTGGGATGAGAGCAGATATACAGAAGATGGTAACTGAGTGCCTTACCTGCCAACAATGTAAGGATTCACATGAAGCTTATCCTGGGTTACTATATCCATTACAGATTCCAACCCAGGCCTGGCAAGGCATCAGCATGGATTTTATTGAATGTCTACCCAACTCTGATAGAAAAATTGTGATCTTAGTAGTGGTGGATAGGCTGACCAAGTATAGCCATTTTATAGACCTACCCTCCAACTTTGGAGCTGAAGAAGTTGCAGATGTATTTTTCCACCAGATATACAAATACCATGGGTTGCCCTAAGACATAGTATCTGACAGAGATAAGGTCTTCACAAGCACCTTCTGGAAACAGTTGATGAAGCTGGCTGGTGTCAAATTATCTCTATCTACTGCTTACCACCCCCAGAGTGACGGTCAGACTGAAAGAGTTAACCAGTGTGTGGAGTTATATCTTAGATGCATGTGTTTTACCAGGCCCAGAAAATGGAGTAGATGGTTAACCATGGCAGAATTCTGGTATAACAGCAACTATCATACATCCTTGAACATGACTCCTTTTGAAGCTCTGTATGGGTATAAGCCTGTCTTTATACCCTTGGGAAGTTTTGGTGATCAGCAGTTCCAGAATGTGGGAGAATTTCTGAAGCACAAGCAGCTAGTAGCCAAGGAACTCAAGGATCAATTGGTTTATGCACAGGGCAGGAGGAAATACTTTGCTGATAACAGAAGGAAGGAAAAGGAATATGCAGTTGGTGACTTGGTGTTCTTGAAACTCCAACCATATAGGCAGCAAACAGTACCAGTGAGAAGACATGTGAAGCTAGCAGCAAGGTACTTTGGTCCCTATAAGATCATTGAAAAGATTAACCCTGTGGCCTATAAGTTACAGCTCCCTGCTCATTCTCAGATTCATCATGTGTTCCATATCTCTATGTTGAAGAAATATAAGGCTCTTAACACAAGGGTTGCAGATTCACCACCAATCACTACAGCAGAGGGACAGTTGGTTGTCTATCCAGAAAGGATTTTAAACATCAGAACCATCAAAAGAGGCAATGCACCAGTGGTACAATGGCAGATGAAATGGGTCAATCTTGATGAAGAGTTATCTACATGGGAGGATGCCAATCACATCATAGGGCAGTTTCCAGAGTTTCCATTGCCTTGAGGACAAGGACAATCTCAGGAGGGGAGATATGTCATGAAATGGAGTATTTAATATTTAAATAAATTATTATATTTCTCTGTTTTTCCAGTTATGACCCTATTGACCTTGTGGGCATGACTTTAGCATCATTTTCATTCTCTTTCTTGTTTGTTATGGTGGGTTGTTAGTCTGTTAGTCGAAGGAGGGGTATAAGGTGTAGAGTGCCGGAAATGTTGAGGCGGCTGATAATTTGTGTAATCTTCTTCTTCTTCATGATTAATAAAATCTCCTCACCTTCATCTCCCTATTTCTCTCTTTTCTTTCTCCGTTTCTGCTATTTCCTGCAATTATTTAGTTTATTTTCCAGTTTTATTTGGAGATTCGTGACATATTTACAGTTTGATAATTTCATGACCAACGGTTGGGGCTGTGATTGAGTTTGCTTGTCGAACGATCGGTCATGTTTGGTGCCGGAATGTTTAAGTTGGACCGGAGGTAGTTTAACCAGGGAGAAATTTTGGTTGAATGATATTGATGGAAAATTTGGCCTGCATATAGGAGGTAACTTTGTGGCCATGGATTTCATTCACAGCCAAATTTGAGTGAAACGTCCACATTTGTTTCGCCCAAATTTGGACGGAATTCGTCACAATTCGGACGTTGTGTCCGAATTTGGACGGATTCCGTCCATTTTGGTCAGTGAATGGATTGGGACGAAAAGGAATCCAAATTTGGACGGTTTGACTGTATTGGACGAAATCGTCCAAATTTGAACGGGAACCTGAAAAAAATGTCAGAAAATGTTTGACCTGAAAAAAAATGTCAGACATTACAGTGACCTGATCTACCAATTTCCCTAATAATGATGGATCGTTGATGGAAAAATATACAATGAAGACCAGTGGGTTTCAGATACCGGAGTTTTAAGCAAAAAAAAACAATATACAATAAAGAAATAAATTAAAATTAAGGAGAATTCGGAATAAAATATGTGTTGTATTTGATGTACTTCTCTAGCATATAAACATGACAGGCCCTCATGTGTGGCCGGAGAGACGGCCGGCTTAAGCCCAACGGTGTCGGGAGGGTCCAACGGTACATGTTTAGCTAAAATAAATAAATTCCGTGTAGATTCAATCCGATCCAACCTAATATAATATTTTTTTTTTGATAAAGGCCCAAAACTTTTTTACTCCAATCAATGAAGGCCCCAATAAAAAAATTTACTTGGCTAAAAAAAATAGACATACAAACAAGTTTTATTAATATTTTGTTTTATAGAAATTAAAAAGAATATATTATTTTTTATTATTATATATCTATATGAAAAAAAACACACAAAGAAAAATAAAACAAACAAACAAAAACAAAAACTTCACTTCACTCCTAAGTATGTCATCCTCCTTATCCCCTCCCCTACTTTGATTAGTGATTTCGCCTCTAAATGTGTTACAATAGCGATCTTGAAATAGTAATATGTAAGTATGTTTTGTCTATACGTATGAATTTGGTTTTTGTTTCTAAATATGCTAGAAAGGACTACTTTGTAGCATGTTTTGAGGCTAACAATAAATTGAATTTTATATTTACGGATGTTAAAAACGCGATAAGTATGTTTTTCACAACAACAAAAAAAATTCAACTAAAAAGCTCATTTCAGGGACTTGGCCTTAAGCCCAAAAAATACCAGGGCCGGCCTGCATATAAATAGGAGTAGAGGGTGAAAGAAAAGGCAAGAAGATAGAAACTTGTTTTTTAAAGTAGGGGTTAGTTTGGTACGGTTCAGTTCATGTTTTCACCTAGGATAAGTCGGTTTGATTTAAGAAAATTGAAGCTCTAATCATATCAGAACATTATAAAAACAGATGGTTTGGGTCGACATGGTTTCGGAGTAGTTCGGTTTGGTCTCGGCCGGTTTGCAAGCGGGCTGCATAGACTTTTGGAAAAGATGTGTATGCTTTTAACTATGTCCGCACATACATACATTGGCAGATCCACACAGAAGAATTCCAGTGGGGGCATCAGAACGAATTCGAAGATCCATTAGTGATATATTTTTTTTACATTTTTTGACAACAATACTGTAGTGTTAAAACAATACAAATTTTTATCTGGATTCCAGTGGGGACAGTAACCCACCCTTTACATGGTGCATCCGCCCCTGCATACATACCTACACAGTCTGTCATTGGATCACAAGAGAACATGACGTAGATTGATGACTTTGTTGAGAACCGTATTCCCTGTGACAATGAAAGTCTACATCAATATGTTTTGTGCATGCATGGAATACGAGATTATTTGCAAGTGCAATGGATCTACGATTATCACACAAACAAATGGTCGAAAAATATAGGGTAAATTGTAGTTCTCTACGTACCTAGCGGCATCTATATCCAGCACTATTCGGTTGTAACACGTGCTAAAACACATACAATACATAGGTTCCATGCTAAAACACGAGCCACAATCAACGGAACCTTTGAAGTACTGAAGAACTCTTTTAGAAAATGACCGGTGTTGAGATGCAGGACAATGCATTTGTTAACACAATTGATCAACTAAATAGGCAATATTCGTTGAACTATGCATTATTGTAGAAATCCCGTTACATATATGCATACAGTCGTTTTGATAGGACCGAACTAAAAGCAATAGGTGTAGAAGTTGGTTGCATTCAAGCAGCACCCTTGACCAACAGGCTATAAAGATCTTGGAAAATCGGATTCTTACAGAACCTTTGACTATATATATCGATCCAAAAACCTACGTTTGAATGCCATAAACTGACTCTGCTCACAAGTTTGATAAGTTTGGATTGCTGGAATGTAACGGAATAGAATGGAATGAAACTGATGGAATGGAATGCAATGGAATTGAATGAAACCGATTCCATTCCTATGTTTGGCATGCAATGTAATGAAATATGCAAGATTGTATTAGATGTGACAAGTAACACGGTGGGTGATGAGTGTGCATGATAACGAGTGTAGCAAGCAGTGGTGGGTGGCGGAGGATGATGTGAGGTGTGCGATAGTAGTGGTTGTGGTGGTGGTGATGGTGGTGGTTGTGGTGTGCGATAGTGGTGGTTGAGGTGGTGGTGATGGTGGTGGTTGTGGTGTGCGATACCATTGGCTTTTATGACAGCGGCGGTGGTGGTGGTGGGTTGTGATGGTTGTGGGTTGGGTTATGATGGGGGATGGTGACGAGTTGTGCTGAGGGTGGTGACAGGGTAGGCGGCGGTGATGAAGGGTGGTGGTGCGGTGGAGGGTGGTGGTGGTGGTGGATTGTAGTGGGGTGGGCAGGTGCCATGGGAGGTTGCGGGCGGGCGGTGGTGGTTGATTTTTTATCACTAGGTTATGCTTACATTTCATTCCATCAAACCATTCCGTCAATTCCATCCATTTTTTGATGGAATGAAAATAGTAAAAAATCATTTCAATGGAATGAAAACCCATTCCATTCTCTCGCAACCAAACACGTAAAAATGATGGAATGGAATGAAAAAAGCATTTTATTCCATTCCATTCAAGCAATCCAAACGTATAGTTTCCTCCTAGATAAAAATAAGGCAAACACGATATGAGAAATTCATATCAACATGTATGTACTGTATAGGACTTATTAGACCCTAATATGTACATAAATAAGATCTTGAATAATGATGATTAAACATTATAAGCCTGATTTTATTCAGGTGCCACCTTTTGGCTTGGGAAATTTGATGGTGCAAAACAGGGCCATACAGCAGAAAGAATTAATTACAAAGGATCGACATGTTTGCTATGCTTTCTAAAATTGAAAAAGGAAGTTGTTTAGCCTAGCCTTTCCTAAATGGAATGGCTCACAAATACTATCTTTATCAAAAGGGATATTTTTGTTGAATACAATGCTTTGGTAACAATGGAGGAAGATGGGTGTCAATGTCTAGAGTGCAAGAATTGCACAAATGTGTTGAATTTGTTAATAGATAGAATATTATGCTTACAAGTAACATATATATATGTTGTTATTTAATAGTACCCTTTATTTTTCACAGGTCAGCTTCAGCATCCCTCCTGCTCTAGCATCGATATTCGCAAATGATTCTGGATTAGGACAAGGTGATTTGATTAATTAGTACAAGGACTCTTTGTTACATCCATGGAAGTGTTTCAAATTTTGCCAATTCATAACACAAATTAGTATATGATTAAATCAAAATTCAACAAAAACCTTTACTTTCATTTAATTGCTAATAATATAAGTAATAACTATACCTTAATCTTTGGTTGTCTCAGGCCTCTCACTTGCAGTTTTGAATCTCTCTATAGTTATACCACAGGTGAACTTTCCTGTTTTTTCTGAAGCCTCAAAGTTATACAGCTTAAACATGAGCTAACAGCAAGAATGATCCCTCATTTTTATCGAAAAGCTATGACTTAGCCTTCTTCTTTCGTTTTAGTTTGACCAGTCTCTCGTGTCTCTTTTTTTTTTTTTTTTGTTGCAAGAATGGTCCCTTATCTTTACCAAAAAGTTGTAACATAGCCCTCTTCTTTCGTTTTTGGTTTGACAAGTCCCCCATCTTTGATTTTTATTTTTTTTTTGCAAGAATGGTCCACCATCTTTAGTGAAAAGCTGTGACTGAAATTGACCAAAGTTGCAAAAAAAAAAATGAAAGATGGGGGACTAGCCACGCCTAAACAAAAGAAGAGAGTTAAATCACAGCTTTTCGGTAAAGATGGGGGACCGCTTTTGCCAAAAAAAAATGAAAAATGGGGAACTGGTCAAACCAAAACGAAAGGATAGGGCTAAGTCACAGCTTTTCAATAAAGATGGAGGACCATTC
The DNA here is from genome assembly GCA_026214975.1 of Gentiana macrophylla. Classification (NCBI taxonomy): domain Eukaryota; kingdom Viridiplantae; phylum Streptophyta; class Magnoliopsida; order Gentianales; family Gentianaceae; genus Gentiana; species Gentiana macrophylla. Next base: position 11,753 of record JAOBSW010000858.1, read on the forward strand.
TTGCTATTAGCTCGCTTAAATAGTATTCCTTATAATGGATGTGGAATGAGTTCATGTATGCTGGGTTAAGAGTCTTTTTTCAATCTTGTACATAATATTTCAATGTTTGTGTGGGTTGTTCAATTCAATGACAGATGGTGATTTCTCTGGTAAGTGGACAATGGGATGAGCTTTTTGGAGGAGGAAATTTACCAGCTTTTGCTGTAGGTGCAATTGCTGCAGCTTTGAGTGGTATATTTGCCATTACATTGTTGCCATTAGATTGAAAGTTGTCAAAACAACCACAATGAAGCATTGTGTAGTGTGTACTAACATTTCTAAACATTATTTTTTGTCTACTTTATTTTACTGCATTACCCCCAAATAAAACCCTCTGTTCTACTCTCTATCCCGAGATCCCACGACCCCATCTCTCCAAATTAGAAGCCAGAAGACAAGTTAAAGCCAGCAAGTTGAACTAGCCATGAGCACAGTGTGATTAAGAAGGCAAGTCATTCGTCGCAGAACAAAAAGGCTTCAAATTGGGGTAGGATAGACAGGATCAAATATAGCTTAGATTGTCAAAACTCAATTCGGGATATATGTCAAACACTTTATATAGAAAGTTAGTTAGTTAGTTGGTTTCTGCCACTCGTAAACGCGTTTTCTTGGTTTTCATGGTTTTTTGAAGGTAATATTTTTTTGTGGTAAGTGGGTGATATGGGGAGAATTAACAGATAAATAACGTTGAAATGGCAGGGAATTGACAAAGAAATTATTATTGACGTAACGAGACTCATTTTACGCCATTAATATTGGCGTAAAATGTATTTTACGCTGCTATTTATGGCGTAAAATGAGTCCCGTTACACCAATAATAATTTCTTTGTCATTTCAAACTTTTACGCTGTTATTACCATCGTAAATGTCAGTTTACGCCACTATTAATGGCGTAAAATGAGTCTCGTTACGCCAATAATGAAAGGATATGCAAATCAAGGTTGGGGGTGGTTTGACGACGCTATTATCGGCGTAAAAATTGAATTTACGCCGCTATTAACGGCGTGTTACCTAAAAATGAATGTGGTCCAAATTGCAACTTTAATTCCAAGAGGGGGGGACAAGACTTGAATTTCCAATTTCCTAAATTGCCCATACCTGACAACAAAGAAAAGCTATTTGTCACTGTGTTCATTCAAATCATTAAGAGTAAAAGCGTTTAATCAGTCTAATTTTTGTCCTTATTGTCTTGAATAAAATATGCCTTGTCCTTAATGTCTATGCAAAGTGTATTATTGTTCTTTCTCTCATTTTCTTAAACTTTCAATGGAATTATATTTTGAAATGAAGGTAGTAATTACTACGGTAAATAAAATTTTTTATCAAATTATCTCTTCAATCTCATACGATAGCAGAAAGAATACATTACTATTCCATTAAATAAACCAAGAATTAGTCCCATTGTTCTCGTTTCTCACCAAAAACACACGCATGCACCACTTCTCAACAATGCTAATTAGCGCCATGTAGAACTACAAGAAGAAAGAAGTAGGAAATTCATATAGTCTTGATTCGTTATTCTGTGTTGAAGGATATCAATTCGAAGGGCAGAGTTTAGAGATCAATCTACACTAAATTTTCTGTTTATTGATGAGATCTCACTATTTCTATGTGGTTCGGCCCTATGGCCATGAACATTATCATTCAACCTTTGATCCGTTCCTCTTACTGTTCGTTCAATAATATTTATTAGGGTTCTAATTTTATTTTTGTTAGTTTATGTGATGCTGCTAATTATTTTAAAATATTTAGCTGCCGCGTTTGTGATTCTTTCATGGTCATTGTCATCATAAACTTTTACTATGAACATTAGATTTCTTTTTTTCTTGTGTGTATGTGTGCGCGAGTGATTTGGTGTTATAAATCACATCCTTTTGCTCATCATATTGTGGGAAATATTTGTTTGATTTTCTTCTATTATCTTTGCAATTTCTTCTTCGTGTGAAAGTTTCTGTAAGTTTGATTGATTACTCGAATCACTGTTTTTGTCCCGTATGCAAAAGTTATTGCTTATTTTTTCATTGCATCAAAACTTAGACTAATGTATGACAACCCATTATGTATGTATGTATGTATGTAGGTAGGTAGGTAGGTAAGACAAGTATGAAAAGTATAAAAGTAATATTAAGTAAAAGATGGACTGAATGTTGAGGGTAGAGCATTCATGATTTATGCATTTTAAGTAATATATATAGTATGGAATTCTCAAGTAGCCATGAACTGTTAATAAATACTTCTAGATGTTCTAAAATGTTTTATAGTTATTTATACTTTTTAAGTAATATATATAGTATGGAATTTTTAAGTAGCCATGAATTAATAAATACTTCTAGATGTTCTAAAATGTTTTATAGTTATTTATACTTCTAAATATGAGTATGTATATTCATCTACTTTGAATATACATGCTCATGTGTTAATTAATATTTCTTTCTCCTTACTGAGCTTCGCGAGCTCACTCTTTCTATTTGGAATAAGAAGATTGACATGTGATGATAAGGATGATGATAAACATAGCATATGAGGACCCCGAGTAGAGCCGTGATGGAAGATGGTAGCATTTACTTTAGATGATACATTGTGATAATGGGTTTACTAGATAGTGATGGTCACATGCTAAGTGTATTATGATTTTAGTTAATTAAATATACGTAGTGGATTTTTTATAGTTGCAGCAATGGTGTAAACATGTTTAAAAACATTTATATTCCGGGAATTTAGTTATTATTAATTGCTTCTGCATTGTTATATTGTCTTTATTCGATGTCAGGCTAACGTGTTCCTTAAATTGGGTTGAGGGGCACGTGCCGAACGGTTTTGTCAAGATCAAGCGCTTACCGTTGTGCTAAAACCAATTGGTTGTAGTAAAGGCGCTACTATATAGGCACGTGCCGAACAGTTTTGTCAAGATCAAACGCTTACCGTTGTACTAAAACCAATTGGTGTCAAGCTGACGTGTTCCTTAAATTGGGTTGAGGGGCACGTGCTGAACGGTTTCGTCAAGATCAAGCGCTTACCATTGTACTAACTCCAATTGGTTGCAGTAAAGGTGCTACTATATGGGCACGTGCCGAACGGTTTTGTCAAGATCAAACGCTTACCGTTGTACTAAAACCAATTGGTAGTTATAAAGGCGCTACTATATTTTTATACATTCAAGAATGTGGGAATCTCTCCCAACACACACACACCCACCCCCCAAGTGTGGTAATTTGTCCCAACACTTGCACAATATTTTTTTAAATAATGGTCACACCAAGGTTCGATCTCATGACCTCTGGCTCTGATATCATGTTAAGATCAAGTGCTTACCGTTGTACTAAAACCAATTGGGTGTAGTAAAGACGTTACTATATTTCTTTATACATTCAAGAGTGTGAGACTCTCTCCCAACAAGGTTTGTTTCCGATTGAGGCTTGGTCTCCAGAACGGGTCGTTACAGCTAATTAGCGCGTTGTAGAACTACATGAAGAAAGAAAAAAGAATATTCATATAGTCTTGATTCGTTTTTCTATGTTGAAGGATATCAATTCAAAGGGCAGAATTCATAGATCAATCTACACTAAATTTTCTGCGTATTGATAAGGTGAAATCTCACCTATTTCTCTGTGATACGGCCCTATGGCCATGCACATTATCATTAAACATTTGATTCGTTCCTCGTAGTGTTCGTTCAATAATATTTATTAGGGTTTTAATCTTATGTTTGTTAGTTTATATGATGCTGCTAATTATTTTAAAATATTTAGCTGCCGCATTTGAAATTCTTTCATGGTTGTCCTCATAAACTTTTACTATGAACAGTAGATTTCTTTTTTTCTTGTGTGTATGTGTGCGTGCGAGTGATTTGGTGTTATAAATCATATCATATTTCTCATCATATCGTGGGAAGTATTTGTTTGATTCATCTATTATCTTGCCAATTTCTTCTTGGTGAGAAAGTTTATGTAAGTTTGATTGATTACTCGAATCAATGTTTTTGTCCCATTTGCGGAAGTTATTGCTTACTTTTGCATTGCATCAAAACATGGTGTTTTCCCTTAAAAAAACACGGTGTTTGATTTTTGATCAATCATAGTGTTGTTCTTACTTCAGTATTTTTTCATATTTGTATTTTTTGCTATTGGTGAAGGAGCTTGTGTTATTTTGCCAGTCATAACATTTAAAGGAGTGCAATGGGCAAGAAAAAGACTGATGAAGGAAGGCAAAGTGGGAAAGTAGGGAAGGAGAATAAGATCTATGTGTCTCCTATGCTTGGCAATATGCATACGAATCATGATAAACTCAAAAAGCCATCTTCTAGATCTAACTTTTGTGCTTTCAAGCCTATGGGTGAATATGGACCGGTTCAGTGGTTTTTTTTCACTTATATAACCAAACCGTTTTAACGGGTTCTGTTAGGAAAAACAAACCGAGCTATAGCCCTCAACGGCAGTCACGCAAATAAACAAATGAAAGGAAAAAGACAAAACACCAAATTTACATAGTTTCCGCAATGTGCCGACTAGTCCACTGACGAAAGAGAAAATATTACGATAGAGGAGGTTTACAAAAGATACAACTCTCTTGACGCCTAAAAACAATAGCCAAAATAGCTAAGACAATTGAGAGTTTATCTTAATTGACATAATTGGTACATCACAAAGATACCTTGGTACACCTTAAAACAAAAGGCTAATGCATATTTTATACCCGGTCAATATCGGCTAACCAAATTCAATTGCCGATGTGGGACTCAACCAAAACAACTTAATATCACACTGGCAAATTGTGTGATATTGGGCTTTGGCCCACTTAACCTAACAAATCTCCACGTTGGAAAAAATGCCCACATACAGAATTAGTAATATTACTCTTACTCTACAAACTTCAAATCTTCAAACTTTGTCAAATAAGTCCAAGCACTGCTTGAACTTAACAAATGGACGGCACTTCGTATTGTCTAATTCTGAACGAGATGACATATGGATTGCAGAATTTCCAATAATTGTAGATCCTTCCAAAACATACAAACCACCAGACATGTAAGCTTTCATCACAACAAGAGCACCTTTAATTTGTTTCAGAACTCTACCTTCAGCGGTGTACCTAAATCCAAAAGTCTCAAGTGCACCCAAAGAGATGAGATTTTTCTTCAAATCCGGAACATGTCTGACTTTCTTAAGTGTTCTGACAACACCATCATGGGTCTTGATTCTAACCGTACCAATACCAGCAGCTTTGCAAACTGCGCCGTTGCCTAACGAAACAACTTCACCTTCAACTGAATCGTACATGAAAAATCAATCCCTTTTAAGACACATGTGATACGTGCAACCAGAATCCAAGATCCATTCATCAACAGACCTTAATTTATCATCAACAAAAAAGATATCTCCGTCACTCTCATCTTCTACAATACTGACCTGAGAAGACTCTTTACCACGCTCTTTCTTCTGTTCACGCTTTTCTTTGTTCTTAAGTCGAAAGCAATCAGATTTGATATGACCAATCTTTTTACAATAATTGCACGTCAAATCTTTATGTCTGGGATTCAAAACAAAATTTTCACTATCTGCATCCTTCTTATTTGATCTGCCCGAACTACCAAAGACGCCTCTGCGACTACTACTACTTCCCAGGCTTATATCTTTATCAATCGCTTCTTTCGATTTCAAAATCGACTTAATTTCTTTGTAAGAAATAGTAATCTTACCATAAAGCATTGTTTCCCTAAAATGCTTAAACGACTAGGAAAGCGAACACAATAACAACAGGGCTTGATTCTTATCATCAATCTTAGCATCTATAGTACTCAAATACATAAACATGGAATCGAATTTATCTAGGTGCGATAATATAGATGACCCTTCAGACATACGAAACATGTACAAACTCTGCTTTAAATAAAGCTTATTCTCAACGGTTTTCTTCATATATAAGGATTTTAATCTTTCCCACAAATCCTTAGCAGTAACCTCAGTGGCTACCTCTCTTAAAACCTCATCAGAAAGACACAAGATGATACCTGACCTGGCCTTCTCTTCGAGACCATCAAACTCATCATCTGACATTTTCTCTGGCTTTTTCTCCTTCCCAAGCAGCGCAATATCGAACCCCTCCTGAATCAGCATGGCCACCATCTTCAACTGCCACATCCCGAAGTTAACGTTTCTGTTGAACTTCTCAAAATAATACTTAGTTACCGTCATGATGGCTAATTTTCAAAAGCTCGGAAAACCAACTCAAAAAAAACAAAAAAACCTTGGCTCCGATACCAGTTTGTTAGGAAAAACAAACCGAGCTATTGCCCTTAACGACAGTAATGCAAAATAAACAAACGGAAGAAAAAGACAAAACACCAAACTTACGTGGTTTCCGACAATGTGCCGACTAGTCCACTGATGAAAGAGAAAATATTACTGTAGAGGAGGTTTACAAAAGATACAAATCTTCTGACGCTTAAAAACAATAGCTAAAATAACTAAGGCAATTGAGAGTTTATCTTAATTGACACAAACTGATAATAGTACATTGGTACACCTTAAAACAAAAGGCTAATGCCTATATTATACCCAACCAAAGTCGGCTAAACAAATTCAATTGCCGATGTGGTACTCAACCAAAACAACTTAATATCAAATTGGCAAATTGTGTGATATTGGGCTTTGTCCCACTTAATCTAACAGTTTCAGATTTTTCAACCCAAGCTGAAATGGCTTTTAGGCTAAAAACATTTGTTCGGTCTGGTTTTATTTGGCTTGGTTCTGTTTTTTTCCGGTTTTCATAAACAAATAAATTTATTGATTGAAAATCACAACTCATAATGAAATAACATATTGTAATGTATGTGTTACATATTATGTAAGTGAATCCGTAGATGGATTAACAAATTATTTGCATTGAACAAATGAGTAAGTACGAATCCCAAATCAATCACCTAATCAACATCATCCAAATCAACAAACGCAACACCTACTATCACCAATAAAATAAAAAATAATATTATCTTACTCATTTCAACTCAACAATGAAGATTTAACATCAACACATTATTAACTAAAAAACCTCGTGCGTTACACGGCCATAGATAAATTTAAAACTGCTATGAAATAAATGATGTGAATGTCCATTATCTTACACCATAGATACCAAGAGGTTCTTATTCAATTCTGGCATTCAACTATTATTCATCATGTAAAATTAAGTTACAAATTCCAAGAGTTTTTATGTAACTTATTATAATTCATTGTATACTTTATTGTATCTTTGTAGTTGGTTCATGTACTTTTGGTGTTGTATAAATACATCATCCATATCTTTGGAATGGGTGTAGAGAAGTAGATATGAAGCAATAAGAAAAATTAATTCTTTCTTTTGTCTATATCATTGTTCTTGTAATTTTGTTTTCTTTCAATTATTTTATAACACGTTATCAGCACGAGACTCTACCAATCGAGTTGCCTATCGTGGAAACCCATGTCTCTTCAACGATGGTGCCAAATTGGAGAACAATTGTTGTAGTGGCAAAGATGATGCCTGATTTATTTCTCCAATTGCGTTCATTGGTACAACAATATTCTTAAAGGGGAAGTATTGAAATAATTTGCAGCACAAAGGTTTATTTTATTGATAAATCGTCTACGACACTTGGACACTACAAAAGAGTGAGGTTTTTTTGTCCCAATCAATTGATAAAAATTCATTCCATGTGGTAATGGTAATGGTCGTGGTCTAGGCCGTGAATTTGAACCAGGTCATGAAAATGAAAGCCAAATTTGAGATCGATTAGTGGCAAGGACAATATATGTCTCACCGATACTGCGACATCGCACATTAAAGAGAATGTCTTAGAATAAAAACGAAAATGGGAGAAGCAAATAAATTTTTTGCAAGTGCTATATTAATATAAGGCGTCGAAAGAGCCATTGAAATATAATCATTTGAAATAAATCACTATGTTCACCCGAGCCTCGAATATATATATATATATATATATTTAAAGATATCCATAAAAATTAAGGGTGTCATATCAAGACTGAAACAAATAAAGAGTATTACTCGTTATGATTATCATTTCCCGATGAGATGAGTATGAACAATATGTTTGAAAACTGATGAGACATGTCCATTCATAAAAGATAATGTGACCTATACTATATGCATCGGTTATGCAATGATATATGTATCAGATTATATAAGATGCATCTTGTTATAAAAGTCCATTCCGTGAAGTGAATACGAGTCAATTTAAGATGCATCATTTCGTTCTATGAAATGAACGTGAAAAAATAAAATCATTCTAGAAACATCAATTACCGTGGGTAGTAGTACCGTGCGTTTATGAAAATTGTCATGAAAAAAAAACCCGCCAAGTGGTTGGTGATTATAGAACATTGGTATAACCCGATTTGCAATAGTGAGATAACATATGAAATAATTGACCGTTGAAATATCAGTCTCTAGAAGAGATTATCTGAATTCCTGCTTGCAAAGAAGTTTGTCCATACCCACATAAAAGGATATCACATTAAAATGTAGAATCCGTCACGGGTTATTGCAAATATTCTTGATATCGATTATGATAAAAGTATTGTCCAAGATTAGCTGGCGGAAAAATAATTGAAAATAAATTATATCTCGTGACAAATATTATAATATAAATGAACTTGAAGTTCATATCTAAATAGGCGTGATTGATCCACGTAATATACAAACACTGTTGACACAATTGACCATGTGAATTATTTATGAATGTTCCGGTAATGTAGAACTCCTAGAAGGATATATCCTAAAATAGCTATTTAGCATATCAATATATGAGACACAATAAACATTTTCAATCTCATGTCGGGGAGAAAATGAACATGAATTTCATTGTATTATTTTATTTTATCGAAATCCCCAAAAGAATGTCAAAAAATAATGTGAATGATTCTTATAGACTATGTTGATATTTTTTCTAAATATATTGTTTCCAAAAGACATAAATCTCACAAATATGAGATAGTTAAATAAATTTTATAATCGTTGTAAACAAAAGTGAAATAACACTTGATCATGAGGAAGATTCTTGAAAAACATTGTGTTTCAAAATGTGTAAATCGCTTAAAGCGAATGATAGAGCATAAAGTTATAGCTCAGTGTAATTACTGCATTATTAATGAAGATCAATTCCCGGCATTAGGGGGAGATAAGAAAACCTCATTTTAGAAATAAAGAATGACGAGAAATTTTATAAACATAAAAGATCTTCTACGCATCAGTCTAACTGAATTGCGAAAATATTTTAATTTGCAGTGCTTAGCAAGTAATATGCCAGATGTTTTTATTCAACATAAAATAGTGCATATTTATAAATACACCAAATTTGATTGATAACGTATCTACAGAGGAAATGTAGAATACTGATCGGAGTAAAAGATAAAATCGCGGAAAGTGAATACACTATTGATACTAACTTATTAAGTCACTAATGAAATATCTCGAAGAGATTCGTCTTGAAGATGAATTGAAAACCCCAAATAAATTTGCACGTGCATCAAATGATCAAATATTGGGGCTGTGGAACAACCGGATCCATGCATTGATAAGGATTTTGTTTATACTAATATCGAATTAGCAATGTATTTAGTTGGAGAAATTTGTAATATATTATAAAGTCATCGACGACATATTTGCCTCGTAATTTGCTATTATAATCTGGATCCAGAACCCAAATCAGTAGTAAAGTGCTAGAAGCACGTAGATTGGGTTAAAATTAAATGAAATAAGCAATGGAGGCTGATATTGACTTGATGAAATGTTTGGTTCTTTAGTGACCAAATATTGATTTTGATCAATAATTTTCTCCCACTACGGATAACATCATGTTCCACTTAATCACTCTGGCAACAATTAAGAATTTTTATATTACGTTGTGACCGTATATTTATAGGTCATTAGACGTGAATATTTATATGAAAATGTATGATTTATTTTAGACATAAAAATCGCAAAATGTATATTGTTCTGTTGCAAATATCGTTACATGACCTAAAACATGCATGTTGAATATACACTTAAATCAATAAGTAAATTCCTCATGAAGTAGCTCATGAATACCGACATTAATCGTTTAATATTATATCCTCTATTGTTTTATGAAGACAATGTTGATTGTGTTGCAAGTGTTGCACAAATAAGTAGTGGTTATGACAATTTTTAACCCCTACATTTAAATTGAACTCTATAAGAGAGGTGATATACACAAAGTACGCTTTTGTGACAATTTGATAAATTTGTTCACTAAGTTAATTCCTGTTGGAGAAATTGAATGAAATTAATTAATTTAATTTAAAATAATGAATAAATTGAATGGACATGAAGTATATGGTTGCTTCTGTTCGGTGAAAAATTGCAACCTCAAACGGGGTGCATCAGTTCAGTTGTGGGGTTGCATCAATTCAAGTTAGGGACACAACCCAAACTCGAAGTGGTACTTCTCATCTATATAAACAAGCCCTCACATAAGGAAAATATGGAGAATTTTTACAGATCGAATTCCTGAAAATGTATACACTTTAAAAGTACTAAAACTCTGCGAAATTCGTTCATACATATGATTTATACTTGTGCATTTTTCGAAGTCATAAGGAAGAGATTATAAACCAGGCTTGGTTCGCTGCTTCTGATTCTGTTAAGTGCAGCCGAACAGAAGGAAATGATTGTTGTATCTTGGGAGACGAATGCGATAACCGTGGACACCTACAAGAAAACTGGTTTAAAGGGACGACATTTTGTCGTCCCTTTAAATCAAATGTCGTCCCAAAAAAGGTTTAAAGGGACGGCATGTCGTCCCTTCTGCTTCGTCCCTTTAAAGAACGGGCACCTTTAAAGGGACGACAATGTCGTCCCTTCAAACATTTGTTGACGTGGCACTGACTTTTTCAATAATTTTCAAACGGTCGACGTGGAAAGTCGTCGACGCGTATTTCATATTTAAAGGGACGACAATGTCATCCCTTTAACTCAATATTATTTTAATATTTTAAAAATAAATATTAATTTAATTTAATATAAATAAAATTATTTTTTACCATTTTTTCACGAAATTATGTTTTGGGACGACATGTCGTCCAAAAAAACCAAAAAATAAAATTTGAAAACGCATCTTTTGGGACGACATGTCGTCCCTTTAAATAAAAATAATAAAATGTCGGCCCAAAAATCCAAAAAAAATAATATTTGAATACACATCTTTTGGGACGACATGTCGTCCCTTTAAATAAAAATATTTAAATGTCAACCCAAAAAAATAAAATTTGAAAACACATCCTTTGGGACGACATGTCGTCCCTTTAAATAAAAAAAATGAAAAAAAAATTAAATATTTTTATTTCATTTGCATTGCCTTCCATGCTTATAGTTTTTTTTACCACTAGCTAGCATAATGAAAACTAATACACTTTCACGCTCGTTTCATTCACCTTGTTTAACTAGAATAACATTCAACTCATTCAAAAAATGGCACAACACACAAGTTGTTCCATTCATTAGAAAATGGCACAACTCAATCCAAGTCCAAATCCAAATCCAAATCCAAACTACACCATACTCCTACACTACTAGCATCAACTCTATACAAAAATGTCACAAATGATTAGTGTAGCTTTCTTCATTGTTTTGTATTCTGATGGTGGGGACTTAACAGTGTCCTGTATATATATAAGCATAGGCAAACAACAATTAGTACCGCTACGTAGTAGAGGGGCGGGGCGGGGCGGGGCGGGCATGTAGAAGAACAAACAAACCTGAATTTTCAATGAGGATAAGGGAATAAGAATAGGCAAATGCAATGGCACCAAGAGCTTGGAAACTTCTCCATATTTTCTCGGTTTGAGTGACAGTTCCACTATCAGTGATGGTTCCAATACTAATTCCTATGAGGCTTCCCATGATTTTGCCAGTTTCTTCATGTATATATAAACAAACAAAAATCTCAAATAAGTAATGGCAACTAGAAGAGATTTAATCAAATGAATAAAGGGAATTGAAGTAGAAGTACATTAAGGTTGATCTCCTACCAGCAACTCTGGCTACACCAAGGCCAAGGCCAAAAGTAGAGTAGCTAAAAGACATAACAGCTGCAACAATTGATAACCACCATATCTGATCAAAGTCTGGAATTTGGGAGAAAATGATCACCCCGGTTGGAGCTTGGAGTGTATGGAATATTCATGCGGTTGGAGCTTTCTCACTCTCTTTAGTAGCTGCCTCTTCTTCTACTTTCTTCTTCCAATACTCTTCAAGTGGAGGTCCAAATATAAACTTTCCTGATGCAACTCCAGCCCTACATCATAAGGGAACATGAAACAAGTACAAATTAACACACACACACACACACACACACACATATATATAGACATATAGCCAATACAACCACAACAAGAAAGTAAGTGCAAAAGCAGAAATGCCCCCATTGATACTAAAAAGATATATATGGTTTTAATGGTCACACATTACCCGTTTTCTATCCTCTAGCAGGACAAATTCCGCTCATCTAGCATAAATTTACTTCTCTATTGGATCAGTACGCACTTATCCTGATTTCTTTAAATGCATTGCTAACTGCATTTTGTATCTAAACAAATTCATTTTGCAACACTCTAGCAAAAGAAACACAACAGAGGCACACCAAAACATGTACGGATTGCTTGAAACTATGCCAGGAGCAGTCTTTCCTCTAGTATGGAAACAATTCGACCTTTTGACAGCCCTGTTCCACAATTGTTTTGTTAAGTTAGCCATCTCCATCGACAAAAACACCAAAAAAAAATAAAAATAATCTTTCTTTCTTTTGACTTGCACCATACTAATAGCAGATGCTATAGTGTAGCCAATAGCAACTCCAAAAAGATTAAAATATTGAATTGCTCCACACACTTTAACCAAAATAATGAATATAGTAGAGAATTATTCCCATATACAAGAAGAGGCTAATCAAAGAGAGAACAATACTGAAGCCAAAAACTCAACAAGATACACATTTCATGTAAAGATGTTCAATACTTACATCTTCATCGAAGTCGCTGTCAAAAACATCAACAGCCTCTCCCTCGTCTTCATACTCATCATAAAAAAAAATGGTAAACCCTACCATTAAGGGTCCCCTCACCCGCGATCCCACAGGTGTGAGGAGAGGTTAATCAGGTAACCTAGTAGCTCCAACATGGGCTGCCTTTTATAATCTCTGCACTGAAGAGTGTTATCAATCGGAAATCAACCCCTTTACGGGAATTGAACCGCTGACCTCCAGCTTAGGTAAGGGGCTGCACTACGCACCCATGCCTTCACCACTAGGCCATATCCAGGGGATGTCTTCATACTCATCATCATTCTCTTCCTAAGAGATCAAGGGTCAAAATTCAAAGCAAATGAACTCAGAAAGTCATAAACCAATCAAATCTAACACCATCATATAAAACCTACACATCCATCTGAATCTGATGCAGATAACTTTTCCTTATGTCATACTTCACACACTTGCAGAGCACCAAAAAGACGTAATGATGAGATTTCCACATCATTAGGTAATACATGCTTCGTATATCAAATTAATTATCGGAAAAACAACTTCTTTCTAAGAACATGACATGTTCGGGATTGCAAGTTCAGTTGATAAACAACAAATTGTGGGTTTGAATGGTTTTTTCTCAACATTTCATACTACTACTAAGTACCAACAACTTACACAATCTAATGCTACTAGAAAAAAAATTTCAAATTGGTGCAAATTATAGGACATATAAACGCTATATGCCACAAAACAACATAAATTCAAAGTTCACCTCTTTAAGAGCATCCTGATTCCAGAAAACCTCGTCGTCTTCGACCTCATCGTCTAGCAATCTTGTCATACTATCAGCATCAAAATGGAGAGACAAAAAATTATACAATCAAAATGAGAACATATTTAACAAGAAAAAATTGACTGTCAATAACCAAAACAAACCGTTTTCCTCGGGAAGCCCGAGTAGACCGATCAAGAAATGCTACGCTTTCATTCTCTTTCTCTTCTTTGCCGTTTTCCATCTGGCTCTAGCTACTTCTCTTTATTAGATTTGATGTTACACTGAATATACAAGCTCAAATAAGTGAAAAAGGAGAACAAGAACAACACTGTTGGGCCATCCAAATTCCCCCAAATCGCCGGAGCTATGTCAAGGAAGAAGAAAGAGACAGAATGAGAGGAAACATTTGGAAAAATTTGACGAAAATAAGATAAAAATTGGTTTACCTAAGTTTATGGAGGAGATTAGGGGTGATTGGATATTGAAAATCGTAAACAATCGCTGGAAATTTGGTGGAATCGTCGGAAATATTGAAAGGAAAACGGAGAAGAAGAAAGAATAGAAGAAAGAGGGAAAAAATGAGGCCCGATTATATTACCAGGGTCTTGTTTTTTGGGACGACATACTCTTTAAACCCTAAAAAATTTTGGCGGCCAAATATTCCCCCCAAAATTTCATAAATTTTTTGATTTTTTGTTTACCTTTAAATAAACTTTTATAAAAAAATTAATTTTATAAACTCTAATATTACATTTTTTGATTAAAAACATTAATATTATATATAGAACAATATTTTCGTTCATAATATATATGTAACAATATTTTCTTCGATAACGATAACGATCTAACTCATTCGCTCGATAACGAACCCTTAGATTCAAATCGATCGCTCGATAACGAACCCCAAAATTCAAATTGATCGTTCAATAACGAACCCCGACTCTTAACTCATTCGCTCGATTATGATCGATCGAGCCATAGTAGATACTACTATCACAATGATCGATAACGATAACGATCTAACTCATTCGCTCGATAACGATCGATCGAGCCATAGTAGATACTACTATCACAATGATCGATAACGATAACGATCTAACTGATTCGCTCGATAACGAACCCTTAGATTCAAATCGATTGCTCGATAACGAACCCCGAGATTCAAATCGATCGCTCGTTAACGAACCACGACTGTTAACTCATTCGTTCGATAACGATCGATCGAGCAATAATAAATAGTACTATCACAATGATCGATAACGATCAAACTCATTCGCTCGATAACGAACCCCGAGATTCAAATCGATCTCTTAATAACGATCCCCGACTCTAAACTCCTTCCCTCGATAACGATCCATCGATACATAGTAGATAGTACTATCACAATGATCGATAACGATGTAACTCATTCGCTCAACAACGAACCCCGAGATTCATATCGATCTCACCTTACCGATAACGATCTAACTCATTCGCTCGATAACGATCGATTGAGCCATAGTAGATAGTACTATCACAATGATCAATAACGATCTAACTCATTCGCTCGATAACGAACCCCAAGATTCAAATCGATCTCTTAATAATGATCCCCGAATCTCAACTCCTTCACTTGATAATGATCCATCGAGACATAGTAGATAGTACTATCACGATGATCGATAACGATGTAACTCATTCGCTCGATAACGAACCCCGAGATTCAAATCGATCTCTCCTTACCGATAACGATCTAACTCATTCGCTTGATAACAATCGATCGAACCATAGTAGATAGTACTATCACAATGATCGATAACGATCAAACTCATTCGCTCGATAACGAACCCCGAGATTCAAATCGATCTCTTAACTCAATCGCTCGATTACGATCCATCGAGCCATGGTATATTGTAATATCACAATGATCGATAGCGACCTAACTCATTCGCTCGATAACGAACCCCGAGATCCAAATCGGTCTCTCCACAACGAACCCCGACTCTTAACTCATTCGCTCGATAACGATCCATCGAGGCATAGTAAATAGTACTATCATGATGATCGATAGCGATCTAACTCATTCGCTCGATAACGAACCCCGAGATTCAAATCGATCTCTCCATAACGATCCCCCGACTCTTAACTCATTCGCTTGATTACGATCCATCGAGACATGGTAGATAGTACTATCACAATGACCGATAACGAACTAACTCATTCGCTCGATAACGAACCACGATATCCAAATCTAACTCTCCATAACGAACACCGACTCTGAACTCATTCGCTCGATGACGATCCATCGAGACAAAGTACTATCAGAATGATTTGTAAAGAATGAGATCGGTTTGAAATCGCTTAACCGATAAGAAATCTCGGGATTGAGATCAATCGCTCGATAACGAACCCTGATTCTTAACTCAATCACTCAATAATGAACTGACGAGCCATAGTAGGTAGTAATCCTGTAAAGAAAGAGATTCGATGGATATCGTTTAATAATATTAATTTCATATGATATTGTAGACCAAATGAAAATATAATGGAGTTTTTATAACAAACTTTATTTTTATAACAAACTTTATTTTTTGGTAATGATATATATAATGGCATTTTTATAAACAAAAATTTATTTTATATTTTAACGTAAAGTGAAATTACATTAAAATATGTATCAAAAAAAAATTATTTAAAGGGACGACAATGTCGTCCCTTCAAATATAAATTTAATAAAAAAATTGGTTTTATATAGTAACACAATGTTTTATATTAAAATATGGAATTAAAAATTAATGTTCTTTAACGGGACGACAATGTCGTCCCTTAAAACAGCCAAAAAAGTTTTTTTTTTATGATTTAGTATGTTATATAATTTATAATTTTTTTGAAAAGGATTTAATGGGACGACATTTGTCGTCCCTTTAAACATTTGGACCACGTGGAATCCACAGTGGCACGTTGTCGTCCCAAAAAAGTTTCCTGTCGTCCCTTTAAATAATTGAACCGCCAAAAAATCTGCCAAAATCTTAGCGGGAAAATGAATTATTTTCTGGGACGACATTTGTCGTCCCTTTAAAGTTTACCGCCAAAAAAAACCCCAAAAGATCGGTAAAAGTTTGACTTCTTTAAAGGGGCGACAATGTCGTCCCTTTAAAGCCCATTTCTTGTAGTGATATAATCGGCGCAATATCGTCTTAAGGACAGAGTGCTACACTTGCCTCAATCCATAAGTTTTCGCATTTACTCATTTTGTTTTGTCGTTTTAGTTCAATCATCTTTTTCTGTTTTGATTATGTGTTAGAGTGTTGTTTATATTTTATGTGCCAACATTAATTAACAGCATGCTAAACCGATAGTTTTCACCAACATTCTTAAGACGATATTAATTAGTGTTGTTTCAGTCCATGCTTGTTGTTTGATTAAAGTGAACATTATTGCTTTGTCAATACAGTAAATCCGTTGCAACTTGATATTTTGATCATCGAGTATAACTATGTTATGCTTGCAATGGTTGACGAGACGAACCAATTTTCATCCTACAGCAGATTTGAATTTTACATGCCATCCGATAGTAAATTGATGTGTCCTTGGTCAGAAAACTTTAACGTGTCTGATAGGCATATTTATGGTGTATATGCGTGCTCTCCTGGATTAAACATTTAAACTTTTGATTTTTCTAATATGCAGTATATGTTGATCTCAAAATTAGCAATTGGTTGAGAATTTGGTTGAGTGAACCAAATTTCACAATTTAAAGGAATATGAATTGTTAAGCTCCTTATTGGTGAAATAATGACACCAATAAGGAATATGTCCTTATGGACTCTGACCTAAAAAAAATAGATACGTTGAGCTCCTTATTGGTGAAATAATGATAAGGATTAATCACATCCCTCCACTTGTTATACCTCTAAAATAACTTCCCCACCATAACTCTTCTCGAAGAGGAAAGTGTATCAGGACTACATATTGTAATATCTCTGAACCTTTTTTTTTTGTAAATTGTTATGTTTGCAAAATCTATTAATTGCAAAATCTATTAATTTGATACTTTAACACACCCCCTTAATTGTGGGCCTGGGCACTCTCAAGGCCAACAAAGAGACCCAACACTTGCACAATAAATGGGTGGCTCCGATACCATGTGGAAAACATTGACCCAAACCCATATAAGAGGAGGGCCTCATCCCAAAACCTAGGTTATGAGGTGAAGGAAATTAATCTCTTAATATGATGGGTGATAAAATATCAAGTGTCTAATGTGAGACAACTTTAACACTCTTTGATCAAACTGTGTGTAAGTATAAACAAGGGAAAACAATTAGTATTGATGTACAATTATATTTCCGAAGCACAGGCTCGTATGTGTGTCATTTTCTTCTTTATTTCTAGTTCAGTTTAAAAGCCATATTCTAAGTATTGCCTTGTGTAGTATACATGCAATAGACTTTGTTTGAATTGTTATATTTTCCAGATGCATTGAAACATTATAATTGAAATAATTCTTTTGAAAGAAATACAATTTAATAATTAGCAAGTATGTGTGAAAAAGAATAGAGATATACTGTAATTATGTGTCACTGTGTTATTGGTTGATTAATGTAGTAATGACATATAATAGATTATGTCTTGAAGTAAGTGATGCTGCCAGAAAATGGGCGTACCTACGTGGCACCTCTCTGGTGGCTCAACACTCAACCTAGGGGGATAAACCACTTTCGACTTCTTAGTGACGACCCCAGGGGGCTCGTCCATCTGTGTTTCCACCACTGATCCTCTCATGTCTGACCACCGCTGGATCGGATAGTCTCGGCCCTTAAACAGGTCAGAGAGGGGTCGGGCACCAAGCCTCTTGTAGTCGGCAGTGCGATCTCTGCCGTTCTCCTTAGTCGGACTAGGTCCTTAAGCTTGTATGATTCCGTAGTAAGAGCCAGATCATCCCCGCCGATCCCTGAAGGTCGGCCATTACTATATATCTCGAACAAAGTCTGTCTCTAACTTCATACCTCGTTTGTCTAATAACCAGATAACTATTATAAAATCCTGAATAATAAAGGCTCAAATCTTTATCGCTTAATATTAATATTTGAATACCATAATTATCTTCTACAATCATGGAGATCGCTCAATCATAATCTTTTTCCTTAGGGAGTACGTTAATCAGTGTCAATCACAGACACGCCACCTTAAACCCTAGGGCCTAGGCCCCTCTATATAAACTGTCCCTAAGGAACTACGAAGACTTGATTCCAATTGAACCATTGGATACGTAGGCAGCTTGATCATCATCAAGTGCAGTCTAAAGCAAATCAAATCACCCCTTCCGTCATCATTTTTCTGTGTTCTTGAAGTGTTCCTAGGTCATAATCAAAGAGGCGAGTTTGGAGGATTACCTTGACGATTTTTGGATCGTCAATTGGCGCTAGAAGGAGGGCCTTCTGTTGATTGATAATCCCAGGAAAAGCTTCAAGACAAACATGGTGACTACAAGACAACAGGCTGCTAATGGTAATGGTGCTAACAACGCATCAGAGTCAGATGCTAATAACCAGAATCAGCCGCAGCAGGAAAATGTCTCTCTCAACGCAACTCATCAGGGGCTAATTGATCAACTTGTAGCTTTGGATGAATCCACGAAAGCTGTTGTCCTCAATGTCATCTTGGCAGAAGAGGATGAAGAAGATGAGGATTGGGAAGGCCTGGAAGAGGAAGGTCCCCTCAATGAAAATTCGCAGGACGTGAATCACTCAAACGGAGACTCGTCTGGGGAAAATTCCCAGAGTCCAGAACCAGAGGAAGAAGATGATCCCATCGATGGGTCATGGCAGCCGACACCTCCTCCACAGCGTAAGAATAGCAGGAAAGAGAACCGATCGTCATCCTCAAACCTGCAAAGGCAATTGGTCATCCCCCAAGCCATGGAAGCAGCTCGCGCCAAACTTGAGGCGATAGCCGGAAGAAAGTCAACGCTCCTAGCACTCGAGTCCCCTTTTTCCGAACAGATCGACAACTATCCGCGACCAGCAAGGTTCAAGATCCCCAAATTGAAACCCTATGACGGAACCAAGGACCCCCAGGATCACCTGTTCCAATATCTTACGCACATGAATCTCGACTGTGCCCCAGAGGAGATGAAGTGCAAAGCATTCCCTGCGTTACTCACTGGACGAGCCCGGGAATGGTTCAAGAAGATACCACCAAGGACGATCTACAGTTTTGACACACTGGGAAAGATGTTTCTTAACGCGTTCATCACCGCTAAGCCGTTCCAGAAGAATGCTACCCACTTGTTCGCCATCAAACAGAAGAAAGACGAGACGGCGCTGCAGTACCTTAAGCGGTTCAGTGAGGAATCGCTACAAGTTCGGGACGCTGACGATCAAGTCCGAATCGCATCCTTCGTGGCAGGGCTACGCGAAGAGTGTTTGGAGGCTCCCCTGGCTCGGCTCGCCTCGCCCTTAAATGAGAAGTCAGCACTAGTCTGGCCCCGCTCGTCATTAAAAAATACACGCGAAAAGTCAGCCTAACCTGACCCAGATCGCCGCGATTCCAAACGAGAAGTCAGCACCAGTCTGGACCCGCTCGTCCTCAAAAACTTCATATAAACAATTAATTCATAAGCTCAATTTAGCGTAATCCGGATTACTTTAGGTTAATTGGGGGCAAAGTTACCTTAAATCAGCTAAGTTTAAGGCCTACTCTGTGGTCTGTCAAGCCCATGCTTTGGATTGCTTTTATAACTTCTTTTAACTTTAGGCGATCGATCTAGATCGGCTCTCCAAGCTCTAGATCTTCTCGCCCTTGCATTTTTTCATCTATAGTTTAGGCGATCGATCTAGATCGGCTCTCCGAGCTCTAGAGATTCTCGCCCTTGTATTTTTTCATCTATATTTTAGGCGATCGATCTAGATCGGCTCTCCGAGCTCTAGATCTTCTCGCCCTTGTATTTTTTCATCTATAGTTTAGGCGATCGATCTAGATCGGCTCTCCGAGCTCTAGATATTCCCATCCTTGTATTTTTTCATCTATAGTTTAGGCGATCGATTTAGATCGGCTCTCCGAGCTCTAGATCTTCTCGCCCTTGTATTTTTTCATATTTAGTTTAGGCGATCGATCTAGATCGGCTCTCCGAGCTCTAGATCATCTCGCCCGTGTAATTTTTCATTAGTTAAGGCGATCGATCTAGATCGGCTCTCCGAGCTCTAGATCCTCTCGCCCTTGTAATTTTTCATTAGTTAAGGCGATTGATCTAGATCGGCTCTCCGAGCTCTAGATCCTCTCGTCCTTGTAATTTTTCATTAGTTAAGGCGATCGATCTAGATCGGCTCTCCGAGCTCTAGATCCTCTCGCCCTTGTAATTTTTCATTAGTTAAGGCGATCGATCTAGATCGGCTCTCCGAGCTCTAGATCCTCTCGCCCTTGTAATTTTTCATTAGTTAAGGCGATCGATCTAGATCGGTTCTCCGAGCTCTAGATCCTCTCGCCCTTGTAATTTTTCATTAGTTAAGGCGATCGATTTAGATCGGCTCTCTGAGCTCTAGATCCTCTCGCCCTATAATCTCTTTTAACTTAAGCGATCGGTTATCACTCTCCGAGCACCAGATACACCCGCCTTTATTAAACTTACATTCTTCAAAAAGGTGATCAGATCTGACTACTTTCCGAACTCTAGATCGTTTAATAATTCCTCATAATCGAGGAATGAGCTATCTCTGCTATCTAAGTCCCAAATCTTCTTGACTGAAATTCTATATGTTAATTTGCAGCCGGTTGGTGGACATAGTGGATAAATATGTCCATCAGCCCGATCCGATCCTGCACGCCATTGAAACAATGCCAAACTTCAAAAATACAACCCGAGCGAGCCGAACGCGCAAGCCAAGACCGACAATTTTAACTAAAAGAATATGCCATTCACATTACAATAATGAAATAACATATTGGGGGCAACATACCCATAACGCATAACAAACAATCAAAACCAACACATAATTCAAATTTCACAAAAACAAAATAATTTTTTCATAAACAGAGTCATAATACATAAACTACCAAAAGCAAAAAATTGACTAAGGGTCAGGAGCAGGACTCTTTTGAGACTCGGAGGGAGGGGCCGACCCAGACGCCGCAGCCGGTTGATGGACATACTTATCCACTATGTCCACCCCCGCTCGGAAGTCCTTGGCACGTTTAGTGTAGGCCACGTCCATCCCTGGCTTATAATAAGCCTTCTTAGGAAGGGCATCCAGAGCCAGTGCAGGGAACTTGCCTTATCCACCCCCAAGGTGTACCCATGGTTGAGAATGAGAATCAGCAACACCTTAAGGGCCTCGGCAAAGTCAGCCAAAGCCTTGTATTCCTGAACGACATCGGCGCACCGGGCTGCAATATTGGCCTCCAGATCGGCCACTCTTGCCTCGAGGTCCCCGACCTTTTGCTCCCTTCCCTTCTTCTCCTCGGCCAGCTCGCTTTCTGCGGCATTCAACTCTTTCTCCTGAGCCTGGAGCTGGGCTTGCAGGGTTTTTATCTTTGCGTCCTTAGGACGAATAGCTGCCCTAAGCTCATCCCTGGTCTTCCGTAGCTCAGCAATTTTGTCCGATTGGGCAGCCATGTCGGCTGAGGCCTTGCCTAACCTCTTAAAAACTTCCTGGCCAATTGTGCCACCCTGAACAAATATAGAACATCAGTATAACCGGCAAACAAACTACCAGAAAGAAAGAAATAGGCTACACTTACCAGTTAGACCGTTTTGCACCCAAGAAGTGCCAGCTCCTCGTCAGACATGCTGGCGACCCGTTCCTGTTCGAAGGCCCCCTCCTGACCTTCCTCTGGGCCTTCGACTTGCTTTTCTTTGAGGACCGACCTTCTTGAGAGGTCGGTCTCTGACGAGTTGGTTTTCTAGGGACCAACCCCCTCTCCGTAACCTCCCCGGGGGTTTCCGTCCTAGTCGTATCAGGGGGAGGAACCGAGGCGGAGGCATCCGCACCCTCAGTGGTCGGGTCCTCCACAGATATCTCTTGAACGGCTGGGGTCGGCACAGTCTGGCGACCCGCCACTTCCCTTTCTGCTCCCGCCATTAGATCGGCAAAGTCAGCCACTACATACACCGATAAAGAGATTAGCTAAGCAAGAAACATAGATATGCCAGTAAATACAAAATACAGCATAAGTAAACCCTACAAGCCTGCCACTCGTCCTTGGTAAACTTCACATAGGGCTCGGGGCCCACATCTCCCAGCCGAGCTGCCGCAATCAGGTCATCATACAGATGCTGCCACTCAATAGAATACCCTGACCCCCTAATCTTCTCTACCCATGATTCCGGCCGGTCTAGACGTTCATCTCCACCCAGATCCGCCGTATTCCATACACTGAGCTCGTTGTGACCATCGTTCCGTACATAGAAAAATCTCTCCTTCCACCTTTTAAAAGAATCCCGACCAGGAGGAAGGATGGGGATACTAAAAGATTTCCCCTGCCGTCTGGCAAAATAGTATCGGTAGGGATGATCTCTTAACCCTACCCGGTGATAAAAATACCTAAACTTATCTATAGTAAACCTAATATTTAGCAGTCTGCACCAAATCGTAAACCCAATGACGGCCCTAATGCCATTGGGGGCTATCTGAGATATCCCAGCCCATAGTGCCGGAGCACCGCCAGTAGAGCAGGGCAGAAAGGTAATCTTAATCCCACCTCGAAGTACTCCCGGTGGACGGAGCAAAAACCCTCCGGCGGATCCAGAGCGGACAGATGATCTCCCGACGGCAGCTGGGGAGAAAACCTAGCCTCATCAATTCCATATCTCTCACAAATTTCCTCTACGTCCTTTTGTTTCAAAATTGATCCTACATCTCTGCTATCAGCTATGGCCATGACGAAGAATTTACTCTAGGATGCCGAGAGAACAAGATTTTATCTAAAGAAACCAAATTATAAAATC
Organism: Gentiana macrophylla; assembly: GCA_026214975.1. NCBI lineage: Eukaryota > Viridiplantae > Streptophyta > Magnoliopsida > Gentianales > Gentianaceae > Gentiana > Gentiana macrophylla. The sequence goes on from JAOBSW010000858.1 coordinate 35,528, forward strand.
AGAATAAGAAGGAAAAGAATGCTTACTTGCAAAGTTAAGTTTGAGAGATTAGAAGATGATGAATGGCAATCGGCAGCAAATCTCCTGGTTTAATACCCAACGTAGTTAAGAAACGATTGATATGACGGGTTTATAACCCCCATTACCTCGATAAACGACCTCGATTAGTGTTAGTGGGCAACGACGCCTCGTTTCCCGGGTCCACTATAACTGCGTCATAACTAGCTCTGCCACCTGGCAACCCCTAAGTTAGTTTCAAAATCCTTAGGCTAAAACTCTAGTGCCGATCCACCACCTTGATAGATCCGAACCGACCAACTAAGGGTCGGCTGGATCTTGAGGGCTTATGATGCTGCCAGAAAATGGACGTACCTACGTGGTACCTCTCTGGTGGCTCAACACTCAACCCAGGGGGATAAACCACTTTCGACTTCTTAGTGACGACCCCAGGGGGCTCGTCCATCTGTGTTTCCACCACTGATCCTCTCATGTCTGACCACCGCTGGATCGGATAGTCTCGGCCCTTAAACATGTCAGAGAGGGGTCGGGCACCAAGCCTCTTGTAGTCGGCAGTGCGATCTCTGCCGTTCTCCTTAGTCGGACTAGGTCCTTAAGCTTGTATGATTCCATAGTAGGAGCCTGATCATCCCCGCTGATCCCTGAAGGTCGGCCATCTCTATATATCTCGAACAAAGTCTGTCTCTAACTTCATACCTCGTTTGTCTAATAACCAGATAATTATTATAAAATCCTGAATAATAAAGGCTCAAATCTTTATCGCTTAATATTAATATTTGAATACCATAATTATCTCCTATAATCATGGAGATCACTCAATCATAATCTTTTTCCTTAGGGAGTACGTTAATCAGTGTCAATCACAGACACGCCACCTTAAACCCTAGGGCCTAGGCCCCTCTATATAAACTGTCCCTAAGGAACTACGAAGACTTGATTCCAATTGAACCATTGGATACGTAGGCAGCTTGATCATCATCAAGTGCAGTCTAAAGCAATCAAATCACCCCTTCCATCATCGTTTTTCTGTGTTCTTGAAGTGTTCCTAGGTCATAATCAAAGAGGCAAGTTTGGAGGATTACCTTGACGATTTTTGGATCGTCAATATGGTTGTAACAACTTTGTTGATATAAGGTGGCTGAATGTAATCAAACATTATCTTCGAATGAATAGATAAAATTTTCCTTTAGATTTTATCTTGGTATCAGAGAAGGTTTATGGCGGAGCCACCACTGCTGCCGAGTTCCGCTGCTCTCTCCATCACCGGAGTTGGAGCAAGTACAGAAAACCCACCGCTTTCTTCCACTGTCATTGCTTCAACCTAGATTGCCACTGGAATTCCCATTTCCAGCTTCACATTACCACCAACCACACATCTTCTTAAGAGCTATTTTCCGTCTCCATCTAGCTATGTTTCACCACATGCAGGTTCATCCACCACCTGCTTGAGCTTTGGTACTGGATTACCACCACTTTCTGCTCCTGGGTTTCACCGATCGGAGTCTTACACTCCTACGTTTAGGACTGCAAGTCCAACATCACCGTTCAACACTCTTACTCCGGCCCTGTTTAACGGTCATCTGAATCAAGTCACCACTGTCAAGCTCAATAGAGACAACTATTTTCTGTGGAGGTATATGATTTTACCAGTGGTCAAAGGGTATAAGCTGGATGGATTCTTACTCGGAACGAAACCTCGACCGCCGGAGATCCCTGGCCTGCCATTGAATCCGGCAACTGATGAATGAGATTCAGTGGATCATCTTCTTATGGGTTGGCTTCTAGGGTCTATGACTGAACAGGCCCTCACAGAGGTAATTAGATGCTCTACTTCTCATGAAATCTGGTCAACTTTAGAACTGTTGTTTAACAATCAATCTGAATCTAGAATGCTTGAGTATAAGAGTGCTCTTACTAAGGCTGAGAAAGGCACTCGATCAATGGCAGATTACTTAGCCTTGATGAAATCTTATAGTGACAACCTCACAGCAGCAGGTTACCCCATTTCTAAATCTGAGCTAATACTTGCTACATTGGGGGGTTTGGATAAAGAATACGAGGCTGTGATAGTGAATCTTACAGCTCGAATTGGATCTTTGTCATGGCAAGAGGTCCAGTCTCAGTTGGTCACCCATGAACGACTCTTGGCTAGATTCAATCCTGGGACTCAAGCCTCCTTAGGGCAGTCCAATCCCTCTGCTCATTTTGCTAACTACACAGGTGGAAATGGTCAAGAAAGAGGCAACCCCAGACCTGCTGGTTCAGGTCAGACTTCCTATAGGGGCAGGGGTGGATCCAGAGGTGGTAAAAGTAGAGGAAGAGGTGGTGGTAGATCATCTTCATCTGGAAATAGGATGGTATGTCAGTTGTGTGGTAAAAGTGGACACACAGTGGGCATATGCTGGCATAGATTTGAGACTGACTTCTAGCCTATTGATCAAAATCCACCAGCAAGACCTCCTCATCCTTCAGCATTTGTGGCCACACCAAGTTCTGTAGCTGATCATGCCTAGTATCTTGATAGTGGTGCCACCAACCATGTAACCTCAGATTTGGCAAACTTGACTCTAAACACTCCTTATCATGGTACTGATACACTGACAGTTGGTAATGGTGAACATTTATTCATTGAGCACATTGGTCATACCATGCTACACACACATGTTGGTCCTTTAGTTATAAATGATGTCTTACATGTCCCACAAATTACTAGGAATTTGCTTAGTCTCTCTAAACTCATGTCTGACAATGATATAACTGTTGAATTTACTGATGATTTCTGTTTTATTAAGGACAAGCCAACAAAGAGCATAGTTCTCAGGGGTCAACCCAAGGATGGGCTCTATCAGATTCTGCCACTGGACAATGAGTCAGATCAGACCTCCCTTCACTCCAAAATCCAACCTAAAGCTGTTTTCCTCATTCAAGTTCAGTCTGCTGCAGCTAGGTCTAAGTCTGTAGTAGTAGATGATCTAAATAAGGATCCAAATGTCTGGCATATGAGGTTAGGTCATCCCTCCATTAGGATTCTGAATCATGTCTTGAATGATTGTAACTCTTCTATTAATGGAAAATTAGCTTTTTGTGATGCTTGTCAATTTGGTAAATTTCATGCTTTGCCTTACCCCCATCCTCTTTTCATGATGTTCACTTATTTCAACTTGTTCACACTGATATTTGGGGTCCTGCCCCTGTCAAGTCCACTGAAGGTTTCATGTATTACATACATTTCCTTGATGATTATACTCGGTTTGCATGGATTTTCCCCTTGAAAGCTAAATCTGATGCTCTGTCCACCTTTACTCAATTTAAAACTCTGGCTGAAACTCAGTTCTCTACCAAAATCCAGTGTGTTCAATCTGATTGGGGGGGAGAGTATAGGGTGTTTGAGACATTCCTGAAACAACATGGTATTCTCTTTAGACATCCTTGTCCCCATGACCATGCTCAAAATGGCAGGGCAGAAAGAAAACATAGACACATTACTGAATTAGGCCTCACCATGCTTGCTCAAGCTACTATACCTCTTAGATACTGGTGGCACAGTTTTCAAGCTGCTGTATCTGTCATTAACTGTCTCCCTACACCTGTGCTTAACCTTACATCTCCCTATGAATGTCTGTTCCATAAAAAGCCTAACTACCATGTTTTCAAAGTTTTTGGATGCACTGTTTATCCTTATCTCAGGCCATTTCATACCACCAAATTCCAATACCATACCCATAAATGTGTCAACCTAGGCCTCAGTCCCTACCATAAAGGATATAAGTGTCTTGATCCCTCAGGCAGGATCTATATTTCTAATAATGTTAAATTTAATGAAATGCAGTTTCCCTTTGCTGAAGGTTTTACTCAGGGTCCTTCCACCCAACAGCTTCCTAATCCTGATCTTGCCGTCACTTTCCTTCCATTTGGTCTGACTCATTCAGAGGGGCACACTACATCAATGACTGAGCCAGACTTGAGATGCACTACTGAAACTGGAAATACCAATGATAACAATGGTAATCATGCTGGTGTTCCTTTGGTAACTACACTAGGTCATTCACACACTGACATAAGTCCTGAAACCGAGTCTCATAGAATATCCACACAGTCTATGTCACCAGTCATCACAACATCAGCACATTCACATCCTCATGATCACCCTGAATCATCTTCCACAAATGAGTCTACAGAATCCACTCATCACTCATCCACTCACAATAGCAGTCAAACTGCTCCTCCTACACAAGTCACACATCATATGCAGACTAGGTCAAAGAGTGGCATCTTTAAGCCAAAAACCTATAATGTCTCAGTGGCTAAATTTCATGCTTTTCCAACTGAACCAGCTAGTGTATCAGATGCCTTGATAAGTGGTGAATGGAGACATGCAATGATGGATGAGTATAAAGCCCTTGTTCTCAATAAGACACGGGATCTGGTAAAACCTAATTCTAATTACACCACAGTGGGGAGTAAATGGGTGTTCAAGTTGAAGCTGAAACCAGATGGGAGCATACTTAAACATAAGGCAAGATTAGTGGCTAAAGGGTATGATCAGCACTATGGGATTGATTTCACAGAAACCTTCAGTCCTGTAGCAAAATTGGCTATCATCACGATTGTTCTTGCTATAGTGTGTCCATGAATTGGCCCATCAATCAGATTGATATAAATAATGCGTTCTTAAATGGTCCACTACAAGAACCTGTGTATATGTTACAGCCAGAAGGATTTGAAGACTCCAGTAGGCCAGAATATGTATGCAGATTAAACAAGGCCATCTATGGTCTAAAACAAGCTCCAAGGGCATGGTTTAATGCCTTGAAATCACAGCTGCTTTGTTGGGGCTTCATACAAAACTACCTGTGATACTTCCCTGTTTTTGTTCAGAAAAGATAGTCAAATTCTGTTTGCTAATCTATGTGGATGATATCCTACTGACAGGTAACTCCCCAGCATTGATTCAAAAGTTCATCAAAGTCTTGGACTCCAAGTTCTCCCTTAAGGATCTAGGACCTGTGTCACATTTCTTGGGTATGCAAGTGTCTAGAAACAAAGCTGGATTGCATCTCACTCAGTCTTACTATGCATCACAACTTCTCAAGAAGTTGGGGTTTGAACACATGCATTAACTCCTGTCCTACTCCCATGGTGCCTGGAAAACAGTTGCTGCCACAACAAGGAGAACCTCTCAACAATCCTACAGTCTATAGAAGTGTAATAGGGGCATTACAGTATCTCACTCTAACAAGGCCAGATATATCTTTTGCAGTCAACACTTTAAGCCAATTCATGCAAGAACCCTACACATCTCATTGGCAAGCTTTGAAGAGACTTCTGAGGTATATACAGGGAACCTTGGATATGGGACTGATGTTTAAACCTTCAGGAGCCCTAGAAATACATGGATTCTCGGATGCAAATTGGTTTGTTTGTCCAATTGATGAAAGTCAACCGGTGGTTCTTGTGTCTATTTAGGAGATTCTCTTGTCTCCTGGAGTTCTAAAAAGCAAACAGTAGTGTCAAGATCAAGCTGTGAATCAGAGTATAGGTCCCTAGCTAATTTGGCAGCAGAAGTTAAATAGATTACACAGCTCTTCAAAGAAATGCAGTTTTAACTTCCTCAAACACCAATTCTCTGGTGTGACAATACAGGGGCAAATTCTCTAGCTCAAAATCCAGTTTACCATGCTAGAACCAAACACATAGAAGTTGATGTGCATTTTATCAGATATCTGGTGCTGAACAAAGAGATGACAGTGTCCTACATACCAACTGGGGATCAAGTTGTAGATAGCTTCACCAAAGCACTGCCAGCTAGCACCTTTGACATCTTTAGGCACAAACTCAATGTGACTCATCCACATATTTGTTTGAGAGGGCTGAAAAAGAATAGAGATATACTGTAATTATGTGTCACTGTGTTATTGGTTGATTAATGTAGTAATGACACATAATAGATTCTGTCTTGAAGTAAGTGATATGGTTGTAACAACTTTGTTGATATAAGGTGGCTGGATGTAATCAAACATTATCTTCGAATGAATAGATAAACTTTTCCATTAGATTTTATCAATGTGTTTGAATGGTTGTGTCTGAATATAGCAGAAGTTGATTAAACGACTAATGTTCATGCACTTTTTCTATTCAAAGAGTTTGTTTATGGACGTGACTCTTAATTGAAGGGGATTATACAAAGGTTGAAAGGCGGCATGCATGTTTTATGGTGCAAGCGAATTGAGGAATTTGCTAACTTGGCTATAATTCATTACATGCGGTAAGTGTTTACAGTAATAGTTCATCATATGAAACTCACTTAAATGTGTTTTGTTTCCTATGCAATTAGTTCCCATAAATTATTGTGGAAGTTGTTCACAATAAACTAGTTAGGAAGATAAATTATTTATCATGCCTTTTTTTTTTTCTGAAACGGAACATTTTATCATGCCTTTGATTAATCACATGTTGAGTCGTATGGAGGATAATTAAATATTGTTACTATTTAGTGTATCTTGATCTTGTGTGTAAAATGTTATACGACTGCGTTGTACTTGTATTAGTGAATACAAGGCATGTGTTGAAGCCGAATTGCCTAGTTCACTATTTCCAAAGGCAGAAATGACAACGAAACTATGGATTTAATTCATAGTGATAACTGTGATTGGTATATCGTTATGTCTATCTGCTGAAAATCAAATATGAAGCCGATAGATAATATTGACATTGAGAATACAATTGGCAAACATATTAAGATAATTCGTAGTGATTAAGGTGGAATGTATGATGCATCATTTAATGAATTTTGCTAAGGCTCCAACATCAGTCATTAAACCAGTGCTTCATATACACTTCAATTGAACAGTGTAGCTATACCACAAGTACACTAAATGGAATGATGTATGCCATGTTGATTAGCTCAAGTTAAACACAGAACTATAGGGCGAAGCAATGCTCTTAGATATTGTGATTCTCAACGGAACTCCATCTGGAATAATGGATAGGTTAAAAGCAAAGCATAAATTCCTCGATGTGTGGGGATGTATGGAAATGGTAGAAATGCCTAAGCATAAACAATTATCTCAAGGGCCAGAGTCAATGGATTGCAAATTCATGAAATGTGCATATGGAAGTAGTGCATATAATAGAGTGTTGAGACATCTAAGATGAAGAATGAATCTTGGATTGCATTTTACGATGTATCCAGCGGTACTAAAAGTCTACTTTGATGTAAACTGGATATCAAATGCGAAAGATTTAATATCCACCAGTGGATATGTTCACTAATGGTGGCAGTGTCACTGATATCAACCTATAATGCGATAGCGAGTCGGCACTAAAGCGTGGAAATGATGGTAAGTCACGACACAAACATCGTAGATACAATACCATCAAATAATTGTTCTCTAATGGTTTGATTTCCTCGATTATATAAAATCGAAGGAGAATCTTGCGGATCCGCTTGAAAAACGTTTAGCTAGAGATCGGGGGTGTCAATTATTTGACAAACGCAATGGGACTGAAGCCTATACCCATGTTCTCTTGTGATGGTAACCCAACCATGCTGACTAAAGATCCTAAGATCATGGTTCAAAAGGGACAACTAAGTTATGAGGGACAGTTAGTACTTACCCATTCTGTTAAAAACAAAAGTGCTTTCTGTGATTCTGTTAGGTTAAGCGAATGCTTTTAATGATCCTTATACTTTGGTTAAGCCAAGTGGGGTACTGCAGAGTATTCTTTATAGAAGGTCACCTGAAGTGAACCATCTTGAATCATATCATCATCTATGTAAGTGTGAAATAGGGTGCTTCTATGAGGATTTATAGGTTTGAATTCTCTAAGGCACTTTCTGAAACCAAGAGCGATCCAAGGCCAAAATGGATGCAATCAAGAGAACTTCGAAATTGGTAAGAGGCATATTGTGAAGTATCGTTGTCTAGGCATACACCAAAGCCTAAGCAGTTCAAGACCTAGTTCAGTAGCTACTGATTTACGTAGGGGCTATAAATATTTTGATCATTTTTGTTGTGATGTTCATGAATGGTTGAGAATATTCCAACTATTTTAATCCTTGGACAGTTGGGGATGGAATTACTTTGATAGTTTCTACAAGTCTTTTTATTTCGCTAATTACCACTATTCCAGATACGTCATGGTACGGAATTTTTTGGCCTACAAGATCAAACCAGATTGTAGAGCAAGATTTGATAATTAATAGTCAACAAATTGGAATTCATTTATCAAGAGATTTTTTTGTTCCATTTAAACTTATTTCAATAATTCTTTTAGTTGCTTTAATAGGCGCAATTTATGTAGCTCGACAATAACAATAATAAAATCTTAGCCGTATGTCCGATGGTACTCTACTAGGAAAGGTTCAAGGCATAAAACCACCTCTCCTGATGCAATAGATTCCTCTTGTAATCTCTTTAGAGTCTTCATTGCATTTGCATTAATTTTCATTCATGTGGGGGATAGTTGGAGAAATCGAATGAAATTAATTAATTTAATTTAAAATAATGAATAAATTGAATGGACATGAAGCATATTGTTGCTTTTGTTCGGTGAAAAGTTGCAACATCAAACGGAGTGCATCGGTCCGGTTGTGGGGTTGCATCAATTCAAGTTAGGGACACAAACCAAACTCGAAGTGGTACTTCTCCTCTATATAAAAAAGCCCTCACATAATGAAAAGATAGAGAATTTTTACAAGATTGAATTCCTGAAAATGTATACACTTTAAAAGTACTAAAACTCGGCGAAATTCATTCATACATATGATTTATACTTGTGCAGTTTTCAAAGTCATAAGGAAGAGATTATAAACCAGGCTTGGTTCGCTGCTTCTGATTCCGTTAAGTGTCAGCCGAACAGAAGGAAATGATTGTTGTATCTTGGGAGACGATTGCGATAACCGTGGACACATAATCGGCGGAATATCGTCTTAAGGACAGAGTGCTACACTCGCCTCAATCCATAAGTTTTCGCGTTTACTCATTTCATTTTGTCGTTTTGGTTCAATCATCTTTTCTCTTTTGATCATGTGTTAATGTGGTGTTCAGTATATGCCAACATTAATTAACAGCATGCTAAACCGGTAGTTTTTACCAGCAATTCCTACATATATTTCGGAGAAAGATGTTAATGCGTACATTTGAAAGAATGTTGTCGTGAGGGGGAGCGACAATTTCAAAACAATGTTGATGCTTTGGTCCTAAAGATCAATAAATGTACTCTTTTTTCCTTTAACTAAGTTTTTTCCTATAAGGTTTTCTTAGTTAAAGGTTTTTAAAGAGGCAGTCAGTGCAACACATAAAAACGCATGTCATTAACTATTTTCCTTGTCTAGTTTTTGTCCTACTAGATTTTTTTAGCAAAGTTAATAGTAAATGACATATGCGTTATGCGACTTAGATTGAACAATCAAGTCAGCCGTATATTCTTTGTTTAATGGACATTCAAGGGGGAGTGTTATGAATTAAATAATGTGAATGTCCATTATCTTACACCATAGATACCAAGAGGTTCTATTCAATTCTAGCATTCAACTATTATTCATCATGTAAAATTAAGTTACAAAATCCAAGAGTTTTCATGTAACTTATTATCATTCATTGTATACTTTATTGTATCTTTGTAGTTGGTTCATGTACATTTGGTGTTGTATAAATACCTCATCCATATCTTTGGAATGGGTGTAGAGAATTAGATATGAAGCAATAAGAAAATTTATTCTTTCTTTTGACTACATTTTTGTCTTGTAATTTTGTTTCCTTTCAATTATTTTATAACAAAAATAAAATAGTGAATAATTCTTGAAATATTAAGTGGTAGTTGAAATAAGTAGTGTTTGATAACAATTTAAAACTCAACTTGTTCAATTAAGAGCCATTTAATTCTAATGTAAAGCGGAAGAAGAGTCGGTTATCACTGAAAATATATCACCCGACGCTTCCCTTAATTCACGCAACATTATCTCCAATATAATTCCACATAATTGTAACCAAATCCAAATGGGAGGTTAGGAGACTAAGCAATAAATGCTAGAACAATTAACAACTAATCCCCAACTAACTGAGGCTATACACCAGACAGACTTTAGTAGTATACATATTCGTATACTCAATAAATAAACAACGTAAGCTAACTTTGCTGTAGTGAAACCTGGTTTACTTATTTATATAGTACGTTTTAGTTATTGGTTTGATGTACTCTGCTAACTGTTATTGGTTTGTTGAACTCTGCAAAGTGTATGTTTTTTATTGGGTTTATGGAATGCCCAATTTGTAAGGAAATTTGTATCAACTACTTAGTACCTGAAAGATTCAACACGATTGATAAGTATTTGGGTCCAACTGCACAAAAAGTTTACGAATCCGGAATCAAAATACTACAAAATAGACATTTTGATTGCAGCTGTGATGGTGTTAGACGCGTGATGATTTGAATAAAATCAATTGGATGTTCTTATTTTTGGGGTATGGAATCGGGTATTGGACGGCAGATCAGCTTAAGTACTACTGTGTCCGAAGGAAATTGCCCATTCCTGACAACAAGGAAAAGCTTCTTGGTACTGTGTTTATTCAAATCATTAAGGGTAAAAGCGTCCAATCAGTTTAATTTTTGTCTTTATTGTCTTGAAAAAATATGTATGTGTTATAAAACTAAAAAAATATTGGAGGAATAACAAGAGAAAATACAAGTATAGAAGAAGAGAGAATTGCGTGTATGTTATTCCAATGGTATAAGAGGGTATTTATAGTAGAGATTACAATGTGAACATAATAATCTGAATTAATCCAAAATCTACGTAAATCAATCAGAATAATAGATAATCCATCAATATATTATTTCATAACACTCCCCCTTGGATATCTATTATTAAAATACAACAGATATGATATGCCTCATTAAAACCTTACTAAGAGAAAACCCGGTGGGAAAAAATCTTAGTTAAGGAAAAGGAGTACATATTTATCTCATTTAATTTACTCCCTAAACCAAGCATCAATTCAGTCTTTAAGTCGACGATTCCGATCTTCTTTATCAATTTCTCAAGCGTAGCGATAGGTAATGACTTGGCGAATAAATCTCTTTGGATTGTCACTTGACCTTATCTCTTTGAACACTAATGTCACCTTTCTTATGAAGATTTAGTGAAGTATGTTTCATCCGATCGTCATTTACATAGCCACCACTTAATTGAGCTATACATCCTGCATTATCTTCGTATAATCAAGTCGGCTTCTTTTTCTTGATGAATAAACCACAAGTATCTTGGGTATAATGTGCCAATGATCCGAACGAAACACATTCTTGACTTGTTTCATGAATAGCTACAATTTCGCCATGATTTGAGGATGTTGTAACCAAAATTTTTTATGTCCAGCACTATGAAATCGATGTACCACCACTGGTGAGGAACAACCAATTTTGAAGCCTTGCCTTTTGGGGGTTCGATAAATGTCCACCAACCGCGTAACTAACAAGTCCCCGACGTGCTTTCCGTTTGATCTGATTTTATAACGTATATGGCATGTACCAAAAAACTTGCTTGGAAAAACCCAGTGGGAAAAAAAACCAGTCAAGGAAAAAAGATTCATGACATATGCGCCCTAGTGCACTGATTGCCTCGTTAAAAACCTTTAACTAAGAAAACCCAATGGAAAAAACTTGTCAAAGGGAAAAAGAGTACAACATTGGTCTGCAGGGCCAAAAAAATATATTTTCTTATGCATGTAATGGATCTTGATAATATAAGTCAATTAATCATATTCAATTATCTTTTGTAACTCTTCAAGAGTCTCACAATGGATCCATACTTTCTCAGATCAAACAAATTATCCCGCTTCGGGGACCATTCATGTATTATATACTTTGTGTTTCAATCTTTCAAACACTTTATATGCTTCACACATCTCATGTGCTTGAGCCACTATAATCGCTTCCGGCGATTTTGACATATCAAAACATACTTGCCTCGTTTATGAACCTCGTTCATAAAACCAAGTGTTGCATTTGTTATCATATCTCATTAATTCAAACAATGATAACATTAATTCATTATCTCAACACTAAGAGATTTATATTTGTTGGAACATTAAGGTTTCTCACGCTCCAAGCGGTGAACATAATTAACAATCAGCAATATGCAGTTCCAGATTCTCCAAGAACATTACATTTTATTCAGGGGGTCGCAAGAAAGTAACACGAGGGAGTGAACTTCAGGTTCATTTTCTCCAACCTCATGTATGTATGACAACTGCATATTATTTGTTCCACCCATATTATTTATCAACACTTGTTGGCATTTTCTAGCATTGACCTCGTCAAAGGTTTATGATTTCGTTACTCATCTAGAGTATTCCATTGCTCTTCCGGAGCTTCTTTGACTATATATTTTCTGCTCGAGCATATGCTTATTCTTCCGAAGTTCTCATAAATATAGTCATAACCCATTCTGAGGAATTTTCATTATCGAGCCAATTGGTCTTTCGACGCTTACAACGTTATCTTCATTAATTTGATACGTATCATATTCTGTCATTCTCGGACTTTTTCTGTCCTTCTCGGATTTTCCCTTCTAGGACAAGTATTATCCTCCTAGGATAAACCTTTTGGCAACATTTATTCCAACCAGAGTATTTGCAGCTACTCACTCTTCTAGAGTAATTAAATGCCTCCGGTGATTAAATGTGCGTTTCTCCAAGTTTACTTTTCCTCCCACTAATCTTGGAAAAACATTTTATCTGAAGTCATATCTACTTAAGTTTACAATAACCCTTTGTGGGATTCAACATTCTAATGTGATATCCCTATGTGGGATTCTACATGTCAATGTGTATCCATTTATATGAGTATCAACAAACATTACGAGATATCAATCGGGAAGAATTATATTATCTCTTCAAGAGATCTATATCTTTTTAAATCTTCCGATGTCTCGATTTAATATCCACGTCGCACAAATTACTGCTTTTAAGACATTTGAAAAATGATAAACAATATTTATCATATATATCTGGATCATTTTCATAATGACCGTAACATATAGTATTTGTTTCATAATATTGTTTTTACTATAAATATGAAGCTTCATTATTCTCAACCGGATATCTCGCCGTACGACCAGTATGTGACTAGTGGCCTTTTAATGCCATTCGCCGTACGCCAAGTACGCGATCAGTGGTCTTCCAATACCACAATATGAAAATCGATTTTCATCATTCATCTAGAATTTAATTTCGTTTTGTTCCACTTTTGGTAGACAATTCTTCCCCTCCAAGTAGACAAATTTGATGGTATCCTCAAAGGATACATTAATCATGATTTTTGTCCATGAATTCAGACATGTATATGACCTCAACCACATTCATGAATCTGGTGACAAGCACTTCTGGGAATGGACTAGATCAAATGGATTGAGTTTCATGATTATTCTTTGATAATCATTTTGTTGAATTACACCGCTTCCTTAAATATTGCTACAATACAATAGCATATTATCGCAATGAATAACTTTCTTTTGCACGGGTTAAAGAAGTGTCACGATGTTCTTACTGGATTTTCTTATTTTAGACTTTAAGTCATTCGTAGGAACATCATTCCCTTTCAAATGGACTCTGAGTCCATATTTATTTCTATCAATTTCATATTCATTTCTATGAGCACCTCAGTGCTTTGATGAACCCCAAGTCCATCTATGATGATTTTTAAAATCACAGTCTCATATGTGTCATGTTTTCTTCAGGGAACTACTGACGTGATTCGATACATCTTTAAATATCGGTATACATTATCTAGATTCTGTCATGTTCACACCGGGAACTGACTTGTGTATCTCAACTCATTTAGAATATTTAATTGTCTACATTCGCTTCTAGGAACGGACACATCGTAAATATTGAGTTTAGTCACATCCACTTCTAGATATTGACATGTATAATCCGATGTATTATACACCAACAAAAGAAAATAGTAATGTGGCTTCCATTTTTTCTTCAAGAAAAAAAATCAATAACATGTTAGTCAAGGAAACAAAGGAGTTAATTGATATAGATAAATGAAGAATAACAATTTAACACGAATGATGATAATGTTTAGTGGCGTGTCAGCAATAAATAAATAAATGGATATGTTTTATTATTATTTTTATTTTTGAGAATAAATAAATAAATGAACATATATGTTTAATTGTCCGAACAAAAAATAAGATGCAATCATAAAATGGCTCACATTATTCTTGTGAATATATTTTGGATTTTGTAATCCGCATTAAAATGGCCCATAAAATCTGGCGCATAATATTATCTATTATATGATGCAATCTTACAATCTAAGACGTTAAATCCCTTTTTTTTTTTTTTTTTTTTTGGCGTCAAAATATTTTATCATTAATGACTCAAAATTTTCTCGATGACGCGTTTTATTTTATATGATACAAACGCATATGTGACATCAAGTATATACACTAATAAATACATGGTATCCTTTAACTTTCAAAGTAACTCATAAAGAAGGAAAAACTAGCAATGATCGGTAATCAAAATATCCACCTGAATTTATTAATAATAAAACTCCATATTACGTCATAGATCAACCTCAATCAAAGACAAAATAAAACAATGGGAAATTAGGGATAATGACACAATCTGGAATATTTTTAAGTAACATGACAACTACATATTTTTTATAGGGAGAAAGACAACTGCATAATTTTTATAGCGAGAAGGACAAACATTGAATCCCGAAAATCAGTGAATCTCCCCAGTGAATCCCGAAATCAGTGAATTTTGATAGTGAATTTCGACAGTGAATCCCGAAAATCAGTGAATTTCGACAATGAATTTTAAAAATTAGTGAATTTCGACGATGAATTTCGCAATGAATTTAAGCAAGTGAATTTGAACACAAGTGAATTTCGATGAGTGGATAAATAGCTTTGTCCTTTTTGCAAAAGTTTCAAAAGACTGTCATTCTACTCAATTGATGAAATATTTCTGTCCTTCTCCCTCATTCCCCCATAAAACAATACTAAAACAATTGCTAAAGCAATTTTATTGGGATGACATAAAATAAAGTGCAAAAGGGCACAAACAACTTTATTAGAATGACAAAGGAAATAATGTGTCAAAAGACACAATAAACCGGAGCCTTCAAGCGGTGTCATTGAAAAAATCAACATCTTCTATGGATGACATCAATGGCATATCAAAATTCAGATCATCAATCTTCTGATCAATAAGATTTGCCTCAACACCGTTTTCTGACTTTCTCTGAGATGCCAGATAAAGATCAACAAGATGTTTTGCCGTACGGCATGACTTGGACCAATGTCCATCCATTCCACATCTATAACATTTGTCACCATGGACTTTCTTTTCTTTGTTGTTATGGTCCGATCTTGGTGGATCGCTTCGTTTCTTGCCACAATTTTCATTTGATGTGTCGCATATTTTCGACGACCACGGCCTCTACCACGATCTCCAACGCGACCACGTCCGCGACCACGACCAAAATTTGAAGATTGTGTCGCATTCACTTCAGGGAATGGACTGGCTCCAGTGGGATGGGACTCATGATTTTTTCATTACCAGCTCATTGTTTTGCTCAGCCAACAGAAGGCATGCAATGAGATCAGAATATCTCTTAAACCTTTCTCTCGATATTTGCTGCAGGAGCACATTCGAGGCATGAAAAGTGGAATTTTTTTTCCAACAAGTCTTTATCTGTCACCTTTTCACCACATAGTTTCAATTGTGATGTGATCTTAAATATAGCTAAATTATATTCAGTGACAAATTAAAAATCCTACAGTCGCAGGTTGAGCCAATCATATCTGGCTTTCGGTAAAACAACCAACTTCAAGTGGTCGAACCTCTCTTTCAGATGGTTCCACAATTCATATGGATATTTCACCGTTAAATACTCATGTTTCAATCCCTCATCCAGATGATGACGGAGAAATATCATGGCCTTTGCACGGTCATGGCTTGTCTCAGTATTATTTGTGACAATCGTTTTGCCAAGACCCATAGATACCAAGTGCATCTCCACATCCATGGCCCATGATAAATAATTTTCCCCCGATATGTTTAGGGGTACAAAGTCTTGTTTGGCGATGTTAGCCACTAAAACAAGAAGAGTGATGAACAATAATAAAATTTTACCTGAACCGCCAAAAGGGACACCAATGGAATACTCTGTTGGTAGAGTCTCGTGCTGATAACGTGTTATAAAACTAAGAAAATATTGGAGGAAGAACAAGAGAAAATACAAGTATAGAAGAAGAGAGAATTGCTTGTATGTTATTCCAATGGTATAAGAGGGTATTTATAGTATAGATTACATTGTGAACATAATAATCTGAATTAATCCAAAATCTACGTAAATCAATCAGAATAATAGATAATCCATCAATATATCATTTCATAACAGTATCTTCTTTATTCCTATGCAAAATGTAATATTGTTGTTTTTCTCTTTTCTTAAACTGTATGGAAAATTCAATGGAATTATATTTTGAAATGAAGGTAGTAATTACTACGGTAAATAAAAAATAAATTATCAATTATCTCCAAAATCTCCTACAATAACTAAAAGAATAGATTACTATTCCATTAAATAAACCAAGAATTAGTCCTATTGTTCTCGTTTCTCGACTAAAACACACGCATGCACCACCTTCTCAACAACGCTAATTAGCGCGCTGTAGAACAAGAAGAAAGAAGAAGGAATGTTGGTCCCTTGGAAAGGCTAACACAAGTTTAGAGGGGGGGGGGGTGTGAATAAACTTGTCACCAAAAACCAATCCTGAATTGGAAAAGTCCCAGGAACTGAGTTTCTCTGAAACTTAAACTGATCTTCAGTTCCTGTCCCTTTAACTTGTGCGGAGTTCAGTTAGCTTAACTGAATATAAGTTATTATTAACTTATATTTAGTCTCGTTAACTGGCAGCGGATAAAAACTAGCCTTTAACAACTAGTAACTATGATTTCAATATGAAAACCAATGAATGAATGCATAAAGTAAATATACAAGAATTATAGAGGTTCCGTGTGGTGTAATCATGTACGCCCCTCTTCCCGTGATGATGGAGGAAAATTCCACTAGAACTTCTTTGAGATGGCCCGATTACAAAAAGTCCTAAAGCGATAGTCCTTGGCTAATCCACTAGCTTCACTATCTAAACACTTGTAGTAAGGTAGGATTGTCGCTCTTCAATTGTTTGAACCACTTTGGTCCTTGGAGGGTAGAATTGCCTCTTCACCAAATCATCACAAACACAGTCTTCCCGATCGCACTCAACTATCCTTCACACCTTCTTGGTGTTTCTGATCTAAACTTTTGATAGAATCAAAGTTGAGATCTTGAATCAATGACTATGATTCAACTGTGATTTGAGCTATTACTTCTGGATAAATAATTTAAGCACGGCTCTGTATTTCTTCAAATATTAGATCTTGAATTATGCTTGAACACTTTGAAGAAATTTTCTTGATCTTGCAATTGAGTATTTAGCAGGTATTCTTTTTGAATTTGGCTTTCCCCCTCAATTTGAGTTTTCTTGACTAGATGAATTTCTTTTTAATTTTCTTGCTTGTTATCACATGCCTTTTTCTCTAACCCCCTTCTTTGATGTTGTAGAGGTAATCTATTTATATGGGTTTATTTAACATTCATCCTGCTTTGTAACGGCTATGTTTTCTGACCGTTCCTGCTGTGTCAGTGACTCATCCAATGAGATTTCTTACTTTACAACTGTACTTTTCATCTGTTGGATGATTGACTTGTAAAACCGAGTTTCTTATCGTTTCTGCCGAGTTTATTACTTGTCGGTTTCTTCATCGACTTGGAGCATTAATCGAAATTTTATTCTTCTTCAAATATCAAGATACTCGCTTTTTTATCGATTACAATTGACTTAATCAGAGTACACCATGATAGATTTATCATCTAAGAATTCATTGTCCTTATGATTCTTAGGTCTTCATACAAGATCCATAAAGTCAGTTCAGGTCACCACAATCTTGCCTGAAGTCCAACTTTCAGATCTCGACTTTTAATCTTCATAAGCGAGTTTGAACCTCGTTCTTCATTCTTCAATAAGCGAGTCTGTGTCCTCGGTTCTTCATTCTTCTAGATAAGCCAACCGAGTCAGAACTCTCGGTGAACTTACCTTCTTCAATCTTCTCAGATCCGCTCTCATTTGTCGGTTTTTCGTAGAGTCTCGCCTAGTCAAAATGTCGGTTTCTCCATTTCTCGATTTTGGTTAAGAACAATTACGATTGCTTATCGATTTAACTTATACAACTATCGGACTTTAATAAATACTATACATTGGTATCTAGACATCTTTTGCTTTGCACTATAACAAACTAGTTATGACACTTCATCAATGGGGTTAAGAACAATTAATAAACTAAGTGATGAATCATCATCAAAACATAAATTTTATTTCCAACAATTTCCCCCTTTTTGATGATGTCAATACCTCTTAAAAGCAATGCAAAAGATAAAAGACAAAACATAATAAATAACACCATGAATCGAGAAACCGAAACTTTATTTGATATTTGAGTTACAAGGTTAAAATACAACATAAGTAAAACAAGCTGAATTTAATGTCCTGGTTGATTATCATAGTTCTCTGCAACAATTCTCATTTCTTCATTTGTGGCTGAATGTTCAATTCCGTGAATGCTTGCCCAAATGTTCAATGACTGAGATAAATTGTTTTCCTTGAAGAATTTACTTTTGAATAGAGTTGCAAATGTGAAAACTGATGTCCTTAGTCTTTCATTTGTGGCTGTTTTCAGTAGAGTTTGAATAAATTCAGGTTCAGCCTTTTCAACTTTCTCTGAAGCTTTATCTAAGGTACCATCTGCTTCCCATTTCATCAGTTTATTCCAATAGTGCACAAGTATCTTCTGCATATGTAGAAATGTTTCAAGAGATTCTTCTTTTGACACTCCTTCTCTCTCTGGTAAGTCTTTGAACAAATTGTAGAGATGAGAATCCAGACCAACTCTTTTGTCAGTTGGTTCTGAGTACTTAATAATCAGTTTCATCTCATCATCAGTAAAATCTCCTCTTGCTTTCTTCAGTTCACTTAACTTATCATCAATATTTGTGAGGACTTGTGGTATTTCAGTTGTATGGACTTTTAAGATATCTAAACTTTCCCCCTTATTGACATCATCTTTATTAATCAGGCTTTAGATGTAAGCATTCAGTGATTGTTGAGTTGATGCCAATATGGTTTGAGCCACAACTGAGTCCTTTAAGCCCTGTTCCATTAAGAACATTCTGTCCACTAGATTGCCGAGAATGCCTTCCCATCTCTCTTGAGTTTCATTTTTCTTCGTGACATGTTCAGTGGTTGTTTTCCGAATCTCAAGCAGAGTGGTTTGACACTCGTTATTCACAGTTGTCCCGGATTTTATCAATACAAAACAACAAGTAATAAACCGGTTAACCTCAAGTGCAAGGATCGTAGTATGGAGGCTAATGCCGGGTCGATCTTACGGGGAACTAGACGAATGTGAATCCTAGCTTTTGTTTTCAACTAAACTATTGTCACGAAACTAACCTAAACGAAGAACTAACCTAAACAAATATGCATAAAAGTAACTAGACAGAGGAAATTAATCCAATGCTAGGCAAGATTGAAAGCGATAAAAACTAAAGTGCAATTAAAAGTAAACTAAAGCTAAACAATTCAAGTTTCAAGAGATTTGAATCAAGTTATAACAAACGAACGAGCAGTTGATCCACCTATCCTATCAACATTCAGATCCTATTCAGATTATTTCGTGATTCTAATCAAGTTGTGATTTGCCTTATCTAAGTACGACCTCTAGTTTCTTAGATGGTTCTCCTATCAATCTTTATCTTTCGATTTAAAGATTAACGCTTTTCAAAACAAAGGTGGAAACTCTAACGCTTTAACCTAGAAATCTAACCTATTAACTTTCGTTTTATAGATTAAAGATCTACTCTTTTATCATGGTGTTCTAAAGTTAACATGATTTTCATCACATAAAACAAACACAAAAGCAAACATCTTTCGATATAATTCGCAATAAACAATGTAAACATGATAAAAGAAACAACTTGTATTAAAGAACTCACAAAACAATCACGATTCGAATCGAATAGTTGACGGATAGGCTTCACACCGCTCGTTCAAAAGAGGTCTAGCCTCTTATCATCTTCGTGAGACTTGAAATTGATGAATAAAAAGACATGAAAAGTAGCTAATCTAATCTATGAATCTAATTGCATAAACCGGAAGAAAATAGAATAAAAACGCAGCCAAATTTGCTCCCTAGGTTTAGGGTTGAATTGTATGTTTAGGGTTTGGGAAATCGCGCCTATTTATAGATTTTTAGGTCGGTTTCATTGAGTCGGTGCCGTGGACGCGCCCGTCCACTATCTTGGACGCTTCGTCCAGCCTCTATGAACGGAGAATGAACGCCGCTCGTTGACGCAGCGTCTGAACTCTCTCGAATGTAAAATACGATTACGGACGCCGATTCACTTTTATGGACGCCCGCCCACTACCTTGCTCCAGTATTTTGCTCATAACTTCACTTCTAGGGCTCCAAATGAGGTGATTCAACATGCGTTGGAAAGCTATTTCAATCCTCTACAACTTTCATCAAGACAACTTTCCCTGAAAGTGCCTACAAGTGTGGACAAGATCCCCATGAAGTGCCTGGTTCCGGTTTCTTGATCATTATCTCTTCCTTCTTCCATCTTTATCTTGATTTAGCTCGAATTATATCAACATTTGATCATCAATCTAGCCTCCAACATGTACCTACATGACACCAAAAACACCGCAAAACGTAACACAATCCAAATACTCGTAAAACCATAATTAAAACACATACACAACCTCATTTTGCGAATAAACTAATTAAAATCTCACTTGCTTAATAAATCATTTAAAACCACATTTCCCATGCAAATCATATGAATTATGGGGGAAATCATTATCAAATATAACGTTATAAAACGTATAAATTCACCCTTAACAACTCCCCCACACTTAAACTTTGCTCGTCCCGAGCAAAACAAAACAAAATCAAGCTCGATATAGTACAGACATCTCAACAAATATAACATATATTCAATAACTTAGAAGTTCACCATCGTGTGTGTGCATAGCCATAGAGAACTTCCACTAAATCCAAACTTGAGGAACTCAAAGTAAAACTAGTTAATACCCCCTCGTAGAATAGTAATAAATGACACTCATAAGGTGCACCCTACAAACGTGACATATCCCGAAAAGAATGATCGAACACATTTAAGACCTTTCCGACATACTTAGAGGATAATCCTACAAAGATATCCATCGGTTTATACTGGGGATAAAATTAACGATAACTAAGTCTCATTTCATTCTTTTCATACCAATTCTTAAGTAGATTCAATTGATTTCACATTTAAACACACATCGAATAAGCTATTGCTCATCATAGTGAGAATAGGACATACGTGGTATACCCTACCTTACTCAAATCATAAAGCGCCTTTTTTTATTGATCGCCGTGAGCTTTTGGTCATCATAGTGGAATAAAACATTTCGAGATAATGCCTTACCGCACTCAAATCATCGACCAGCTTCCGACACACACTATTGATTCCATTATTAACTCAACTTTTTCAAATGACATTAGTTACGTATTACTTATCACATTCAAACTTCTAGATATTCACAGTACATCGTACTTGGAACTAAACACAAACTATCATAAGTCTCACGATATATACGTAGCACTAAGCACATGACTTATAAGGAAATCAAAAACCACTAATCCAAAAGGGGTATAACTTTATAAATTAGCTCATCATTCACTATGGCTTGTGAAATATAATTCGGGTGAATCAACTAACTTACGGAACATATGGCATAGAGCATCAATGACTACAACAAACCGAACAAAACGTGTATTGCTCACTCGGGACAAAACAAAAACAAAAGTGTCGAAAAATTTTGAAAAATTAAGCCCATTTTGCACAGAAACATCATATATTAAGTAAATGGTAGATACATAGCTTATTCCCCTCCCCCACACTTAAATAACAACATGTCCTCATGGTGTGCAGAAAAGAAAAAAAAGAAAGTACTTAGCTGATTGTAGTTCGAAAGTGGCAAGTCTGGAAGTGGCCATGGTCCAGATACAGAAATGCTTGAGGAAATCAGTAGACTGTGGACCATCCACCGGAAAACTGAAATCGTCTAAAGCTCACAATCGCTATCGAAAATATCCTGCACACTTGAAAAACAAAGAAATACCTCGGGGGATACAAGGGATTATATCATATCGCGCAAAAGTGATAGAGATAAAGATAAGAGGAAATCGTAAGCAAAACAACACTTCGACCCTTTATAAGCCTAGGATGGCTGACTGACAAAAACAACACAATCCTAATAAGATTAAAACAACTAGAACAAGGAAAAATAACTAAAGAAAGAAACTAATATAATAAGGGATATCTAGGATGCCTCCTAGTAGCGCTAATGGTTATTGTCGTTAGCTCGACACATTTGAAGCTCACCTGGATCAAGGCCATTTAACCTTCTCGCCATCCACTACCTCGTTTAAGCTCCGGTCCGTAGTGTGGTCTGCGAAGCAAAGATCTAACACATGGGGTAAAATCTTTTATAACCTTCCAAACTCGTTTAATCTTCCCCATGGCTGATTTCTTTCTTCTCCGATTCTCTCGATGACGCGTTTAAGCTTTTGCTCTTTCATACTCTTCCATATCAAAGACTACCGCTAGAACATCTTCAGATTTAACACAACCGTCATCCTCAGAAAACAAATCGGGTGAAAACTCGTCAAAGTGGTTGACTTCGGAAGTCCCACACCCGAGGATTTCGAGGAATTTAACAATCAAAGGCTTTTCTTTATGTTCACCTATATAGTGCTTGCACCTCTGACCATTAACTCGGAACGGTTGATCACCATAACCTCGTAATTCTAGCACACCTCCAGGAATGATTTGGAGAATCTCGAAAGGACCGGACCAACGTGTCCTCAACTTGCCAGGAAACAAATGCAACCTGGAATTGTAGAGTAACACTTGCTCACCGACCTTGAATTCTCTCTTCTTTATCTTGGCATCGTGGAGGAGTTTCATCTTCTCCTTACTAATCCTGGCGCTTTCGTAAGCTTGGAGTCTGAATTCATCCAGCTCATGCAACTGCTGCAGGCGGTGTTTGCCACAGGATTGGGAATCGAAGTTAAGAAACTTCGTAGCCCAGTACGCCCTGTGCTCTAACTCGACTGGCAGATGGCATGGCTTACCGTAGACCATTTGATATGGCGATGTACCCATAGGGGTCTTATAGGCAGTCCTATATGCCCAAAGTACATCATCCAACTTTAGACTCCAGTCTTTCCTATGACTGTTAACAGTCTTCTCCAGGATCCTCTTAATGCTCTGGTTGCTCCTTTCAACCTGACCACTAGTCATCGGATGATATGGTGTGCCAATTTTATGACGAACACCATACTTCTCAAGTACTTTCTCTAGGGGTCGGTTGCAGAAATGCGTCCCTTCATCACTGATCAAGGCACGTGGACATCCAAACCTCACGAAGATATTCTTCTTCAGAAATTTCATGACCGTTTTATGATCATTGTGAGGAGTGGCTATTGCCTCCACCCATTTCGAAACATAGTCGACGCAAACTAAGATGTATTTGTTGCCACACGATGGTGGGAAAGGTCCCATAAAATCGATGCCCCATACATCAAAGACTTCGCACTCTAAGATGGGTTTCAAAGGCATGTCAAAACGCCTTGTCAGAGTTCCGGTTCTTTGACAACGATCACAAGCTTTACGTGAAAGCTTCGTGTCTTTAAAGATCGTTGGCCAATAAAACCGGATTGAAAGATCTTCGCAATGTTTTCCAAGGACCAAAGTGACCACCTGTGGGTCCACTATGGCATTGTTTCGATTATATCGCTGCTCGATTCGGGAACACACCTCCTCAGCAAACCATCTTTGCAGATCTTGAAAAGGTAAGGTTCATCCCAAACGAAATATTTCATATCAGAGAAGAACTTCTTCTTCTCTTGATAAGACATTTCAGGATCAAGGTATTTGGCATGAAGGTAGTTCACAATGGAGGAGTACCAAGGAACATCAGGAGAACGACCATCGATCAACATGATGTTTTCTAGAGGAAAGTAAAGATCTATATCATCTGGTTCATTCTTTTCCTCATTTAACATCCTAGACACATGATCCGCTACTACGTTCTCACCGCCCTTCTTGTCTTTGATTTGAACGTCAAACTCTTTGTGGTCGATCCAACGCATGGCGCGGTTTAGCATCCTTTTAGTCATCGATACCGCAGCAAAGCGGCGTGATCATCCACACGATCACTTGAGCACCTAACAAGTAACTCACGGAACTTGTCCATAGCAAACACTACGGCCAATAATTCCTTTTCAGTTGTCGTGTAGTTAACTTGAGAAGGATTCAAGTGTGTGGATGGCATAATAGATAGGTGGAACTTTCCATTAAGCTTTGCCTCTAAGATCGCACCAACAAAGATAGTTGGATGCATCACACATAAGCTCAAAGGTAGGTTCCATGCAGCGATATAAGAATTGGAGCAGAGATCATCTACTCTTAAGCTCCTCAAACGCTGCTTGCGGCTATCATCAAAATCAAAAGTAACGTCTTCTTTTAGTAAGGTAGACAGGGGCTTGGCGATCTTTGAAAAGTCCTGGATGAACCTCCTATAGAAGCCGACATGTCCGAGAAAACCTCGGACTTCTCGAACATTCTTAGGATAACTCATCTTCTCAATAGCTTCAACCTTGGCCCTATCTACTTCTATACCTTTGGCGGACACTTTGTGGCCAAGGACTATACCTTCATCTACCATGAAATGGCATTTTTCCCAATTAAGCACTAAGTCCTTTTCCACACATCTTGACAACACCCGATCAAGATTATCGAGGCAATCATCGAAGGAGTGACCAAAGACCGAGAAGTCATCCATAAAAATCTCCATGCACTTTTCAACTAGCCGTCAAAGATTGCCATCATACACCTTTGAAAGGTGGGTGGGGCATTACTGAGACTAAATGGCATCCTTTGTAAGCGAATGTACCATGTAGGGGCAGGTGAAAGTGGTCTTCTCTTGGTCAACAGGATCGATGGGTATCGGAAGTATCCTCGAATATCCATCCAGAAGCGGTAGAATGCGTGCCCCCCGCCAGACGCCAAGCATCCGGTCAATGAATGGAAGGGAAAATGATCTTTCGGTGTGACCTCATTGAGCTTTCGATAATCGATACATACTCTGTATCCGATGAACGAGCCTCAATGCTATCTCTTCTCCCTTCTCATTCTTCTCAATAGTAATTCCCCTTTTTGGGGACTACGAGTCGGGAAACCCATTCACCGTCAAGAATGGCGTAAATGATACCCATATCTAGAAGTTTAATGATCTCCTTCTTGACTACCTCTTGCATGTGAGGGTTGAGCCTTCTCGAGGTTTGTCTAACTCGTTTTGCACCCTCCTCGCCTTGATCTTGTGCATATAGATGTCGGGAGATATCCTCGGATATCTCCCACCCGCCATCCAAAGGCTTTTTCATTTTTGCGCAAGACGTTTAATGCTTTAAGCTCTTCTATACGAGATAGCTTGGCAGAGATGATCAAAGGAAGCTTGTCACCTTCTCTTAAAAACACATACTTAAGATGTTTAGGTAACGGTTGATGCAAATCTACGGGAGGATCCTCTAGACTTGATTTAAGATCGCCACTCTTCAACTCAACATCGCTGAGCTTACTCAGTGGTCCTACTGCCAAGGCTTCTTCTCTTAGCTCATCCTCAAACTCAGCTGCTAACTGGTCTAGATTGACCACACCATGATTATTCAGATTATCAATCAATCGCTCATATTCCGCTTCCACAGCCTTGACTTGCTCGTCCATACAGTCATTGAAGTCATTAAATGACTCCTTAATAGAAAAGCCGGTTGGAGAACCAGAGGGTACTTGAATGGATTTAGAGACATTATAGCTCACCTCTTGGTCACCAACTCGAATAGTTACTTGCCCACCATCACAATCGATGAGGGCCCTAGGCATGTGGATAGGAAAGGTCTTCCAAGAATCGGGGACTTTCTCATCTTTTCCCATATCTAAGACGTACCAATCAACAGAAAGGTAAATCTATCGATCTGGACTAAAATGTCTTTCGTAATCCTCAAGCTTTCTTAGAAGATCTATCGCGAATCAAGGTTCATGGAAGTGGGTTCTAGAAGACTTTGTAAACCCAAATGCTCACACACGCAGACAATGGCATCAGTGATGGATGCACCCAAGTCACATAAAGAATTTGGAAAGACTAAGCCTCCCATCCGCAATGTGAGCACGAATTTTCCGGGGTCACCTCTTTTGATTGGTAAGTCCGGATAATTGATCATTGAACAATCCTCACCAATTGCCTCGATCCATTTCTCGCTAACTTCTTCTTCAAGAAACAACATCCTTGATGAATTTAGTATACTTAGGCATTTCAACCAAAACTTCGAGAGTGGAAGATTAACTGAGTATTTTTCAAACAGATTAAGCACCTTTCCGTACTTCTTATCTTCATGCAATGGGATGTTGCTCTTTCTCGGTGGAAATGGAAGTTTTTCAAATCATCCTCGGAAGATACTTTCTTCGAGGACGAACTAACTGCTTTGTCTTCCACATCTTTCCACCTCACCATCTTATCATCCTTTTTATTAGTCAGGGGATCAGCCACCTGACGATCATTTGATTCATCACTCCTCAGGGGATCAGCCACCGAGGATTCTTAATCGATTCTTCATTCCTCGCGGATCACCACTCGAGGAATCTCAATTCTTTCACCTATCGTGGATCAGCCACCGATGTCTTTCAACTCTACACCTCTCGAGGATCACCACCTGAGTACTGCGCTGTAGCCAAGGGGATGATGGGTGCTCGACTTCCCCTCCTGCCTTATCACTGGCAGGAGGGGCTAGTGGTTTCCCTGGTTAGGGGGACCACTCAGTTGAGTACCACTTCTTAAGTTCATTGCACTCGCCTCTCCTCCACCGTATGGAAGTGAAGGAACCAAGTCAGTGCATTGGCCAAGATTCAATTCAAGATGAGCTACATAACCACCTTTGGGATTTCTCTCCGTGGAGTTTGGCATCTGCCCTGATGGTCTAGAAGCTTGCTGGTCGGCCATTTGCTTCTCAAGGTGCTTGATCGAATTCATCAACAACTGGATATTATTATTTTGCTCCCTCCGAAGTTATTGTTTCGCTCCTTGACTCCTTCGATAGAGTCCAATCTAGCTTCAGATCATCAACGTGAGATGGACCTTGAGAGTTACAAATGTTTTGAGAGAAAGGTTGGTTGGACCGACTTTGAAATGCAGGATTTGGATTGTTAGGCCAACTTTGATTTAACTCTTGATTTAGATTGGAGGAATTCAAGCTCGGGTTTCGATTAAAATTAGGGTTTCGATTGAGATTCGAGTTTTGACCGAAATTTTGATTGAAATTAATTTAGACTTTGATTTGGGTGGAAACCTGGTTTCAAAAAGTTGCCTTGGCGGTGAATTGATTACCAAACCTTTGATTTGGCTGGCCATTGAAGGCATTGATTTTGCTGCTCGTCCAATCATAGGACGTAAACGAGCAATATGCCCCATATCGCCACATACTGGCATGCGACTTGGTTGTACCGCCCATGATTCTCGACAAGATTGACTTGATAAGAATTGGGGGCATGAATTGACACCGCCAACCATGTGGCCGACCGAGAACATTCGCAAAGATCTAACTTGAGTTCTTCAAAAATGAAGGAGTCCGATAACTCGGATTTGGAGACGTGGTAAGCGTAGCCACCGCCGCTTTCAAAGATGGAAATCTCGTTTCGCATTTTCACCTCCTCGATCCTAGGAGGAGGTGGTGGTGCCTGAAACGACTTGAAAGGAGGGCATAATTATATTTGGCAATGTCTTGAACAATGCCCACCCCTCTTGAGGCGTTTTCTCAAGAAAGCCCCACCTGATGAACTATTGACCATGCCCTTGGTGAGCTCGGTCAATCCACTGAAAAAAGTATTGACTTGCCTCTGCAAGTCTAACCCATGGTGGGGGCATTTACGAAGAAGAGCCTTGAATCTCTTCCATGCCTCAAAGAAAGATTCTTTTCGCTTGATAGAAATTATAAATTTCCCTCAAACACCGAAATGTCTTGGCGGTGGAAAGTATTGACTTAAAAATTCTTTCTCCAATGCAGCCTGTGTGGTAATGGATTCGAAGGAGAGAGCTATACCACTCTTTAGCTTCTCCCTTCAAAGAGAACGGAAACAGTGTAAGTTTAATCACATCCTCACTCACACCTTGAATACGTGTCGTACCACATATCTCCAGGAATGTGTGTACGTGTGTGTGAGGATTTTCAGTAGGGAACCCGTGAAACATTGATGCATGCTGCATCATCTGAATGAGACTGGGTTTGAGTTCGAAAGTTTGTGCGGTAATGGCTGGTAAGACGATAGCTGGGTTGACAGTTACTGCACCCGGCATGGCGTAGTCTGCCAATGTCCGTCTATCTTCAGCGGCCATTATTACAAATTCTTCGATTTCCCTTTGAAAAGATAGCTCAAACTCTTGATCTCGGCTTTTCCTTCACAAACGAAGTTCGCCTATTGGGTCGGACTATGGTACGCTCGATGTCGTGGAGCAAAGTAATGGTCCTCGTGACTACGAGTTTGCATAAACCGATCCCAAAATCAAGTTGAGAAAACCTAAATCTAAGGAAAGGAAACCTAAAAACTAATAAATTAAAGACTGATATCTAAAAGATTAAAACATTAATCTAAGATCAAAACCTAAAGAAAAGAGAAGAAAGGAGAAAGATTAAGAAAGAAAGAGGGGGGACGGACGGGCGCCCACTTATGTGAACGAAGCGCCGCGCCAGAAAATAGACTCGAACGAAAGGCCCAAACCGGTGAACGTTCGCTCAAGGATCGGAAAACGCCACTGGAATGAAAATTTTACTGAGTTGAACGAGCTGCGTTCAAACTAGTGGGACGCCGTCCATAGGCAAGATTTTTCGTAATGTAAACGATATCGTAACAAAGCAGAAAGCATGGGAAAAAGAGACAGAGGGAAAGGATAACTAAACCTAGAGGAATCAAAGACTACTAAACTTAACTACGAAAAACCCTAATAACCAAAACTATAAACTACCTAAGAAAATTTAAAACGAGAAAAAAGAAAACACTAAAAAGAGGGAAAACATGTGTTGAAATCCTCTAACCCCAAAATGGAAGGAAAACAGTGGATTTTGACTCGAAAACGGTGTCGGACGGCCTCCGGCGGTCCGCCACGCGTCGTCGGCGTCGGAACGAGCTTCCGAATTGGGGTCCGCGCGCCAATCCGACACTCGAGCCGAAAGTTATGGCCAAAATACTATCAAGTGCTAAACGGACCTTTTATCCTAAAATTTGATCGTGAAAGGTGTGAGTCGATGATTCAACCTAAGAAACCTACCTACGACACTTACCTACGAAGAAAACAGAAAACCTAATCGAAATAAAAATAAAAATGATGGCGGACAGATGCACGGGCGCCCAATTAATCGACGGGCGTCTTCTCGGAGAAGAACCGGGACGGGCGCTCAGACTAATCGACGCCTTCGTTCGGAGAGCGAATAGATAATGTAAATAGAGCAGACTTGATTGGACGAAGCGTTGGTGATACCGACGTCCGTCCGGATCAATCTGAGACGTAAAGAACGCAAAAAGCAGTATGAAAACAGTAAAAGCAGAGTATCAAACTAATTATCTAACTTAATTTCAAAAGGAAAGATTTACTACAGGATCAGATTTCTAACAACTAATCTAACTACTAACTAACTAATTATGAACGCAAACAAATAAAATAAATTCTACAAATTAACTATATAAAAAAAAACAAAAACAAAAACAAAAACTAGGCAACCGTCCGGTTCCCCGGCAACGGCGCCAAAAACTTGTCCCGGATTTTATCAATACAAAACAACAAGTAATAAACCGGTTAACCTCAAGTGCAAGGATCGTAGTATGGAGGCTAATGCCGGGTCGATCTTACGGGGAACTAGACGAATGTGAATCCTAGCTTTTGTTTTCAACTAAACTATTGTCACGAAACTAACCTAAACGAAGAACTAACCTAAACAAATATGCATAAAAGTAACTAGACAGAGGAAATTAATCCAATGCTAGGCAAGATTGAAAGCGATAAAAACTAAAGTGCAATTAAAAGTAAACTAAAGCTAAACAATTCAAGTTTCAAGAGATTTGAATCAAGTTATAACAAACGAACGAACAGTTGATCCACCTATCCTATCAACATTCAGATCCTATTCAGATTATTTCGTGATTCTAATCAAGTTGTGATTTGCCTTATCTAAGTACGACCTCTAGTTTCTTAGATGGTTCTCCTATCAATCTTTATCTTTCGATTTAAATATTAACGCTTTTCAAAACAAAGGTGGAAACTCTAACGTTTCTAACCTAGAAATCTAACCTATTAACTTTCGTTTTATAGATTAAAGATCTACTCTTTTATCATGGTGTTCTAAAGTTAACATGATTTTCATCACATAAAACAAACACAAAAGCAAACATCTTTCGATATAATTCGCAATAAACAATGTAAACATGATAAAAGAAACAACTTGTATTAAAGAACTCACAAAACAATCACGATTCGAATCTGAATAGTTGACGGATAGGCTTCACACCGCTCGTTCAAAAGAGGTCTAGCCTCTTATCATCTTCGTGAGACTTGAAATTGATGAATAAAAAGACATGAAAAGTAGCTAATCTAATCTATGAATCTAATTGCATAAACTGGAAGAAAATAGAATAAAACGCAGCCAAGCCGCTCCCCTAGGTTTAGGGTTGAATTGTATGTTTAGGGTTTGGGAAATCGCGCCTATTTATAGATTTTTAGGTCGGTTTCGCTGAGTCGGTGCCGTGGACGCCCGTCCACTATCTTGGACGCTCGTCCACTATCTTGGACGCTCGTCCAGCCTCTATGAACGGAGAATGAACGCTCGTTCAGAACGCGTCTGAACTCTCTGAATGTAAAATACGATTCGGACGCCGCTTCACTTTTATGGACGCCCGTCCACTACCTTGCTCCAGTATTTTGCTCATAACTTCACTTCTAGGGCTCCAAATGAGGTGATTCAACATGCGTTGGAAAGCTATTTCAATCCTCTACAACTTTCATCAAGACAACTTTCCCTGAAAGTGCCTACAAGTGTGGACAAGATCCCTATGAAGTGCCTGGTTCCGGTTTCTTGATCATTATCTCTTCCTTCTTCCATCTTTATCTTGATTTAGCTCGAATTATATCAACATTTGATCATCAATCTAGCCTCCAACATGTACCTACATGACACCAAAAACACCGCAAAACGTAACACAATCCAAATACTCAGAAACCATAATTAAAACACATACACAACCTCATTTTGCGAATAAACTAATTAAAATCTCACTTGCTTAATAAATCATTTAAAACCACATTTCCCATGCAAATCATATGAATTATGGGGGAAATCATTATCAAATATAACGTTATAAAACGTATAAATTCACCCTTAACAACAGTATCTAACTTCTTTTCCAGTTTAGATCGTTCATCTTGACTGGCTTCTAGGGATTTTAAGACTTTTCCGAATAAGCTCTTATCATCCTTCTGAATTCTGAGTATCTCATTGTGATAATATCTAATGAGATCAACTTGAGTAGGAACATCTTGTGAACTTCTTTCTTGTTGTTCCTTTGACTTGCTTGTTTCAGCATCTGGTAGATTGGTTTGCTTTAGAGGTGAAGGAACGATTTCCTTCAATTTTTCTCTAAATTCAGCTGATTGTCTTCCTTCTTCCGACTGTTTCTCAGCTTTCTCCAGTCTTGATGAATCAATAACTTTTGCTGGTGACAAATGTGCTTCCAGTTCATCATCTGATTCTTCTCCAGGTATCTCTGCCAATGTTCTTGCTATCTCAAGTGTGGACTTATCAGTGGGAGACTGGTAACCTCCTTCTGCTTCTTTGTCTGACTGAGTTCCAGATAAGTTTTCAGAACTTGAGCTTCCACTGCTTCCACCAGAACTAATAGAGTCTTCATCAGTATTTTGTTCTGTTGCAGTTTCCTTTTCTTGTATAGAGGCAAGAATCCCCTTTTGTAGGTCAGGATCTTCCTCAAAATCATCATCAACATTTTTCTTAGAGCTTCCACTGGCTAAGGCTTCCTTCTAATAACTGTTTCTGATTAACGCATACCCTTGACTTAGGAAATCTTCGGTATTGAAAATTTCCATTAAGCTTTTGATGTTGTATAGGTCAAATACCCATTTCTCAATGATCTCCATTTCTGCACGCTGACTTCTTTGATCATTTATAGAACTGAACTTCCAAGTTCTGTATCTTTGCAATCGCTCATACTCAGCTTTCATTAGTTCTGTATGATCAGATGGAGATTTGAATGGTGTGAGGATGTCCTCAGAATCCCTTGTGCTCTCATGATCTTCTCCTTAAGTAGGAACTTCAATTTGCATGGGATCGTCGATCAGATAAGATTTGTTCTCACTTTGGTTTCTCCTCAAGAAGAATCGAAACAACTAATGTTCCTTTCTCAATCTCTGAAGCTGAGATTATCGACTCAGTTTGTAAGACTTTTTCACTTGCTTCTTCATCAACGGCTTGTTTTTCGCTTTGCTCAGTTCCAATTCAACAATTGGAACTTCTTCCATTGTGTGTCCAATGGTTCAAACTTCATGAACTTGTTCATCCAATTGAGTAAACTTGGTTGATTCGGCTTATTGCTTGACCTCCTTTTCTTGATTTGAGGAATCGAAAATTCTTTAACAGCTTTTCTCCTGCTCCAAGTCGGGTACCGATTCTTGAGAGTAGACTTGGACTTTGAAAGCAACATAAGCATGTTCAATGTTGCTTCATCAATCAGTCTTTCATCATTTATCGATTCTTCATAATCAGATCGATTCTCGTGGTTTGTTCTCCGACGAGTTACTGACTTTTTTTCGCAAGACAGTTTCAACGATATCCTATCCTCTGTTGATAACTTCAGTTTCTTTCATTGTTTCCATTTCTTGTACAGCTTCTTCTTGAATTGGTAAGACCTCAGTTACCAAGGTTGGAATGGATTGGGTAAGATTAATCTTTGTTTGCACTTCTGGTGCAGATTTGTCAGCAACTTCAGTTCTAGCTTCTTGTGTTGGTGACATTTCTGTTGATTTCTCAGTTGCACCTTTTCCAGTTTCTTCCAATTGCTTTCTTATTTTCTTCAGATCTTCAATTTGTGCTAATACTTCATCTCCGGTTGCAGGTGGTTTTGATTTCCTGCTTTTCTTCTTTTTGAGTTCAGTCTCAGTTTTCTCAGCTTTCCTTTTTCTTGTCTTTTCTTCTTTAATATCAATCTTTCCATCAGCAACAGGTGTTTCTTTCCTTTTAGCAACTCCAAAGTGATCGAGTATCCTTTGGACCACTAATGCTAAAGTTTTCTTGTGATAAAATCTTCCTTTCTTTACATCGGTCTTCCTTTTGGGTACATCAATTGATTGTGCTATCAATTGATCAAAAAGATACCTTGCCCAATTGAAATCCTTTTCAAACCAGATTATGTAAAGCAAATCAAGTTTTGCTCCAGATAAATTGCTGAAGTTTCCAGCATTCCCAATTATACAATTTGCCAAGAATTTCAAAGAAAATTAAACTCTGGCTTGAGTAGGCTTGTGCTCCCTGTCTGTAGCACAGTAGATTCACCATTAATTTCTATATCTTTCCATAACTTCTCTTTCTGTTCTTTAGTCAACTTAATGGCTGCTGATCCTCCAGATTTGTCAAACCCAAAGATTTCTGCAATTAATTCTTCAGTTACTTTGATTTCTTTATTACTGACAGTGGTGATGAAGGTTTGTGTATCTTCTCCTTCCACAACTGTTCTTCCAAATTGATAGAAGTCTCTGATGCTTTCTAAACAAACACTTTTTAGATCGATGTTGAAGACTGCTGATTGAGCTAAAATCCACCCAACAAAAACAATTTATAAAGACTCAAAACCGTGGGTAAACTAACTCTCTAACCGGCAGTGTACCGGGTCGATTGCTAGAATAGCTACAGGAGTACGAGGTCGAACCCAAAGGAATCGTGTTTGCAAGTACCAAAGTGAACGTAATGCTTAGTCTAGGTGATCAATGATTTTAAAGTATTTGTAACTACAACGACACTAAGTGATTCTAACTAACGAGTTTAAAGATAAAAAGAAAGAAAGAAGATTAAACGACTAAGTTTTAAAGATAGTTAAGGAGACATAGTCGAACCATGATCAAAATAGCTAGTTTCACCCCAAGGAGTGACAAAACCGGGAGAGTGCAATAACAATAACCTCTTACATTCAATTCCACGGGTACGTGCTCCTAATCCCGATGCTAAGGTCTGAACAACTCTTCCCCAACACCTTATGCCTAGTCAACTAACCTTCCCTAAAAGAGGTTCAATCACAAGACAATCATGCACGAGAGCCGTTTAAATGTTAAAAACGAGTAACCTCGCACTACAATACGATCCTAGAACCCTTTTCCCACACCCCTCCATCTGAACAACTCTCAAGAGTGATGTGTGTGATTTTGACCTAGGTGATCAATCTAGCCCAAATCCGTTATAACAAGCTCTAAGACGTGAAATATGCAAGATACAACAATAAAAAGAACTACCCACTCCCAATTTCATCACCCAAAGGGTGATTTCACCAAATTTCACATGATTCGACTATGTAGATGTTTAGCTACTCATTATACTAATCAAAACAAGTACAAAACAGTAAATAAGAGCCATAACAAGTAAAAGAGAAGAGAAATATACCATAAGATTGCAGAGATTCGAGTTGAGATCCAAAAAGTACAAAATAAAGAAGTAATTAAAAGGTGGTCTCTTAGTGTTTAGAATGAAAATCTAAGCTAAGAAACGGAAATATTAAGCTAAGATGTTGTTGATTTACATTAAGAGAGAGTATTCTAAACTATTACAAAATTCTTGCAATAAATGGGTAGAGTTTTGCTAAGAAAAGCTTGATATCCAAGAAAATGTCTAAGGGGGGTATTTATAGGTGAAGAAAAAATCGCAAAAGGGTCCAAACGCGCGTTTAATGGTCCAGGCGCGCGCTTGGGATCTTCAAACGTGCGTCTCGCTTATTGGAACGCATGCGTTACACATAAATTCTAAGCGTGGACTTGACCGTTTCTTCATCCGAACGCGCGTTTAGGAAGGTTCAAACGCGCGTTTAGGATCTTGGAACGCACGTTTGGCCTGGTTCCCGAACGTGCGTTTAGAGGGCTTCAACTCTGAATCTGGTCTGAACTTCTGGAACGCGCGTTTAGGGATTCAAACGTGCGTTTAAAGGCATGGAACGCGCGTTTGGGGGATTCAAACGTGCGTTTGAACCCCTGTTTCCCCAAATCTTCACTTTTTCCCTTTTAGGCCCTCGTCTTGCCTCGGCCATGCTTTTTCACCACAAATCGTCACCTTCTGGGTCCTCGAGACACCAATACCCTTCAATATCACAAACCACCACAACATCCAAACAATTCCAGAGGGTAAAAGTGCTCGGAAATGGGGTTAATATCAACAAAAAGGGGTATGAATTCATCAAAGTAATGGATTTGTTCCCCGTGCCATAAGTGTTAGGTGTGATGCCCGAAAGACAATTTTTGTAATTGTTTTATTTAATAAATGAAATGATGTTATTATTCATATTTATTATTCTCATATTCACCGATGTGACAATAGTATTTACACTACGTAAAACCCTAAGTATATCGTTTATGTAATCACTTAACTCGATGTGTATGGTATATACACGGGAGGATTGAGTTAGTGAAGATGTACTTAAAATACAATTAGCCCATAGTGAAGTTAATCGAGAGTATCGGGTCTCTCCTTTAAACGTGCTATTAATGCGCCTGTAACACAATAGTGTGATTGTCTTATCGGACTTTCGGTTAAGAGAAACTGGTGGGGCATTTATATATGATAGATATATCATATATTTGGACCGATTTGATTAGAGTTCACGATATAATTCCGTAATCGAGAAGTCTTATCGAATCAATGGATGATCATATTTATGGATATATCTTAATCCCGAGGTGATCACATCAACCGCTTGAATCATGTATGAAGTTTGACTTGATGGTTAAGGATTACACCGAGTCCGTGGTCCGAATTACCCCATCTTGGCATTGTCTTTGGATTGAGTGAGTAGTCCGTGTTATCACAGATACGGAATCCATTCCTTCCATTTATGGAAGTAGATAGACAGATTCCACTTATTTGTTAATCCTAAACCGATCGATCGCGCTGAGTTCATATCACACTCGATTGATCACAAAGTGAGTTGTATGAATTAATTGATCACTAGGGGTTAATGGTAAATAAGGATAAGAGGTTCTAAAAAGGGTTAACGGTAACTTCCCGATTTAGAATGAACATTCTATGGAGGATTAATCCATATGTAATGATTATATCAATGGACGCTTATTATTATTATTCTCGAGGAGATAAATATAATCTCATAATCGGAGGAGTGCGATCACACGGGATTATGGTGGCATATTCTCGTGATTGATTTATCGAATATAATTATTTCGTTCGTAAGATAATTATTTATTTGATTTATCGGAGTCGCGATTATTAGTCCATGGTCCCCCGACGTGCTTCCTAATATAGCATAGCTATTCTCGGACGTCGAATCCTAATAATATTAATTTAGTTCTTATTGGACTTTATTAAAACGATATGTGAATTAATTGTTTAGTGACTATTTAATTAGTTGGAACTAAATAATTAAAATAAGTGGAAAATATATTTTCCATAATAATTGGCAAATTAGTGTGTATGACAAAAATTAATTGACTAGGTCAATTAAAGATACAATTCACGCCACATGCATATTTTTTGGTAACAAGAATTAGTTTCTTGTGTATTAATAAGACATGTGCATAAAATATTTATTGGATAAATATTTATGGTAAATAATAAAGATAAATATTATTCTAGATTTGTTCTAGAATATTATGGAATTATCTTTTATTAATAGGATTTATTTTGTTTGATAAATAAAAATCCTGCGCTAAGTTTGACTTTTCTATAAAAGGATAGTTCTCTCAAACTTAATATACACACAAAATTCAAATTCCCTAATGAATTAGAGAGGGAATTTCGGCCATAAGCAAGGAGGAAAAAGCTTGGAGTTTTTTTTTTAGTAAGATATCGTAAGGATTCGAGACGAGGATTTCCTTCCACCGGGAGTTGCTTGGATCACACGTACGGAAGATCGTGGTGCTCTTCACGCTTTCCTTCGTTCATCCTATTGCGGTTCTTCAACTTGGATTTTGAGATCCAAGAGGTATGTTCTACAACCCCCTTGTAGATATAGATCTAGTTATTTTATTACGTGTAGTTTATAGATCTAGATCCATTAAATCGTTTCCGCTGCGGATGGTATTACTAACAGTGGTATCAGTCGCCATGGTGATCTATATTTATACGTATAAAATATTAGATCTAGGAGTGGTAAAACATGTAGATTTTTTGTCCCAATTTTTTTTTTGGGGGCCGATGCATATGTTTATTTTTTATGCTTATGAATGTCGTGGTTGAAGAGATGGATTGGGGTTGCAATCTTTACACCGTTAGATCTATTGTAAACTCATATAAACGATGAAAATTCGTCCATATGAGTATAGGAAATTATGTAATTCTTTTTTTTATTGCAATTTTAATTTACAGAAAATAGATCTGTTTAGTAGCTGTTTAGTATTTTACCTTTTCCCGTTGATCGAACCGTTGAAACGAAGATCCCTCCGGTCAGAATCAAGATTAGAAGATGATGATCAACTCCACAAAGTTTGGCGTCGATCAGAGTCCGTTTCGATATCCGTTTGATGCTGCGAAGAGGCTGCTGTAACAGAAAAACGCAGGATTCACAGAAACACTATATGTGACTTCCTCGATTTTCTGGGAGAGTTTGGACCGTTGAAAAGCAAATCCGACCGTTCAGATTTATCAAATTTGAGTTTTGGACGCACCATAAAAATTTCAGGTCGATCGGGATTCATCTCGATTCCCGATCTGCCTCAGGAAGTCCTTGATGCAGTGCAGTCAAAGTCAGATTCAGCAGCAAGTTTGGAGGTTTACTGGAGAAAATTGGTAAGTCAAAGCACCGATCCAACCGTCCATATTGAAGTTCAAGGAGTGAAGATAAGATCTGGAAAGTTTCGTCCCGATCCGAGTTCGTTTGTATGCCGATCGTCGAAGAGTTCGAACAGCTGCAGATTTAGTTAGAAAGTCGTAAACCCTAGTTAGGGTTTTGGTTATTTATTTTCTAATAGGTTAGATTAAAGTGTGCAACGGTCCATCTCGGTGTTTAAATTTTCCGCATTTATTTTTTATGTGTTTAATCATAAAATAGATATAAAATCGGAATTGCCATGACATGCATCATATCATAAATCCACTCCATGCATACATGTAGAATTTTAATTTTGGTAATTAAAATAGGCATGTATACAAAACGTGTAATTAGTTGAAATTTAATTAATACGTGGTAATTAATAAATTTAGTAACTAATTAATGATCCGAGGACGGGTTATGAAATCGTTAGGCCTTTCGGTGTGTGTTCTCGGTGAACCGCCTTAAAGCCCAAACGAGATCACGTTTTCGATTCGTAGTGTCTACGAGATTGAATGATTGTAAAAGAACAATAAATCTTGGATAAAAACGGTTCGCCTATAGGTTGGGTGGTCAATCGAGCCGCTCGACCGACTTAACCCTCCTAGTGTGATGTATGCACGGGGTCCGGCAAGACTAAGCTACACCTGGAGAGCAGAGGGTGATTCCTTCTTATCTCAATAAATTTTGTCTTGACCCGATTTCGTCCGGATTGTCACATATGTTCCAACGAATAGGACGGGTAGGCTTGCCTACGTTACCGACACCATTCGAATCCTTGATTTGATGTACTTTTATGTTAACATCAAAAGGCGTGGTTAGTTAACCCACCACCACTTCCAAAATATTGAGTGGGAGCGGGGGGCGACACCAACCCCACGGCCTCTACTATAGATACAAGTAAGTGAGAGAAGGGTGACGCTCGAGGCGCTTTGATTTCGTCCCTCTAAGGATGGTGTTCACCCTATCAACATTCATGGCTTGGTCTCCAAAGGATAGGATTTTGGTACTCGTCGGGTCAATGACCTATCCTAAGACGGCATACTCGGGGCGTACCTAAGAGATCCGATATAGTAGGTCACACTCATCATGGGTATTTTTGGAAATATCTAGGCTGAAAAAGGAAGGTAGTCAATGAATAAAGGGATGTTCGATTCTCGTGGGATGTTCGATTCTCACAAGTTATTCATTGATGAGATTGTCTCGATTTAACCGTCATCTCTTTGACCTACCCTAAGGCGGCATTGAGATGCGAGGTTAAAACCTTGGAATGGTAGAGTAGACTTAATTTTAGTTTACAATTCCTAAAATAAAATATAGTAGTGTTAAACTTGAATTAATATATGTCATTTTATTTACAGCATTATATCCCTTACTAAATTGCTTAAAATTTATAATTGACTAGTATTGACTTCGTTAAAAAGTGGAAAGTAACTAGGACGTTGAACTAGTTAATCGATAATGCAATTATTTTTCGAAAGAGATATTTTCTCTTAAGCCTTTTAAAAATCAGAGTGACATATAGGTATGTCACTAGTGTCACTCGTGTCAAACGGGAGACAAACTTAGGTGATTTCGGACTTTAAAATTCTTCTAGTGAATTTTGAGTGTGTAGTGATTACACGAGTAATTTTCTAATTGAAATATCGGAAAATCATGAAGTGTTACTAGTTGGACGATATTTGGAATCGATGAACTAGTGGGAGCTTTATGATTTGTTGTTTTTCTAGAACATTAGAAAAGTGTAACTGACTACACACGTAACCGTTCTAATTGAAAAACCGGAAAGTCATGAAATGCGTTGCTAGTTAGACGATATTTGGAATCGATGAACTAGTGGGAGTTTCTATGATTTGTTGTTTTTCTGGAAACAATAGAACTATGTACGAAAGATTTTCTAATCGAAAAAATCGGAAAATCATAAAAATAAAGCATTGCTCGTTAGACGGTATTTGGAACCGAAAAACTAGTGGGAGCTTTAATGTTATGACTTGTTGTTTTTACGGTATATTAAAAAAATCCGAGAAGTCTCGACGAGTAACACTCGAAATAGACATCCCACGGTTCAAGAGTAGTGTCTACTCAAACGAACCACTGGTTCAAGACTGTTTCCATTCACGGAAAGTCAAGAATGGGTGAATATGTCTAAAAGTGTTAGTCACCTAAACCGAGAAAACTTTAAATTTGAACCGAAAATTAATTAAGCGAAATCATAGGATAAGGAAAGTGATTTTGGATCACCAACCTATGAATCCTTGGTGATTTTCTCGAGCTAAGTTCTTTGGAAGAACAATGTAGCAAAGGCATTTAACGATTAAAAGAGTAAACAACGGGCGATTAATTTTAGCTAGAAAAGTGGGAGTGATATAAGGAAATGAATCTCGGGTTCAATCCTTGAATATCGCGGGAAAATTATTTTCCGTTTACGATTCGTTGGAACGAATGGGTTTACCTTCTATTCGATAATTTGTTTGTCGCATAGAAAGTGAATATACCATTTGTAGTACGAATCCAAGACTCGGACTTTTGTTTGATAAATTCAAAACCACTTAGAAATTTGAAATATGTATATAAAACACATCTTAGAACTGTTAAAAGCAATTGGTTTCTATATTTAGATAAACGCTTCTTCATATTCTATAGTTAGTGCATAGTCCCTAAAAGACAAGACTCAAGAGGCGGCTCAGGGTGATTCCTTTTCTCCCAGTCTGGTTAAATTGTCTCAAAGGTTCAATGACTAAGTTTCCTTTCAATCGGGAAAGGATAATGGTTATAAAGAAGTAACATAGCTTGTTCATGACGACCTTCGGGGTCTGATGAAAGATACGAGCTAGTAGGAGCTTCCAGTAGTGACTTCTTGTCGATAACTATTCAAACACTCCGGTAAGTTTATCCAAAATATTATGAGGTTTCTCTGTTTTCAACAGAGATAGAGTATTCTATACTCAGAAATGGGCCATCCATAGTCCTAGGGATGATGCTCGGCTCCTGCCTCATAGTGAAATGCTTTCACTAAGTGAGAAACCGTTAAATTGCCTT
This sequence comes from Gentiana macrophylla, assembly GCA_026214975.1. NCBI lineage: Eukaryota > Viridiplantae > Streptophyta > Magnoliopsida > Gentianales > Gentianaceae > Gentiana > Gentiana macrophylla. The sequence goes on from JAOBSW010000858.1 coordinate 76,889, forward strand.
ATATATTTTTTAGATGTGCTACAATACACTGCTTAACTCAATAAAGATATTGGAAGTGAAATAACGGTTTACATTGAAGTGTAGAACCGAGAAGTCTACCTAGAATATGCTTTGGAATTAACGGATAATGAGTGGATTCGGTTCACCCAAATTCCGTCAATATAAGCATTTAGCACATGATGCTTGATGGTTTGACTGGGAATTTCGCGTACACGTTCGGTCAGTGACCAATCGTTATATATCTTGTAGCATTGAGAAAAAGGTTCGTTATCAGATTCTTGAAATCGGGAAGGGACGATTATCTTATTGCGTCCTACGATAGAGTCCATGAACAGCAAAACCTTGAACCTTGAAGTACGTTTACTCAAGGTAGTTACTAACTGATTAAAATCAGACCACATCCAACATCGGTTGTTGGTGATAACACTAAATACTACTAAACTAGATCAGAATTTCGATCCACCCAGAATGTAGTGGGAGTATGGTTTATCCATTACCCATTACGGGTTCGGCGGACTTTGTAGTCTGAGGATCGATTGATGACCTATGGCTCTTTTGTGAGCAGTATAGGATTCTGATAATAGAGGTTGGTTTAATGGCCATAACCCTGTGAATGGAGTTCGGTACTCCAATTCTGTTCATGCTCTTGTAGAACCACCTGAGCGTCTCAGGCCCAGTGGGAGTAATTGGATCTACATGGAAAAGAGTAGAATGAGTTCGGTATTGCATGATTTCGTTCAAAAGCAGAAAATAGGGGTGATTCCCTGAGACTTTCTTGCCAAACAAACGGAGTCTGGATTCATTCGAAACAGAAGGGTATTGACTTATGAACTCATGACAGGATGACTGTCAAGGCTTATGTCCTTTGTGGATAAAAAGCAAACCTCTCGGTCATTGGAAGTCATATATTTCTACAATATGTGGATTTGACCAGAATATTGATAAGTCTTTTGTAGACTGGATATCAATTTTAGTACTGAGAGTGAATATATAAATTAGTGTTTGTGAAGGCTAACTTTTTTGATTGGAATCAACATGGGTGTGTTATCGAAGTCGAATCGACAATACCACAATTCTCCAATGCAGAGATTTGGACAACATTCTTAAGAGTTTGACTCGGTCGAATTCATTAGAATCGATCCTTTGGTTTCCCATCCATCTTATTGGTTAAGATGATGCATGCATGTATGCAACATTCAACGAGGAAGTTCTACCCTATGCCTCAGGAATGACTCTCTAAATCTTCGGATCAGGAGAAATGGGATAGATTCTCTTTCTAGTAAGAGATGGTCAGGTTATTGAACGTCAACTTTGATCGAATCTTAGATTCGGCGGTTAACAAAGCAAGTTTAGTATGTCCTTTAGTATCTTGAGAGAACGAGGAACAATATGCGGACATATTCATGTGTGAACTTGGATATGTGTGATACACTGATTTTGACTTTAAGTCAGATTGAGGATGATCGTTAAGTCGATCTCGGGCTCTGTGTTTACTCAGTACCACATGATTAGATGGACCGGTAATGTTTCGATTCTACGGATCGTCTCGAGCCGACAACCTGAATAATCATTAAGACCCATGACATTTAGATGTAGGTACTCCCCGAGTCACTGACCTATCCTACGACGGCTTACTCGGAGTGTACTTTGGAATCTGAAATGGTTATGATATGCTTAATGGGTACTAGAATACGGGATGGGTCTCCATTGCTTTAGAGCAAGTGGGAGATGTAGTTTGTTGTATTTTAAATAATAGGGTGTGCTCTAAAACAATTAATCACATGCTTTCGTGCAAGTGGGAGATTGTTAGGTGTGATGCCGAAAGACAATTTTTGTAATTGTTTTATTTAATAAATGAAATGATGTTATTATTCATATTTATTATTCTCATATTCACCGATGTGACAATAGTATTTACACTCAGAAAACCCCCGAGTATATCGTTTATGTAATCACTTAACTCGGTGTATGGTATATACACGGGAGGATTGAGTTAGTGAAGATGTACTTAAAATACAATTAGCCCATAGTGAAGTTAATCGAGAGTATCGGGTCTCTCCTTTAAACGTGCTATTAATGCGCCTGAGAACACAATAGGTGTGATTGTCTTATCCGGACTTTCGGTTAAGAGAACTGGTGGGGCATTTATATATGATAGATATATCATATAGAAATTTGGACCGATTTGATTAGAGTTCACGATATAATTCCGTAATCGAGAAGTCTTATCGAATCAATGGATGATCATATTTATGGATATATCTTAATCTCGAGGTGATCACGAGTCAACCGCTTGAATCAATTATGAAGTTTGACTTGGCGGTTAAGGATTACACCGAGTCGTGGTGCGAATTACCCCATCTTGGCATTGTCTTTGGATTGAGTGAGTAGTCCGTGTTATCACAGATACGGAATCCATTCCTTCCATTTATGGAAGTAGATAAACGATTCACTTATTTGTTAATCCTAGAAGCGATCGATCGCGCGAGTTCATATCACATCGATTGATCACCGAGTGAGTTGTATGAATTAATTGATCACTAGGGGTTAATGGTAAATAAGGATAAGAGGTTCTAAAAGGGTTAACGGTAACTTCCCGATTTAGAATGAGCAGATCTATGGAGGATTAATCCATATGTAATGATTATATCAATGGACGCTTATTATTATTCTCGTGAGGAGATAAATATAATCTCATAATCGGAGGAGTGCAGTCACGGGATTATGGTGGCATATTCCTGTGATTGATTTATCGAATATAATTATTCTGTTCGTAAGATAATTATTTATTTGATTTATCGGAGCCGCTGATTATTAGTCCATGGTCCCCGACGTGCCTCCTAATATAGCATAGCTATTCTCGGACGTCGAATCCTAATAATATTAATTTAGTTCTTATTGGACTTTATTAAAACGATATGTGAATTAATTGTTTAGTGACTATTTAATTAGTTGGAACTAAATAATTAAAATAAGTGGAAAATATATTTTCCATAATAATTGGCAAATTAGTGTGTATGACAAAAATTAATTGACTAGGTCAATTAAAGATACAATTCACGCCACATGCATATTTTTTGGTAACAAGAATTAGTTTCTTGTGTATTAATAAGACATGTGCATAAAATATTTATTGGATAAATATTTATGGTAAATAATAAAGATAAATATTATTCTAGATTTGTTCTAGAATATTATGGAATTATCTTTTATTAAAAGGATTTATTTTGTTTGATAAATAAAAATCCTTGGGGCTTAAGTTTGACTCTTCTATAAAAGGAGAGTTCTCTCAAACTTAATATACACACAAAACTCGAAATTCCCTAATGAATTAGAGAGGGAATTTTCGGCCATAAGCAAGGAGGAAAAAGCTTGGAGTTTTTTTTTCGGGTAGCATATCGTAAGGATTCGAGACGAGGATTTCCTTCCACCGGGAGTTGCTTGGATCACACGTACGGAAGATCGTGGTGCTCTTCACGCTTTCCTTCGTTCATCCTATTGCGGTTCTTCAACTTGGATTTTGAGATCCAAGAGGTATGTTCTACAACCCCCTTGTAGATATAGATCTAGTTATTTTATTACGTGTAGTTTATAGATCTAGATCCATTAAATCGTTTCCGCTGCGGATGGTATTACTAACAATAAGCTCACGATATCACCCCGTAAATGGTCTAATTTACCCAAAATTGTGCTGAAAGTGTGATAAACGGGGGTGATTAATGCACCGGAGTCACGTAAAGTTGACTCCCATCAACCACCCCACACTTAGCCTTTGCTCGCCCTCGAGCAAACTAGGCGTTTTAAAACAAACCAAGGGATTCAACATTGTGACATAGGTGCTACTGTCCACACCCTCGAGGTAACCATAAAGTAAGAAACACGAACATATACACACCGGTTATAACATTATCAAGAAAATAGAGTGTGTGTGGTGTAAAGCTACATCAACGTGTTCAAAAAGATTGTCAGGCTTGAATCCCGACCAAAAGCCTACCAACCATCTCATACCAACCACCCTCTCCACTAATCAAGGTCACTAAGTTTGGACACAATCGGGTAGGACTTGAAGGGTTATAACGTTAGGCTAGGGTAATTCCGGTTAATCGAAAAGGATATTTTGGGAACTGGAGAAAAAGAAATACGAGTGAACTTAATCAACAAGTGTACCACCTTATCTCTACCATACAAACCACCCAAACTCCTTTTTGATTTGTTTAAACACTTTGGGAACCATAGAATACTAACATACCCGAACTCATTGCCACATTCAACTATGTTTCAAGTGTCATGAGGCGAGATCGAATACATTAGCACCTATCTCACTATCCCAACCCCTAACATCATAAAAATCTCTTCCGAGCTCATTCCTTTGATTCCAACCCTTTTATTTATATACACCAAACTTTTATTCATTGAGGACTTCCTAATTTATTTTGAACTTTGATTGATCAAGTTCTCTTTTTTTTTTTTTTTTTTTTTTGTTGAAAGAGAAGAATTTGCACAGATTTTTATTTTCTTTTTGTGCCAAACCCAAACACTAAGCCCAAATGAGCTCCTCTTCTCCTTATAGCTCCAAACAAGGAAACACCAACCATCAAAACATCATTTCCCCCACCCCACACTTGCCTTAGCAAGTGTGGCCTAACAAAAGACTAGGTCCACTCGTAGGGTATGAATGAAGGGAATGTGACCATAAATAAAGCTCAAGGTAGGTTTCGACTAAGTAGTGAAACGGCTATAAAGCGAATGGTGGTCGGACCATTCTATCAAGGTGAGAGGGCTACGAAGGTCTAATCTTGGGGATTAGGCTTATTTGGCTTTGGTAGGGTCAAAGAGACGCCATGACCGTCATTCCGTGTCCTACTTAGGTAAACCTTTCTATTTCGCCTCGAGACTAGTGGTACGAGAGGTGGTAGTAATCAAATTGTGCACAAAGTGTAGCTTTCGTGAAAATAATAAACTCCATTTTCAAGACAATATCAAACCGAAGTGCATACGTTCGGGGCCCTACTAAGATAGCCACCACTCGACTATAGACATAGCACAAACAACACAGTGTCGGGAACCCTTGAAAAATTTTAAAATTACCCAAAAATCGACTCAAGCCCAATCATAGGCTAAGTATACCACACATATTGCACATTCACCAATAAAAACAATAAAACGGCTAAGTCCCCCACCCCACACTTAAACGAAACACTGTCCTCAGTGTGTGAGAGATAAGAAGCGTAAAAGACTTAGCTGTTGGACCAAAAGACCCGGCAGAAAGGCGCAACCGTGACTCGAAACTCGTGATAACCTCGTATGAATCCATCCCGTAACCTAGAGCGAGATCAACAGAAACAAAGACAGCGCATGTACGGGACATAATCCGCGTACTAAAAAGCAGGCAATAGGGTAAGCGAGTACATAAAATAACGAGTCTAAGCCACAGTGACGAGATCAAAGCATAAGGAGGGGGGAAATACGGGATATGCAATGGAAGGATACAATCAGATCAAAATAAGGTACAGAACATCCATGCATTAAATATAAGCTACTAAAAACATCCTCGTCATCCCACAGTATCAATCAATAAAAAGGGAAACATACACGGTCAAGCAGGCCTCAGGGGCTCAAAAATAAGTGCACGTGCATGAAAAAGTGAAGTGTGTCCAAAGTATGATGAAAGAACGCCAAAAGTAAGTGAAATGTCAAAGTATAAAAGAGACAGACTAGTAGGTAAATACAATAAGAATCGCATGAGAAAACATGCTAGTGCGCTCCATGTCCTCTGTCGTCAATAGTGGGATCGGTGTGCACGATGGTGGTGCAACCACAGCGGTACACTCTCGATCTGTGTAGTCTGCAACACTGTCCTCATTTGCCTCTGTCCCATTTGCATCTGTGCTCGGCCAGATCATCCCACGACAATGTCATCAAACCCCTCATCTGGATCATCAACAAACATTTCTCTCTGTGACCCTCTGCGCAGATCCGCCTCGATCTGCAGGGGTATCTTGAAGCGGTGCAATATCTAGGTCCAACTCAGAAGTTTGAACGCCTCTCTTGAGCCAATACCGCCGATTCTCCACAATGCCGTTCAGTGTCACCCTCAGACTATCCATCCAATCTCTCTGCTTGTGTGCAATCAGAAGCCCCTGCCGCTCGCTAAGCCATGGCCCCCCGGTAGTGTGTATAGGAGGTGGAGGTGTAGGAGTGGTGGAAGGTCCAGTAGTAGAGGGAGGCGGTATAGGGAGTGTGGTGGAGGTAGTGGGGCGTGGGGCGGAGAACGGTGTGAATAGAGGCGAGGATGGGCCTAGGAGGTGCGGAAGTGGTGCGGGCATTGAATGGCTTAGGCATCACGGGGAGGTTCTTCTTCCTTAGGATCTGATCATCAGGATATTCTTTTACCAACGCTCCCGTGCACAAGCCATGGATAAGATAGGGGCACATAATCATCCGACGCTAAACCTTTTGATTTTCTCTAAATTCCTCAAAGATGGTTTTCCCGATGTCTACCTTCATGCAGAGCATACAACAGTTGTAAATCCTTAATATGGAAGTGCGTGATGTTGTCCTTCGGTAGTAGACGGTTCTGAGAAAACTTTGCTTTCACTTTCCAATCATCCGGCCAAGTCGTCGTCACCAACTGACTCCTCACATTGCTACCTTTTGAAATCCACGGTAAGTCGGGGTTGATTGCTTTCCTCATCTCCTCTAATGGATCTAGGTTGTCAGTAGTATCCCAATGTGACCTCGCCGCAAACCAACCTATATAATCCTGCCCCTCGAAAGCCGGTATCCGATAATAGTCATTGATAGCTTTGACAGACCACGGGACATTAACCCCTCTAACTTTGATAAACCCGGAGTCCAGATTAGCCACACTGAAATTTGCATACCACTCCCGGACTATTGACAAATTCAGATGCCCCTCAGGCTCATAAATCAGATTGTTCCACCCTCTCTTCCTCAAGTCATCAATGAAGGGTTGAGGCACAACTTTGAGGTCTAGCCCCCTCTCATAGCACATGTTTTTCACAGCGATATACTCATTATAGTTAGGCAAGGCAACGGTGAGTTAAAACGCTGCTCAAAAGGAATAATATCATCGGGAGGGGGCTAGAGGAGGGTTTTGTTCGGGGCATTCGTGGGGGGGTAGATTGTGGAGGAGGTGAAACAGGTGTTGTGACCTTCTTGGCTTGCAAATGTGCCAATGGCACATCGCTTTCAAGGTCTGTCGCCTCCTCACTATCACTACTCATATTCCTCCCCTCGGTATCAGGCTCAAAATCTTTGTTACACGTCTCGTCTCTCAACTGTCCCGCTGGCCTAAGGGCTCGAGGATTTCTACTCTCAACTCTACCACCAATTCGAATACCACCCGTAGGTACCCGAGGAGAAACTAAGGTTTTCTGTTTTTTGGGGGCTTGCCTTGTCACGGGTTGCTTTCCTTACCCTTACCCTCGGTTTCCTTTCGTTTAGTTTCCTTCATTCTCACTTTGAAAATCATCCAAACAACATCCCACAACCAATATCAACAACAAAAATGACCGGTTATCATCCAACCGGGATTTCAAACGAACCAACCATCCACAACAAAACACCCCACAAAAGCCACACCATTCACCATCGATCAACAAAACAAACAAAACAAGCGAAGCAGGATATAATCATCAATAAACAATAAATAAGAAAGGCGTTAAACCAAAATAGGCCAAAAACTAACCCTAACCGAAACTTAAACGTAAAATCGAAATATACCTGTTCTATGCTTAAGAAAGATGATAGGAACGATTTGGAGCGAAGAACGAGCCTCGAAATGTCGGAATTGAGCAAATTCGACTTCGCTGAAAAACCGCCAAAAATTGCCGATCAAATCGAGGATTTAGGGAATTTGTTGTTGGAATGGTTTGTTGAAATCAAAAGAAGAGATCGAGAGGTGTTGATTGGTCTTTGAATCGCCAAAAACGGGTGAGAAATGAAGAATTTCGAGTGAGAGAGGTAGGGATGGCCGCCAAACGCTGCTAGGGTTGAGGAAAATCCGTTTCTGAACGCCGGTTTGATGCAGCAGGGTATTTAAAGGAGATGAGCTCAAACGCGCGTTTGGAATGAGTGGAACGCGCGTTTCGCATGTCCAAACGCGCGTTTGACAGGTGAAACGTGCGTTTGAGACGAGAGAACAAGAACAGAAAGTTTAGGCCTCAAACGCGCGTTTGATATGGTTTTAAACGCGCGTTTGGCCAGAAAAAGCTGCAAACGCACGTTTGAAAGGTCTGAAACGCGCGTTTAGACCAGAAACTAGGAAAATTCAAGACTTCTACCCCACACTTGATTCTAACCACCCCGAGACCTCTAGAAACACCAAACTAACTCAACAAACTACGAAATGGTGGGTTGCCTCCCCCAAGCGCCTTTGTTTTACGTCGTTGGCTCGACAAGATGGATTATACGGTGCCAACTTTTTCAAAGTTATACCGTTGGCACAAGGCGAGAAAGGGTAGAAAGATGGACGGATGGATTCAGAATTATACGAGTCAAGGTTTAAAGTCCATGACAAGACTTACAAGATTCGTCACACGGTATGGGGTCTGCAAGATACACTATTTCTAGTGCTTCATCATAGGGCAACCGCTCATACCTTTTCAACCTTAGACCATTAATGGTAAACGTGCCGAACTTAGGATGGGTGATTTCTATAGCACCGGACGGATAGACTTTCGACACAACATAGGGACCGGACCACCTAGACTTCAACTTCCCTTGGAAAAGATGCAAACGAGTATTGTAGAATAAGACTTCATCACCCTCATTGAAAACACGAGGTTTAATCAACTTATCATGGAGTAACTTAGTCTTTTCTTTATACTTCGTGGAAAGGTCATAAGCACAAAGGCGGAACTCATCTAGTTCATTCAATTGGGCCATACGCTTCTCACCAATTAAGGTATCATCGAGGTTTAGCATTTTGATGGCCCAATAAGCCTTATGCTCGATCTCTACGGGAAGATGGCAAGACTTACCATAGACTATCATGTAAGGTGACATGCCTAAGGGTGTCTTAAAGGCTGTCCTATGGGCCCACAAAGCATCATCTAACTTTAAGGACCAACTCTTGACATTCGTGTCTACCGTCCTCTCTAAGATACGCTTAATACCCCTATTCGTGACTTCAACTTGACCACTCGTTTGGGGATGGTAAGCGGTACCTAACTTGTGTTTCACACCATACTTCTTTAAAAGTTTATCAAACGGCTTGTTGGCAAAATGACTTCCGTTATCACTGATTATAGCACGTGGCACCCCAAACCGACAAAAGATGTTCTTTATAAGAAACCGGATAACAACATTCCTATCATTGGTGGGTGAAGCTAAGGCTTCGACCCATTTGGACACATAATCACACGCGACTTGGATGTACTTGTTACCACACGAAGAGGGATAGGGGCCCATGAAGTCAATGCCCCACACGTCAAAAAGCTCACACACTATGATCGGCTTCTGAGGCATCTCACTCCTTCTTGATATACGACCGGACCTTTGACAAGCGTCACAAGATTTCACATAAGCATGTGCGTCTCGGAATAGAGTGGGCCAATAGAGCCCACTTTGCAACACTTTCAAAGCGGTTCTCTGCCCCGAGAAGTGGCCTCCGGCCTCTTTGTCGTGACAAAACGAAAGAGCACTCAAAATTTCACCCTCCGGGATGCATCTCCTCAAAATGCCATCCGAACACAGCCTATATAGACAAGGATCTTCCCACACATACTTACCAACCTCACTAAGGAATTTACGCCTTTGGTTCGAGTCAAGGTCGGGATCTACAAAACCGCACTCGTGGTAGTTAACAAAAGGAGCGAACCAAGGACTACCTTCCTTACCGACTTTTAGAAAGTTTCCCTTTTAGCCGGAAGAAAGGGTGTCAAGCGTATATAGTTGCTCGTGAGGAAAGAGTCATTTATCTCCCTTTGTGCCTTAATCAACTCCTCACTAAGCTCCATACGACTTAAGTGGTCGGCTACGACGTTCTCACAACCTTTCCTATCACGGATCTCTAAATCAAACTCTTGCAAGAGCAAGATCCACCTCAAGAGGCGGGGCTTGGCATCTTGCTTGGCAAAGAGATAACGCAAAGCGGCATGATCCGTGTGGACAACTACCCGAGAACCTACGAGATGAGACCGAAACTTATCGAACGCAAAGACAAGCGCTAAAAGCTCTTTTCGGTGGTGGTGTAGTTCACTGGCTGGATTCAAGGTGTGACTAGCATACGCAATAGGCTTGAAGATTTTGTCGATTTTTTGACCGAGGACCGCACCGACCGCGGTGTCACTCGCATCACACATGAGCTCAAATTCTTGATCCCATTTCGGGGCAACTAAGATGGGAGCGGATACAAGCGATTGCTTGAGCATAAAAATGCTTCAACACAAGCTTTGTCAAAATCAAAGCGGGACGCGTCTTTTCCAAGAAGAAGAGTAAGAGGACGGGCTATTTTCGAGAAATCCTTAATGAACCTACGATAAAACCCCACATGGCCTAGAAAACCCCTAAGAGTCTTTAGGTTGGTGGGCATAGGAAGCTTAGCTATCGCTTCAACCTTAGCCTTGTCTACCTCTATACCCTTACTAGATATCTTATGCCCTAAGACTATCCCCTCCGTAACCATCAAATGACACTTCTCCCAATTTAGCACCAAATTTGTCTCCTCACATCTACTCAACACTTTCTCGAGATTATCTAGACATTCCTCAAAGGAATCACCAAATACACTAAAATCATCCATAAAGACTTCTAAAACTTTTCTATCATATCCGCAAATATGGCAACCATGCACCGTTGGAATGTCGCGGGTGCGTTACACAACCCAAAAGGCATTCTACGGAAGGCAAAGGTACCATAGGGGCAAGTATAGGTAGTCTTTTCTTGGTCCTCTAAAGCCACATGTATTTGGTAATACCCACTAAACCCATCAAGAAAACAATAAAAGGCATGGCCACTCAATCTCTCCAACATTTGATCAATAAAAGGGAGGGGAAATGATCTTTACGGGTTTGGTCATTTAGCTTACGATAATCAATGCAAATTCTATGACCACTTACCAAACGCTTAGGCACCTCCTCACCTTTGTCATTGATCTCCACGGTCATACCTCCTTTCTTCGGCACCACTTGGGTGGGACTCACCCACTTGCTATCCGAGATGGCATAGATAATCCCTAGCTTCAACATTGTGACCACGTCCTTCCTCACAACCTCTTGGAGGTGTGGATTGAGCCTTCTTTGGGGTTGCCTTACCGGCTTTGCTCCATCTTCCAGAATAATCTTGTGTTGGCAAATGGTGGGGCTAATACCTTTAAGGTCGCACTTCTTCCACCCGAAAGCACGCTTATGCTTCTTAAGCATCCTCACTAACTCATCTTCCTGCAAAGCCGTTAGTGTAGAAGAAATAATCAAAGGAAGTAAATCATCATTTTCAAGAAAAACATACTTCAAGTGAGGTGGAAGCGGCTTCATTTTCAAGTCTTTTGGTGGGTCCTCTATTGATGGCTTCTCCAACTCTCCTTCAAGCCCAAGATCAATCTTCTCGGTCCACCTTTCACCCACGAAAGCCTTCTCTTCAAGCTCTTTTGCTTCCTCTTCCAACTCCTCTTCTTCATCATGTTCCGTACTCATTCTTTCCATGCATTCCTCGGATTTATCTTTATATTCCTGCATGTCAACATGTTCCGAAATGCAAGGATATATAGCATCAATAGAAAAACAGTCCTCGGTGCTCTCCTTAGGATGTTTCATGGCTTTATAGACATTGACCGCGACTTTTCATCTCCAACTCTCAATATTATCTCACCTTTCATAACATCTATCAAAGTCCTTCCGGTATTTAAAAAGGGACGCCCTAACAACAAAGGTGTTTTGGAGTCCATCTCCATATCTAGCACCACAAAATCTACCGGGAAGGCAAACTTATCCACTTTCACTATGACATCTTCTATCACTCCCATAGGCTCCCTAATAGACCTATCCGCCATTTGAAGGGTCATCCCCGTTGACTCCAACTCTCCTAGGTTAAGACTCTCATATATAGCACGGGGCATTAGGCTTACACTAGCCCCCAAATCACATAGGACACTAGGAAAATGAGTCGTACCAATGGTAACCGGGATAGTGAAACTACCCTTGTCTCGAACTTTCGGGGGAATCCTAGACTTTTCATCAAAAATAGCGGAACACTCTTCATTTAAACACACAACTTCTTGCATTTTACCCTTTTTAGTTAGCAACTCTTTTAAAAACTTACAATACGAGGGCATGTTTGCAAGTGCTTCTAGAAAAGGAATGTTCAAATCAATTTTTCGCAAAATCTCAATAAATCGGGTTTGAGCCTTATTCAAGCAACTTTGTCTATGATTCTTAGGGGGGTAGGGGAGGGTACTCAAATCAAAATCTTTAGAAGGAGGAGGGATCATACCTTTCTTACCTTTGGTGCGTGGGGAAGACGGCTCTTTCATTGGCTCTTTCCCTTCTCTTCTAGTTGGTTCCTCCTCTTTCACATCGATAACCACAAAATCTCCCCTAGCTTGAGCTTCTTTCCTTTCCAATTCCCTCTTCTTGACATACTCCCCATGATCTTCATCATCTTCAATCCCATCTATATCACCGTCCATAGCTCCCGCTTCCGTCTCAATAGGAGCTTTTCTAGCCTTGTCCTCCTATAGGACTTTCTTTTCTCCATTAGTTCTCAACACCTTACCACTTCGAGTTAAGATGGCGTTCACACTTCTTGGGTTCTTTTCGGTGTTACTCGGTAGACCGCCCTTCAACTGAACATGTTCTACCACTTGACCAAATTGTGTCTCAAGATTTTTGATGGCGGACCCATGTTTGTAGCTCATCTCAACCATGTCTTTCTTGATTTCCGCAAGGTTTTTATTCATTTGCTCCAAGATGACATCGGTTGAACTCTTTTGGGGTATAGGAGCCAAAGGAGGAGGGTTTTGATGGTTGTTAGAACCTTGTTGATTATACCCTCCTTGATGCCTTTGGTGTGGAGGTTGATAGACTTGCCCTTGTGAAGATTGGTTTTGATTTTGGCCTTGTCTATAACCTTGGTTTTGGCCTTCGTTTTGATTACGGTTCCAACCTTGATTGTTGTTATTCCTCCAAGAACCATCACCTTGATTTCCATAGTTCCCTCCTTGACCTTGTCCCACATAGTTCACATCTTGAGATTCTTCATCACGGTTGCCCACCTTGTTGTTCCCCATATATTGGCCTTGATAGGGGCTTTGTGGTGATTTTTATATTGAGACCCGTATTCCATTGCTCCATAGAGCAAATACTCATCATCCGCTTAGCCAACTTATTCATGTTATCTTGAGATAGAGTACTAGGTTGCCCATGAGTTGAGGATTGAGGATAAGCCATATTTTGAGCTTTGGTCGTCATCCTACAATCCTTTGCCGAATGTGATCCACTACAAATTTGGCAAAGCTTAGCACTCTCATTCTCCTTTTGCAATCTCCCCAAGCTGTTGCTCCATCGCTTGTACTTGAGCATGATATTGATCACTTGCCTCTACTTCTTTAACTTCAACCAAACCGGCTTACTTCTTGTCCCTTTTCTACTCGACGATATGTATTGCCTCGAGGTCTCGGAAATCTTCTCAATTTGGTTCATAGCCACTTCGGGTACCATACTCATAATATCTCCATTGCACGAAGCATGCAAGGTACTTTGATGCACTTGGTCTAAACCCGGAAGAAAGCATGAACTACCTCGTGCGATCTCAATCCGTGCCCGGGCACTCCTCAACAAAGCCTTAAACCGATCCCATGACTCATGTAGTTCTTCTCCTTCATAAGCATTAAATGACATGATAGCTTCCTTCATATCCATGGTCTTGAAGGGGGTAATATTTGAGTAGAAAAGTTTTAACCACCTTTTCCCGTGTGTGTAGAGAATCATTAGGCAACGAGTCATACCACCTCTTAGCTTGCTCTTTCAAAGTGACGGGAAAAGCATAAGTTTGAGCGCCTCGTCACTCACTCCATTGATCTTTGTCGAGTTCACTATTTGGAGAAAGTGATCAATGAATAAGTGAGGATTTTCTAAAGCGGTTCCCTTGAATATAGCGTTGTCTCCCAACAAATGTATGATGTTCCTATTCAATTCCAAGTTGTTGGCGGCTACCGGTGGCATTCGGATTGGACTATGCCCCATGTTTGCCGTAGGAGCTAGCACAAAGTCTCTACAAGTCAAACCACCTTGGTTTTGCTCTTGTTGACCGTTAAACCAATTTGGCATTGCGTTTGCACCTTGATTGTGAGCTTGGTTTTGGTTCTGTTGAAACTGGTTCAACATCCATGCATTGAATTGTTGCATAAGAGCGGGATCCATTTGATTCCCTTGGGCCTCATGTTGAACATGTTGAGGTATAGGCCCGTTCGCATTCACCGCATTGTTTCCTTGTCCATTCCCACCTCCTTGTGCATTGTTGTTGACAAGAGGCGGGTTTGGAGGCCAGGACTCCATTGTTATTCCCAAATTTCCTTCCAAACCTTGTCCACCTTGTTGAGCCATGTCGGATCCTTCTCCCAACTCACCCAAAATATTCTCTTCAAGGACCGGAATCGACTCCTCTACTTGACGACCTCTTCTTCGTTGACTATTTCTACGCCTCGCGTAAGCTTCAATTCCGTCTATGTAAGGTTCGAGTGGTGTTTGAGATCTCCGGTCATGCACTACAAAAAGCAAACAACAGGAAAGCATTAAAATAAAACCTAGGCCCAAGCCTTGGTTCACTTACAAGATATCACAAATAGCACACAATTCCCGGCAACGGCGCCATTTTGATTGAGCTAAAATCCACCCAACAAAAACAATTTATAAAGACTCGAAACCGTGGGTAAACTAACTCTCTAACCGGCAAGTGTGCCGGGTCGATTGCTAGAATAGCTACAGAGTACGAGTCGAACCCAAAGGAATCGTGTTTGCAAGTACCAAAGTGAGCGTAATGCTTAGTCTAGGTGATCAATGATTTTAAAGTATTTGTAACTACAACGACACTAAGTGATTCTAACTAACGAGTCTAAAGATAAAAGAAAGAAAGAAGATTAAGCGACTAAGTTTTAAAGATAGTTAAGGAGACATAGTCGAACCATGATCAAAATAGCTAGTTTCACCCCAAGGAGTGACAAAACCGGGAGAGTGCAATAACAATAACCTCTTACATTCAATTCCACGGGTACGTGCTCCTAATCCCGATGCTAAGGTCTGAACAACTCTTCCCCAACACCTTATGCCTAGTCAACTAACCTTCCCTAAAAGAGGTTCAATCACAAGACAATCATGCACGAGAGCCGTTTAAACGTTAAAAACGAGTAACCTCGCACTACAATACGATCCTAGAACCCTTTTCCCACACCCCTCCATCTGAACAACTCTCAAGAGTGATGTGTGTGATTTTGACCTAGGTGATCAATCTAGCCCAAATCCGTTATAACAAGCTCTAAGACGTGAAATATGCAAGATACAACAATAAAAAGAACTACCCACTCCCAATTTCATCACCCAAAGGGTGATTTCACCAAATTTCACATGATTCGACTATGTAGATGTTTAGCTACTCATTATACTAATCAAAACAAGTACAAAACAGTAAATAAGAGCCATAACAAGTAAAAGAGAAGAGAAATATACCATAAGATTACAGAGATTCGAGTTGAGATCCAAAAAGTACAAAATAAAGAAGTAATTAAAAGGTGGTCTCTTAGTGTTTAGAATGAAAATCTAAGCTAAGAAATGGAAAGATTTAGCTAAGATGTTGTTGATTTACATTAAGAGAGAGTATTCTAAACTATTACAAAATTCGAGCAATAAATGGGTAGAGTTTTGCTAAGAAAAGCTTGATATCCAAGAAAATGTCTAAGGGGGGTATTTATAGGTGAAGGGAAAATCTGCTGCAAAAAGGGTCCAAGCGGCGTTTAAAGTGCAGGCGCGCGTTGGGATCTTCAAGCGTGCGTCTCGCTTGGCTGGAACGTGCGTTACACATAAATTCTGGGCAGGGACTTGACTGTTCTTCATCTGGAACGCGCGTTTAAGAAGGTTCAAACGCGCGTTTAGGATCTTGGAACGCACGTTTGGCCTGGTTCCCGAATGTGCGTTTAGAGGGCTTCAACTCTGAATCTGGTCTGCACTTCTGGAACGCGCGTTTAGGGATTCAAACGTGCGTTTAAAGGCATGGAGCGCGTTTGGGGATTCAAACGTGCGTTTGAACCCTGTTTCCCCAAATCTTCACTTTTTCCCTTTTAGGCCCTCGTCTTGCCTCAGTCATGCTTTTTCACCACAAATCGTCACCTTCTGGGTCCTCGAGACACCAATACCCTTCAATATCACAAACCACCACAACATCCAAACAATTCCAGAGGGTAAAAGTGCTCGGAAATGGGGTTAATATCAACAAAAGGGTATGAATTCATCAAAGTAATGGATTCGTTCCCGTGCCATAAGCTCACGATATCACCCGTAAATGGTCTAATTTACCCAAAATTGTCTTTGAAAGTGTGATAAACGGGGGTGATTAATGCACCGGAGTCACGTAAATTTGACTCCCATCAACTGCTTCCAATCCTTTATTTTTTCGAATTTTTGTCGTAATAAAATTAACTAGAGTTTGATCAACATACTTTCCAATATATTGATCAAGAGAAACGATCATTCCGGGTTCAACACGAGTGAAGGTCATTTTTCTGGATTTGATTGAGAAATTGAAAATTTGAAATTCAGAGAGTAGATTCAGAATTCAAGCGTAAAGAATTTATATAAAATAAAATTCTGGATATTTATAATTTGGAGTGGGGGTAGTTAAGAATTGAGTGGGACTTAAAACGTCTTGTCATAAATGAGTTGAGATCGCGAAAAAGGTGGATGTGTGGAAATTATGAACGATTTAGATTGAGAAGGACCACGTCTTTTCTTGATAACCGTGGCTGGATAAAAGTGAATAAAGAAGGTACGATGAGTTGACAGCTGTATATTCTCAGTTTTTGTCCTTATGTTGAATTCAAAAACTTGGTTGTGAAAGCAACTCAGTTTTGTGAATTACGTTTTTCAGTTCTCAACTGATTGTGTTTTTCCTGCAAAACAAAGTGAGAAATTTTTGGTACCCATATCTTTTTGGGTCCTAACTGATTAGCTCGTGATGATACAACTTTGTACCTTTCTTGATATTTTGACTGTGTGAAGTCAGTTTTTACAAACTTTTCATGTTTTGTCATAACAGTTTTAAATTTGTTTTGATTGTGAAATTGATATGACGACCTATTCCAATCTTCATCTGTAGGAAATAATCTTTCTCTCCCTCTGATCCTTGAATGATCTTTATCCTTAGATGGATATGACTTGAAGATTTTCTCATCGATATTGAATCAGTTTCTTGCTTTCGACCTTGAGTTTTTTCTCAGAAAATCTGTTAGCTTGATGAATTTTACTAACAGATTTTCAGTTTTAGCAACTCGTGCATTTGGTTGTGCTGAGTGTCTATCAGTTCTAATAACTTTATCAGTTTTCTGAGCTTTCGACGGTTGAGTAGTCACAAATTTTATTGCAACTGATCTTGGTCTTAACTTAGAGTTATACTGATTATCAAACCCTAAACCAGATCTATCTCCAAATGGTTTTCCTGGTTTGAATTGAACTTTGGAGATTGGATCAACTGATGATTTACTGATGTTTACAACATTTGTTGGTTTATCAATTGGTCCAATCACTTTGGTTCCATTATTAGTCTTGATTAGGTTAATTTCAGCATTCAATCTTGAAATTTCAGTTTTCAATAACTTTTTCTCCTTTTTGACATTCTCATAATTCTTTTGAATTATCTCTAATTGCTTTATGAGTATATCTAAGGTTTCATTGAAATCTTCATTTCTTTGATTGTTCAGGATAGTGTGAGATTTAGATGTAGATGCATTTACCTCCTGATGTTTGATAGATAAGCCTGATGTTGAGGAATCATCGCTGATCAGAACTTGTTTCCCTTTATTGATAGCATTCGTCTGTGTAGCTCCTAGCAATATGATTTCTTCATCACTTTCTCCTCCATGGCTTGTAGGTAGGGTCTCATCCATATCTATGACCTTCATACTAGATGGATCTCTGGTTAGCTTTTCTTCTATAGAGTCAGCCACCCGTATTAATTCTTTTTCCGCTTCTTCTGAAAGATCACTTAAGGATGGAAATCCTCTGGATTCATCATCAATATTCGCATTAAGCTCAATATCTTCATCATAACTGAAATGAGGTTCTGGATTTGTGTGAGAACTTGTAGTACTGAATCTTTCAAGTACTTGATCTTGGAAATCATAAACAACATTCTGCAAGTAGTCAGTCAGGGGGTTATTTAGCCAATTTCTAATTTTAGATGTATCCATTGTAATGAAGTACAGTAAGGGTTTTCAACAGTTGGTTGTTTGGAAATAACTGACGCACAGTTATTCTTTGGTCAGTGATAATTTGGATCTCCTACAATAGGAAGAACTGCTCCGATACCAATTGTTGGTCCCTTGGAAAGGCTAACACAAGTTTAGAGGGGGGGTGAATAAACTTGTCACCAAAAACTAATCCTGAATTGGAAAAGTCCCAGGAACTGAGTTTCTCTGAAACTTAAAGCGATCTTGATTCTGTCCCCTTTAACTTGTGCGGAGTTCGATTAGCTTAACTGAATATAAGTTATTATTAACTTATATTTAGTCTCGTTAACTGGCAGCGGATAAAAATTAGCCTTTAACAACTAGTAACTATGATTTCAATATGAAAACCAATGAATGAATGCATAAAGTAAATAGACAAGAATTATAGAGGTTCCAGGTGGTGTAATCAGACGTCCTCTCTTCCCTGTGATGCGGAGGAAAATTCCACTAGAACTTCTTTGAGATGGCTCGATTACAAAAAGTCCTAAAGCTGATAGTCCTTGGCTAATCCCTAGCTTCACTATCTAAACACTTGTAGAGCAGGTAGGATTCTTGCTCTTCAATTGTTTGAACCATCGGTCCTTGAGGGTAGAATTGCCTCTTCACCACTCATCACAAACACAGTCTTCACGATTGCACTCAACCTATCCTTCACACCTTCTTGGTGTTTCACGATCTAAACCTTTGATAGAATCAAAGTTGAGATCTTGAATCAATGACTATGATTCAAGCGTGATTTGAGCTATTACTTACGGATAAATAATTTAAGCACGGATCTGTATTTCTTCAAATATTAGATCTTGAATTATGCTTGAACACTTTGAAGAAATTTTCTTGATCTTGCAATTGAGTATTTAGCAGGTATTCTTTTTGAATTTGGCTTTCCCCCTCAATTTGATTTTTCTTGACTAGATGAATTTCTTTTTAATTTTCTTGCTTGTTATCACATGCCTTTTTCTCTAACCCCCTTCTTTGATGTTGTAGAGGTAATCTATTTATAGGGGTTTATTTAACATTCATCCTGCTTTGTAACGGCTATGTTTTCTGACCGTTCCTGCTGTGTCAGTGACTCATCCAATGAGATTTCTTACTTTACAACTGTACTTTCAGTCTGTTGGATGATTGACTTGTAAAACTGAGTTTCCTTATCAGTTTTACGCTATTACTTGTCAGTTTCCTTACTGACTTGGAGCATTAACTGAAATTTTATTCTTTTTCAAATATCAGTACTCCAGTTTTTATCTGATTACAATTGACTTAATCAGAGTACACCATGATAGATTTATCATCTAAGAATTCATTGTCCTTATGATTCTTCGGTCTTCATACAAGATCCATAAAGTCAGTTCAGGTCACCACAATCTTGCACGAAGTCCAACTTCTGATCTCGACTTTTAATCTTCATAACTGAGTTTGAACCCTCAGTTCTTCATTCTTCAATAACTGAGTCTGTGTCCCTCAGTTCTTCATTCTTCTAGATAAGCCAACTGAGTCTGTAACTCTCAGCGAACTTACCTTCTTCAATCTTCTGTAGATCTGCTCTGTTGTCAGTTTTTCGTAGAGTCTCAGCTAGTCAAAATGTCAGTTTCTCCATTTCTCAGTTTTGGTTAAGAACAATTACAGTGCTTGTCTGATTTAACTTATACAACTATCAGACTTTAATAAATCCTATATGTCACGGATTTATCTAACACATCAAACAAGTAATAAATATTTATAAATCCGGTTTCCCTCAAGTATAAGGATCGTAGTATAGAGGTTGATACCGGGTCAATTTTACGGGGAACTGGCGATTGATAACTCTAGTTTTTGTCTAACTAAATTATGTCACGAAAAACTAATCTAAACAGCGGATAAAACTAAACGAAACTCAAAATAAACTTAACTAAAACGTAAAAATGGACAGAAGATATGATCTAAAGCCACGGAAGATACGGGTTGCGAACTATTAAACTAAACTAAACCTAGTATGCAATAAAGGAAATTGATTAACTAAACAATTCAAGTTCTAAGGGTTTAAATCAAATTATGACGAGCAAACGAGCAATTGATCCACCTATCCTATCAACATTCAATTCCTATTCAGATTATTTCGTGATCTCTAACCAAGTTGTGATTCATCTCATCTAAAGTACGAACCCTAATTTCTTAGATAGTTCATCTATTAATCTCTATCCTTCGATCTAAGATTAACGCTTCTTCTAACCAAAGATGTCAACTTTAACGTTTATAATCTAGAAATCTAACCTATTAACTCTCGTTATATAGATCAAATAACTATTCTTTTATCATGGTGATCTAACGTTTAAATGATTTTCATCAAATAAAACAATCAACAAGCAACGATCTTTCGATATGAAATTGCATAAATAACAATAAGCATGATAAAAGAAACAACTTATATTAGAAACTCACAAAATAATCAAGAACGGAACTGAATTGTTGAGTCGGACGGCTTCAGAACGCTCGTTCAAGGCTTTTAGCCTCTAAGCATCCTCTTGGAACTTGGAATTGTTTGAATAAAATTGCATAAAAGAATCTAAAGAAAAACTGTTTGTAAACTAAGGAAAATCGCAGCCTAAAGCCGCCCCTAGGATTAGGGTTTGAGTAATGTGTATGCGGTCTCTCATATGTGGAGAAAACAGCTGCTATATATAGAGTTCGAAGTCGGTGTCACTAAGTCGGCCGACGGACGCTCGTCCGCTCTTGTGAACGCCCGCCCAGATAGATGGATCGCCGAGACGCCCGTTCGAGATATGGCGTCAAACTCTCTGTATCAAAATCGCTCCTCCGGACGCTCGTTCAATCTATCAAACGCCCGTCCGCTCTGGACGGGACCTGGACGCTCGTCCAATGTGATCGATTTTTTATTTCTTGATCTTTATCTCTTTTTCCTCTATCTCATTCCTTCATTATCTCTTTTATCATCAATTAGCTCGAACTTAATCAACTTTTGATCATCCTTTGAGCCTCAAACAGGTATCTATAACACATAAAAACATCGCAAAATGTAATAATGTCCAAATAATCATAAAATCATATTAAAAAAACCAAAATTAACCAATTTTACGAATAACTCATTCAAAACCTCATTTGCTTAATAAATCTACTAAACACTCGTTTCTAATGCAAATTATACGAATATGAAGGGAAATATCATAAAATATAGCGTTATAAATCGTATAAATTCACCCTTAACAACTCCCTCACACTTATCTTTTGCTCGTCCCGAGCAAAACAAAACAAGATAAAGGCTCGAGAAAAGATAGACATCTCAGCACATATAACACATATTCAATAACATAGAGGTTCACCACTGTGTGTGTGCAAAGCCATAGAAAACTTCCACTAAATCCAAACTTGAGAAACTCAAAGCAAAACTAGCTAATACCCCCTTCAGACTAGCGATAAATGACACTTATAAGATGTACCCTACAAACGTAAAATATCCCGAAAAGGATGATATAATATATCTAGGGCCTTTCTGAAATACTCAGAGGATAATCCCTACAGCATATCTATCAGTTTATACTGGGGATAAGATAGACGATAACTTAGTCTTTCGTTCATTTCATACCACTTCCTTTATAAGTTGATTTAATTAACTTCACATTTATACACACATCAGAATGAGCTCTTGCCCTGTCATAGCAGAATAGGATATTCGAGATATACCCTACCTTACTCCAATCATAAGGCAGCTTCTTCTGACTGTCGTGAGCTTTTAGTCATCATAGTGGTATAGGACATACGTGGTATACCTTATCGCACTCAAATCATCGACTAGCTTCCGACACACCCAATAATTCTTCATATTTTTCAACTTTTCATTTGACAATAAGTTACGTGTTACTTATCACATTCAAACCTAAGATATTCACAGTATATCATACTTCGGATCTAAATACAAACTATCATAAATCTCAAGATATATACGTAGCACTAAGCACATGACTTATAAGAAAATCAAAAATCACTCGTCGAAAAGGGGTATAACTTTATAAATTAGCTCATCATTCACTATGGCTCGTGAAAAATAGATCTCAGGTGAAACAACTAACTTATCAAACATATGATATATAGCTTGGATGACTATAAAAATAACGAACATTGAATTGAATTGCCTACTCGGGACAAAACAAAAACAAAATGTCGAAATTTTTTGAAAATTCTAGCTCATTTTTAGCTCATGTTGCATAGAAACATAACGAATGTAAGCAAATGTATAGGTACATATCAAAACATTCCCCTCCCCCACACTTAAAGATCAACATGTCCTCATGTTGTGCAGAACGAAAGAAAAGGTAAAAGACTTAGCTGATTTAAACTGATACTCGAAACGTCGGTCAGGCCAGAGCCTACATAGTGACACTTAGAACTCGTAATCTTACAATGTAGCTCGACAAAACCGCTAGAATTATACCTGCACGACTTGACAAACACGGAAACATCTCGGGGAAAATGGGGAATTATACCAGAATGAAAAGAGATACAAAAACCGAGTAATACCAAAAGATAAAGCATTAAACACATCCAAAAGGCGAAACAAAGTAGAAATGAAAGTACTGACGCCTTATGGCTTACATGATCCAACGGAAATAAGAAATAGTAGCTAAATGCGAAATACAATGAATCACGTAATCAAAAGTAGCGAAAATATTCAATCACAGTATCTAGGGCAAATCAAAATCGAAAAATAGACAAATAAAATCATGGCTGCCCCGGGGCCGTAGAATCATCAGCCGGAGGATCAGAAGAGGGTCCAGATGGTGGTGCCGTAGTCTTGTCTACTGAGTCAGGCTGCTCCTCATCGGAAGAAGACTCAGATTCCTCCAAAACATCCGCAATGGCCTGCTCGATCCCGTCAGAATAAAGATAGTCAATGATGCACGGATTGAAGACTCTGTCGTCTCTTACAGGCCGGCCCTCACTCATACATTTCAAAATAGTCAAAATATTGTTCTGAGACGTCCTTATGTCCTCCAACCAGTTACGTACACTGTTACCCATACTTAGCCTCATTCGGACCGAGGGAGATAAAGTAGGAAGGGAGGATGGTCGAGGCGGTGCCGAAGAAGAACCAGGCTCACGTGCTACCTCAGCCTCAGTCTCAGTCTGACCCGAAGATTTCACTTTCTCCCTCTGCAAGAACCTAGGATTCTTCGGTTTGTGATCGGTCTTGTACTCGGGAACTCCAGCATCTTGACAGAGACCGTGTATCAAATGCGGACATATCAAGCACCAAGTATAAACCTTCTGATTCATGGTCACCTCGTCAAAAATTGCTTGCCCTACATCCACATTGAGCTTGAAGTTCAAGGCATACAGCATCCCAAGGTCACCAATGTGGAAGTGAGTCAGGTTGTTCTTAGGCAACAACCTGTTCTGGATAAACCGACACTGGACCTTCCAATCCTCTGTCCAACTCGTAGTTATCAATTCCTTCCTATCTCCACCCGGCCTAAGTGTCCACGGTACCTCCGGGCATACCAACATCCGTAATTCCTCCAACGGATCCTCACCGGCATCCTGTTTAGCTTTAATGGCCTCCTTATAGTCCAAGCCCTCAAAAGGATCTAATCCGTACCTTCCATTGATAACCGCCGGTGTAAATGGCACCTTAACTCCCCGAACAGTAACCACCCCAGTTGCCAAATTTGTCTCCGAACAATTGGCATAAAATTCACGGACTAACGTAGCATTAACCGGGGTCCTCGGGGTTACCATCAAAGCTCCCCACTTCCTATCCCGCAATGTCTTCACAAATAACGGATCAACTTGAGGCTCAAGGATAGCTCGCTCGATCAACATCGTCCTCGTGAGATAATGCTTATTATAGACCTCCATCGCCTTAGGGTTGATGAATCTACGAGCAAAGGGATAGCAGGTCTCACTCTCTGTCTAGCCGGCTCAGCTCCCTCAGGCTCATTGTCCACTTGCTCACCCCGAGCCTCTGTCACCCTAGTCTGCATACTCACTAATGGCTCATCATCGGTGTCAGACCCAGACTCAGGCTCATCCTGTAAAGGAACTCTAGACTGACCTCTAAAAGGATTCTGACGCTCCCCAATACGAATACCTTGGTTGGGATTGCCTAAAGTGGGGTCCATACCCTTCTTCTTCTTCGTAGGTTCCGTAGCTACCCTCTTAGCTATCGCTTTATGCACCATTGTAACCTAATGCTAAACAAACACCAATCCCAAACCCAAATTCAAACACAACCACCCGTTTATCGTCCAAACGGGATTCACCAAACAAAGCAACACCAAACCAACATCAAAACCACAATGCAACCCGTCCATAATCATCCATAACCATCCCATATCATCCAACCAAGAAAGAAAAACAAACAAAACACAGAGAAGGAAACAAATAAGACGGGTGTATGCAAAAGAGTCGACTCGAAGATCGAACTCGGGAAAAATGTGAAATAATCCACGAAAAGCTTATAAAATCTTACCAAGTACGTTGAAAGGATGATGATTATGCTGATTAGAAGTCCTAAATGTGAACAAACGAGACCAAAGATCGGATTTTTCCAAAAGAAAACCGCACACGCTAGATTACTGATTCGAAACAACGGTTGGATGTTGATGGATTGCGTTTGAAAAACCAAAAAGAGGGGATTGAGAGCTGTTTGTAGGGCCTTGAATCGCCCAATTTGGTGTAGAAATGAGGATTTTCGAGCAAAAGGAGGCAAAAATTCGGGTTTGGCAATTTAAATTTTTCGATTCGAATAAAGAATGGAAGTAGGGGGTATATATAGACGCCTAGTCCGAACGAGCGCGTCCATGATCATGGGACGGCCGTCCAGTGAAAGTATATGAAGCGGACGGGCGCCCATATAAGCGAGTACGCCGTCCAGACGGCCAAATCACATACAGCGTTGAAGAGAGTTTATCAGACGGGCGTCCAAGAGTTTTGGACCCTCGTTCACAAATTGTGCATGGTGGACGGACGTCCAGTTCACTGGACGGGCGTCCAAGACAGAAAAATGCAAAAATAATGAAATTGCATACAATTTAAATTCAAACTTGCATTTTCTCATTACACTTAAACAAAACTTCAAAAATACAAATGGAAAACAATGGAGTACATAAAATCACTAAAAAACAAGTAAAAAACAAATAGAAAACAGTGGGTTGCCTCCCACCAAGCGCTTTTGTTTTACGTTGTTTGCTCGACGAAACAGCTTAAGAACGCTAGTCATCGTAAATGGCCGACCAATCTATCACTCGAATAAGACGGCGGATCATGTCAATCGCCGGAGGGAAATCGTACTCATCCTGCACACCCCAGTCCTCACAAGCTACATCAACACCTCGAAAATGTTCGACTTGCAAAGACTAGCGCTAAATCACGAAGATCGGATCATTGAGGATTGTGTACGGACGCCCTAGAGCCTCCTCTGTAACTCCTCGGTGGTGAAGTCTCCACCTCCCGAACAATGGGAACAATAAGAACATAGGTGACAGATCTTGACGCGGGTACTAATATCAAAGTCTACGTGCAACACTATAGTCCCTCCCGGTCCGTCATCTACAGTGATAAGTGGGATCCTCCTAAGGAAAGGTAACTCCTCTGGTAGAACTCCGAAATCCATATCTAGAAAGCACAACTAACTGACAGATATAAACAAAAGCAAAACTTCGTAAGCTAATACTTAAATACTAAAACTACAAAAGCACAAAACAAAAACAACTAATATAACGGTATCTAGGTTGCCCCCTAGTGGCGCTTTTGGTTAATATCATTAGCTCGACACTGTTTAAGCTCAGCCTGGATCAGGCCATTTGACTTTTCTGCCAGCCACTACCTCGTCTAGACTTTGAATAGCAGTTTGGCTGCAGAAACAACACTTTACACATGGGGTAAAACCTTTAATAGCTTTCCAAACACGCTTAAACTTCCCCATGGTTGACTTCTTCATTCTCTGAGCCTTCTGATGACGTTTCAGCTGACGCTCCCTCTCATACTCTTCCATATCCCAACTACCTGCTAGAACTTCTTCAGATTGACCACTACCGCCATCCTCTGAAAACAGGTCGGGTGAAAACTCGTCGAATTCTTCAACCTTTGTAGCACCACACCCGAGGATATCGAGGAAACGGACAATCAAAGGCTTCTCCTTAGGTTCACCTATGTAATGCTTACACCTTTGACCATTCACTCGAAACGGTTGGTCACCATAACCTCGTAGTTCTAGAACGCCTCCAGGAATAATTTGGAGAATCTCAAAGGGACCGGACCATCGTGTCCTTAACTTTCCAGGGAACAGATGTAACCTGTAATTGTATAATAAAACTTGTTCCCCGACTTGGAATTCTCTTTTCTTAATTTTGGCGTCATGGAGGAGTTTCATCTTATCTTTGCTAATCCTGGCGCTTTCGTAAGCCTGGAGTCTGAATTCATCCAACTCATGCAACTGTTGCAGTCGGTGCTTACCACAGGATTGGGAATCAAAGTTCAGACACTTTGTAGCCCAATAAGCTCTGTGCTCTAACTCGACTGGCAGATGACATGGCTTACCATAAACCATTTGATATGGAGATGTACCCATGGGAGTCTTACAGGCGGTCCTGTATGCCCATAGTACATCATCCAACTTCAAACTCCAGTCTTTTCTATGACTGTTGACCGTCTTTTCCAGGATTTTCTTGATACTCTGGTTGCTCCTTTCAACCTGACCACTAGTCATCGGATGATATGGTGTGCTAGTTTTGTGACGAACACCATACTTTTCAAGAACTTTCTCTAGGGGCCGGTTGCAGAAATGTGTCCCTTCATCACTGATCAAGGCACGTGGACTTCCAAACCTCACGAAGATGTTTTTCTTTAGAAATTTCATGACCGTCTTATGATCATTGTGAGGAGTGGCTTGAGCCTCCACCCATTTGGACACGTAATCTACGCAGACTAAGATATATTTGTTACCACAAGAGGATGGGAATGGTCCCATAAAATCGATACCCCATACATCAAAGACTTCGCATTCTAGTATGGGTTTCAAAGGCATGTCAAAACGCCTTGTCAGAGTACCGGTCCTTTGGCATTTATCGCAAGCTTTCTGAAAGCTTACGTGTCCTTAAAGATCGTAGGCCAATAGAAACCGGATTGGAAGATCTTAGCAGCGGTTTTCCAGGACCAAAGTGACCTCAGGTGGGTCCATTTGTGGCATTGCTCAATAATATCGCTACGCTCAGTTTCGGAACACATCTTCTAAGCTGCACCGTCTTCTGAGATCTTAAAAGATAAGGTTCATCCCAAACGAAGATTTCAAATCAGAGAAGAACTTTTCTTCTCACGATAAGACATTTCCGGATCAAGATATCGGGCATGAAGGTAATTTACAATGGAAGAATACCATGGAACATCTGGAGCGCAGCCATTGATAAGCATAATGTTTTCTAGAGGAAAGTAAAGATCTATATCGTCTGGATCATCCTTTTCCTCACTTAACATTCTAGAAACATGATCCGCCACAACGTTTTCACTGCCCTTTTTGTCTTTAATCTGGACATCAAACTCTTGTAAGGTCAGTATCCAACGTAGTAGGCGTGGTTTAGCCTCTTTCTTAGTCATCAGATATCGCAAAGCAGCGTGATCAGTCCACACAATCACTTGAGCACCTAACAAGTAACTACGAAACTTGTACATAGCAAAAACTACGGCCAATAATTCCTTTTCAGTAGTAGTATAGTTAACTTGAGAAGGATTCAATGTGTGATTGGCGTAATAGATCATTTGGAACTTCCTTTGATTCTTTGTCCTAAAACAAGCACCAATCGCATAGTTTGATGCGTCGCATATAAGTTCAAAAGGTAGATTCGATCAAAGCGATATAAGGATTGGAGCAGAGATTAAGCGGTCCTTAAGCTCCTCAAACGCTTGCTTGCAGCTCTCATCAAAATTGAATTCAACGTCTTCCTTAAGTAAAGTAGACAGGGGCTTGGCTATCTTGGAGAAGTCCTGAATGAATCTTCTGTAGAAACCGACGTGTCCAAGAAAGCCTCTGATTTCACGCACATTTTTAGGATAACTCATCTTCTCGATAGCTTCTACTTTTGCCCTGTCAACTTCTATACCTTTGGCGGAGATTTTGTGGCCAAGAACTATTCCTTCATCTACCATAAAATGGCATTTTCCCAATTTAGTACTAAGTTCTTTTCCACACATCTGGATAACACTTGATCTAGGTTGTCAAGACAATCATCAAAGGACTGACCAAAGACCGAAAAATCATCCATAAATATTTCCATACACTTTTCTACTAGCCCGTCAAAGATAGCCAGCATACATCGTTGAAATGTAGCCGGGGCATTGCAGAGACCAAATGGCATTCGCTTGTAAGCGAATGTACCATAAGGGCAGGTGAAGGTGGTCTTTTCTTGGTCAGCTGGATCAATGGGTATCGGAAGTATCCACGAATATCCATCTAGAAGCAAAGTAGAATCGTGCCCCTTGACGCTCAAGCATCTGGTCAATGAATGGAAGGGGAAAGTGATCCTTCATGGTTACCTCATTGAGCTTTCTATAATCAATGCAAACTCTGTAACCATTAACAAGTCTCAATGCTATTTCCTCTCCCTTCTCATTCTTCTCAATCGTAATTCCGCCTTTCTTGGGAACTACTTGAGTTGGGGAAACCCATTCACTATCAGCGATGACATAAATGATTCCCATGTCGAGCAGTTTGATGATTTCTTTCTTAACCACCTCTTGCATATGAGGTTGAGCCTCCTCTGGGGCTGTCTAACACATTTTGCACCCTCATTTGTCTTGATCTTGTGCATCTGAGATGTCCGGAGATATCCTCTCGATATCTCCTACTTGCCACCAAAAGCTTTTCATTTTTCTTCAAGACGTTGATCAATTTCATTTCCTCTAAACGAGACAACTTGGCGGATATAATCAATGGAAGCTTGTCACCCCTCTCTAGAAACACATACTTAAGATGTTTAGGCAACGGCTTCAACACTAAATCTGCAGGGGTCTTCTAAACTAGATTTAAGATCTCCACTTTTCAACTCAACATCATTGAGTTTCTTGAAGTGTCCCACCGCCAAAGCTTCACCTTCCAACAACTCATCCTTAAATTCACTTCTAAGCGCTTCAGACTTACCACACCATGATTGTTCAAATTATCAACGATCGCTCATACTCTGTTGTTAACAGCTATGACTTGCTTTTCCATCAAATCATCGAAGTCATCAGACGTCTCTCAATGGAAAAAGCGGTTGGAGGACCGAGAGGTATTTGAATGGATTTGGAGACATTATAGCTTACCTCTTGATCACCAACACGGATCGTCACTCGCCCGCCATCGCAGTCAATGAGGGCTCGAGCTGTAGACAGAAAAGGTCTTCCAAGAATCAGGGGAACATTTCCATCCTTCTCAATGTCCAGGACGTACCAGTCAACGGGAAAGGTAAATCTATCAATTTGAACGAGTACATCTTTTAAGATTCCCGCTGCTTTCTTAGAAGATCTATCAGCAAATTGCAAATTCATGGTAGTGGGTTCTAGAAGATCAATTAAACCCAGCTGTTTACACACAGACAATGGCATGAGGCTTATAGACGCACCCAGGTCACACAAAGAGTTAGGGAAGACCAGGCCTCCCATTAATCATTATGAAAACTTCCAGGGTCACCTCTCTTGGTTGGTAGGTTTTCATAATTGATCATTGAACAATCCTCACCAATTAGCCTCTCCATGTCTGGCAACTTCCTTTTCGAAGAAACAACATCCTTGATAAATTTTGTATACTTAGGCATTTCAACCAAGACCTCGGATAATGGAAGATTTACCTGAGTATTTTTCAAGAGATTCAGCACCTTTTCATACTTCTTATCTTCACTTAAAGGGATGTTGCTCTTTCTTGGTGGAAATGGAAGCTTTTTCAGATCATCCTCAGAGAAGACTTTCTTTGAAGATGCATTGACAGCTTTGTCTTCCAGATCCTTCCACCTAACGGCTTTTTCAATCTTTTTATTAGTCAAGGGATCAGCCTCCTGACTCACACTTGATTCTTCGTCCCTCAGGGGATCAGCCTCCTGAGGACTTCCAACTTTTTCACCTCTCAGGGGATCAGCCACCTGAGTGTTCTCTTTTGGCAAAGGGGAGTGTAGGTGCTCGGCTTCCCTCCCGCCTTATCAATGGCAGGAGGGCTAGTGGTTTCCTGGTGGGAAGGACCACTAACTTGAGTACCACACGAGGTTCATTGCACCTTTGGCCTCTCTACCGTAAGGAATTGAAGGGACGAGGTCATTAGACTGCCGGCCATTGTTCAAGTCTGTTTGAGCAACTTGACCACCCTTGGGATTTTTCTCGGTGAAATCGGCGATTGTTGTTGAAGGGTCGAGAAGCTAACTGTTCAGCCAACTACCCGATTTGCCTTTCAAGATTTTTCATTGATCTATTTTGCTCCTCACTAAATGAGTCCCATTGAGCTTTGATATCACTTGAGTACGAGGGGCCTTGAGAGTTTTGGAAATTCTGCGAATAGGGCTGGCTGGGCCGACTTTGAACAGCAGGATTAGAATTGGCGGGCCAATTCTGATTGAATCTTTGAGTAGGATTGGAAAATTTTGCATTTTGGTTCTGATTAAAACCGGGGTTTCTATTAAAATTCTTATTCGAATTAAAATTCGAATTAGGATTGAAACTAGAAGATTGATTAAACCCGTGGTTTTGGAAATTATTCTGGCCAGAAATTTGATTTGACCTTTGGTTGTTACGCCATAGAATGCATTCACTTGACGATTCTGTCCGTTCATAGGGCAGAATCGAGAAGTGTGCCCCACCTCGTCACAATTTTGACATGTGACTTGATTATCGCCCATAATCATGAGCAAAGCATTCACTTGATAAGGTGCAGGGGATTAAATTGACACCTGGTCATTCATATGGCGGTGGCGGTGAAGCATAATCTGTAACACGAAGGTTACGTGGAAAAGAAAAGTTTGATTTATCGGATTTGAAATTTGAGAAGTTGCCATGCAGCCGCGGCATGGCGATCAAACTTTGCATGTTTACCTCTTCCACCTTAGGAGGGGGAGGTGCTTGAATAGCTTGATAGGATGGAGCATAGTTATATTTAGCAATGTCCTCGAACAATGCCCATCCCTCTTCAGGTGTTTTCTTCAAGAATGCCCCACCAGATGAACTATTGACCATGCCTTTTGTAAGCTCGGTCAATCCACTAAAGAATGTGTTAACTTGCCTTTGCAATGGCAAGCCGTGGTGGGGACACTTCCTCAACAGAGATTTGAATCTTTTCCAGCAATCGAAGAAGGATTCATTCTCTTTCTGGTAGAAAGTGAAAATCTCGTTCAAACACTGGGTTGTTTTCGAAGGTGGAAAGTATTGACTCAAGAACTCCTTTTCGAGTTCAGCCCAAGTGGTAATTGATTCAGAGGGGAGAGAAGTATACCACTCCTTCGCTTCTCCCTTGAGAGAAAATGGAAAGAGTTTCAGCTTGATGGCATCCTCACTTACTCCTTGGATGCGTGTGGTACCGCATATCTTCAAGAATGTATGCAAGTGAGTGTGTGGATTCTCCGACTGAAACACATGAAAGATTGATGCATGCTGCATCATCTGAATAAGTCCCGGCCTTAGCTCGAAAGTCTGTGCAGTAATGGCCGGAATGACAATAGCCGGGTTGACTGTGACTGCACCAGGCATGGCGTAGTCTGCCAACGTACGTCTATCGTTAGCAGCCATTATTACAAAATTAGTGATTTCCTTGGCTAATCGATCTTCAAGATCTTGCTCGACTCTGTCTGCCAGAACCGTGGAACGGAAGATCCGCCGGTTTGGCCGGACTATGGTTCGCTCGGGGTCAGGGGTATATAGTAACGGTCCCTTTTGACTCCGAGTTTGCATAAACCGGACCAGAAACAAGTGGTTGAAACCTAAAGACTAAGAATTTAAAAACCTAAACTAAAAATTAAAGCCTAAGAAGAGAAAAAGAAAGGAAGGGAAGAAATAGAAACATGATTATTAAGGGAAGAGATGAAACAGACGGGCGTCCAAAGGCTTGGACGGGCGTCTGCCCAACTTTTGGACTGGACGGGCGTTCGGATGCCCAAACGCTCGTCTGGTCTTCAGAAAACTTGAACGGACGTCCAAAGGTTTGGACGCTCGTCTAAGTGAGCAAAAACGATACAGGATTGAAAATTTTCCAGCGGACGGGCGTCCAAGCTCCCAGACGCCCGTTTGGTAGCGGGAAAACTAGAACAGAAGCATAAAATTTGCAGAAAAGAACAGAGACAGAGAAAAACAGAGATAGAATAAAACTAATCACAAGAGAAAGAAGAACCTTAAACCCTAATATCCTAATAACCTAAGCGATTATCAACTAAAAACAGAAATTAAAAACAGGAATTAAAACGAAATACAAACAAGAGAAACGAAAAACAAAAACTAGACAACCGTCCGGTTCCCCGGCAACGGCGCCAAAAACTTGTCACGGATTTATCTAACACAGCAAACAAGTAATAAATATTTATAAATCCGGTTTCCCTCAAGTATAAGGATCGTAGTATAGAGGTTGATACCGGGTCGATCTTACGGGGAACTGGCGATTGATAACTCTAGTTTTTGTCTAACTAAATTATGTCACGAAAAACTAATCTAAACAGCGGATAAAACTAAACGAAACTCAAAATAAACTTAACTAAAACGTAAAAATGGACAGAAGATATGATCTAAAGCCAGGGAAGATACGGGTTGCGAACTATTAAACTAAACTAAACCTAGTATGCAATAAAGGAAATTGATTAAGTAAACAATTCAAGTTCTAAGGGTTAAATCAAATTATGACGAGCAAACGAGCAATTGATCCACCTATCCTATCAACATTCAATTCCTATTCAGATTATTTCGTGATCTCTAACCAAGTTGTGATTCATCTCATCTAAAGTACGAACCCTAATTTCTTAGATAGTTCATCTATTAATCTCTATCCTGAGGGGTATTGTGCTGTATACAAGTAGCAATTCGTTTGCGGCCATAGGGTCCCGTTCTGCCCGGCCTTCTTGGCCGTACTGAGGCATTATCACCTGGGCTCTGCATAGATCGCCCCTAATGGTGTTAGGGTGATCATCAGCTTTGCAATCTGTTGTAGACTGATGGATACGGAGTTTGATGTAAATTTGTTTAGGACCTTCTTCCAACATAAGAAGATTAGGAATCACAGCGGGTGGTACTACTTCCCACGCCGTACAGACCATCATAGTGGCATCCCCATGCTGTCAAATGGGAAGACTTCTATTCACAAGTGGAAGAACCACTTCTTCTTTATCCGCCATGGCGGACTCCCTAAGCTGAGCGGCTGGAATTACTTTCAGCTTCCAGCCGATGTGTGTGTTAAGGCCATATTTATATGATTATTAAGGGTATATTTCGTTAGTATTTTCCCCACATTTGCATATTTACATGAGAATTAAGGGTTTAAGTGTAATTATTTAGTAAGGATGATTTTAATATGGTTATTTGCAAAATTGATTATTTTATGTGTTAAATTAATGGAATTATTATTATTTGAGTTTTATTACATTTTGCAATGTTTATTTATCCTTTAGGAGGCTGAATTTCGAGTGCTAAAGAGGATAAATGAAGCTCAAGTCGAATTATTCAAGATAGAGTTGGAATTGGCTTGAAGAAAATAGATAAAGATGAAGAGATCGATCCTAAGCATTCCAGACGGGCGCCCATCGATCTTGGGCGGCGTCGAGAAGTGAATCAAGCGCCCATGCGGCGTCGTAATCGTATTTTACATTGAGTCTTGCATGAAGCCAAACGCACGTTCATGCTCCGTCCAGGCATTCTGGACGGGCGTCTGGTTGTTCAAACGAGCGTCCGGTGCCGACTTACACCCTAACCGACTTAGAGCTCTATAAATACATAGCAGCAGCCCCAACCCTAATTGGATACTTTTTTACACATCATTGAGATCGCACTTTCACACAAAAAAGCTGCGGCCAGAACCCTAATTCCACAGAGATGCAAATCTCCCAACCAACAATCATATCCAATATGGTTGTTGGCTAGAAACCTTGCAGTGAGTCGACGGAGGAAGCCCATCATCAACACAACCAACTAGAGGAGTTCGATACTTGATGTTTAGTGAGTTTAATTCATAGTTTTTCATTACTTTGGATCTGTTTTGTATTGTTTAAGTTTTATTGAATTAAGATTTGATGAAACGATCTCCGTTTATTTGATGCTTGAATCAATATATGAAAGTATGTTATTTAAGTTCTCTCTTATTCAAAGTAATGCATCTAATCATGTTGTAAGAAATTAAGCATGTTTAGTTGAGTAAGAGCTTGGAAACAATCTTGTGATTTCGTTTTGATTGCATGTTTAGTTTGTTTGAAAAGATAAACGAACCCTAGAATTTGGTTGAAGAAATTTAATTGAATTCGTGAATAAATCACTACTAAAAACTATGTCTTTTTAATCACCGTCTAGTTGGATTGTTGGTTGATAGGTGGAACCTAGTCGCCTTGCTGTGTTTTCCTTTATTGTTTATTAATCGAATCATTTAGATTAAGTTTAGTTTAAGTTCTAGTTTTTTTTAAACCCTAGTTTCCTGCTGTTTTCCTGCACTTTTCTGTTTCAATTCATAATCAGACGTTCGTCCGCAATAGCAGACGCTCGTCCATTAGATTTAGTTTCCAGACGCTCGTTCATCAAAGTGAACGCTCGTCCGTCTTTTTGTTTTCTTATTTTCTGCTTGTTTTTATTCTTGTTCTAGTTTTAATTCTTAGGTTTAGTTAGTTTCAGCCTTAGTTTAGATAGGTAATTGTGACATAATCGATATAGATTTATACTTGAATTCGATAAACGTTCCATTCCCTTAGGACGACCCGTTAACATCCTATACTACGATCCTTATACTTGGGGTGTTTCGGTTATAAATTGTAAAACTCGTTTTTACCGAACAAGTTTTTGGCGCCGTTGCCGGGGAATCGGTAACGGTTGTCGGATTCTATTTAGGACAATTTTATGTGTCAAAAGGGGTCGTTAGGGCGTTCGGTAGTATTTTGACCATAACTTTCGGCTCGAGTGTCCGTTTGGAACGCAGGACCCCAATTCGGAAAGCTCATTCCGACGCCGACGACGTGGTGAACTGCCTTAGGCCATTTAGTGCGTTTTCGAGGTCAAAATCCACTGTTTTCCCCTCCACTTTGGCCCTAGAAGATTTCAACACGTTTTTTTTTACCATCTTAGTGTTTTTCTTGTTTTTAAAATTTTCGTAGGTAGGTTTCTTTTCCAGTTTCGGTTTCTATATATTTTCTAAAATAAAAAAAAATTAATTAAAAAAATACTAAAGCTTTCAACGAGCAGCGTTCACCCATACCGAATGACGCCTCGCTGCCGCTCTCATCTGCCTCTCCGCTTGATTCGATTACTGAAACGAGCGTTCACTTCTTGAATCCTCTCGAACTAGCGTCCACGCACATCGAACGCCGCTCGGTCCTCAAAAAATTCCACTTTTCTTTTCTCTGCTCTTCTATCTTTCTACACTTCTAAATCCTCCAATCTTCTCTAAACTCGTTCTCATCAACCCTAAGGTTGATTTCTTCCTGTTCTGCTTCTCTGGTTTATGCAAATGAGAAGTAAGAAGGGACTTCTAATCTTCGATCCCGAGCCTGAACGATCTATTTCTAGAAGGAGGCTTTTCCCTGATTTGGACAAAATGGCAGATCAAGATCCTCCAATTCCAAATCCTGACCCCCAAGCTCAGTTAAATTTAATCCTTGGCGAGATGCAAGCTCTGCAGCAGCAATGCAGAATCAACAAAGTGGCATAAATCAACAACTTCAACAATTTCGCTGAACCGGCTTAATCAATTGAACCAGGACCCCTACACCCCATATCTAAATCAAGATTTTCTCGAGGGGCATAGACCTATTCGTCCTCCTGACATGGGAGGAGTGAACTTTGATCTAAAGAACGGAGTAGTAGCTCTAGTTCAGAATAGCTCTTTCCATGGTACTGCTCAGGAAGATCCACACGACTTCTTGTCCACATTCGTACAAATCTGTGAAGCAGGCCATTATCCTGGTGTTGATTGTGAGATAGTTAAGTTAAATCTATTTCCTTTTGCTTTGAAAGGTGAGGCAAGTCGGTGGTTTAAATCGTTGGCACATCATTCTCTCCATATATGGAATGATGTCAAAAGAGCCTTCGCTCTTAAGTGGGTTTCACCAGGCAAGATTATGGAGATGAAACGGGAAATAGCTATGTTTGAGCGGTTGGAGGATGAGGCTGTTGGCAAAGCTTGGGAGAGATTAAATCATTGATGAGGAAGTGCCCCAATCACGGATATGACATGACATGAGTTCTTTCGGAACTGTTTTATAGAGGTGTCTCTCAACCTAATAGAGACTATCTTGACTCCATGACTCATGGATCCTTCTTAGGGGGAGGTGATGAGACTGCCTACAGAGTGGCTGAGACCACCGCCAAGAACAATATGTGGTCGACTCCCAAGAAGACCAATGTTGTTAAGAAAGAAGGTACTACAAGCAATCCTGATACAAAGCTGTTGGTTGCTCAGATGGAATTGATATGCAAGCAGCTGGCCAATCTTCAGACGCAGCCTTCTGATCTTGGAATGCAGGTAGGAAAGGAGATAACGGAAGAAGTAAATTTAATGGATAATCAAAACCAACCCTTCCGAAACTTCAATCAAAGCCAGAACTACTCAGGATTTCAACGACAAAACTTCAGTCAAGCCAAGTTACCACCTGGCCCTTCAAATTCGAATTCTTTCAACTCAAACTATCAAAGGACAGCCCCTAACTCCCAAAGGCCTCAAGGAGGATGGAACCAAACTCAAAATCATACCACCTCATGTGTCCCTCAACACAAATTTGATGAGCTGGTAGACATGGTGAAGACTCTGTCTACTAGTGTTAAATCTATTGAGAGACAAGTTGGTCAGATGGCAGACCAGCAAGCAAGCAGACCTCACGGTAAACTTCCGAGTTATACCGAGAGAAATCCGAAAGCTGATGTGAATGTTTGCACTGCCATTACACCACAATGGGAGTATGGACAAGAAGAGGAGTTGAATGAAGTAACGTTGAGAAGTGGTAAGAAATTTGGACCCGGCAAGATGTCGGAAGCGAGTAGCCCCTCCCGACGCCATGAGTTCAGGAGGGGGAAATCAGAAAGCACATGCCGAAGAAAGCAACGATGAGGAGCTTAGTGACAATTCTTTGGAGGACGAAAATAATTCTGATGATGAGGAAAGGAAGGAAAGTCAAGGGGCGGTACCCCTGACTAAGAAAAAGAAAGAAAAGTTCGTAAGATGGAAGGATATGGAGGATGAGGCGATAAAGAATCAAGCTACAGGGAATGATAAAGCCCTTCCTTATCCCCCAAAAAGGAAAGAAAGCCCTCACTAATGACAAGCGATATCTTTGAGTGAGGAGGATGCTAGAGACACTCAAGTTAGTATGCCCTTAGCCGAGGTATTAATCGAAATGCCTAAATGCTCTAAGTATCTTAAAGAAGTCGTGGGAGTAAGAGAAAGCTTCAGGGATGGTGAAGAAGTGCTACGTGAAGATTGCGCGATGGTTTCACGAGAAAGTCGCTGATAAGCGAGGTGACCACTCGCGGACCTTCAATCTCCGTGAGATCGAAGGCCATTTGTTCGAAAATGTATTATGCGACTCGGGGGCCTCTATTAATGTGATGCCATTAAACGTATGCAAAAAGCTCGGGTTAGATAAAAGGATGCGGAACGCCCGATTTCTCTTCGGATGGTAGATAAATCTATCGGATGCGGCACCGGTTGTTGTGTAGCTAATGTTCTCCTTCAAGTTGAACATTTAGTCTTCCCTACCGACCGGGTTATTCTAGACTATCCACCTGATAAGGAGATGCCTCTAATTCTAGGCCGAACCTTTTTAGACACTTCTAACGCTCTCATCGACTTACGCAAGACAGATTACTCTTAGAGTCGATGACACATCCGTTACCTTCACCCGAGGACATATCTGAAAGAGCCGTAATTGATGAAATATCGTTTGTGAAGCTATCTATGAGGACGGAAAAGATGCCTACTCGAAGAAGCGAGAGGAGTTGACAGAGATAGGTGTTTTTGAAGTCATGGACATTGAAGATCCGGTTGATGCGGACCATCTTCTAATTCATTACAGCCCGTCGTCATTGACGAGTCATCTTCACTCGCCACACCGAGCTGTTAGTGAGTTAGAAGCATGGAGATGCCCAAAGAACAAACGATGATCTCAAAGAATCGAGTCAGAAGACTTCATCCCTGGTGAAGAAGAAGCTCACGATGGGTAGTTGGGACGAGATAGAATTTTGGAGAGAAGCTACTCATTGGGAAGTAGATGATTGGGAAGAGTTGGCGTAAGAGCTTAAAGATGAAGAGTTAAGAAAAATGATCGATCACAAGAAAAAGGAAGCAAGTGTTGACCGGAGGATCCCGATGGATGATTTGATCCAGACTTTCTTCGGGGTTGAGCCTCGGGAAGATGAGTTATTCTTTAGTCAACCACTCCAAGCTCATAAAGAGAAAGGTGGCCCGTTAAAGTCTAGTATTGAGCAACCACCTCATCGATTTAGAGCTCAAACCGCTTCGAAACACCTTAAGTATATCTTTCTTAAGGATGGAGATAAATTTCCTTTGATCATTTCTTCTAAACTCGACCTGAGCAAGAAGCACGGTGATAGAAGTGCTTAAAAAAGAATATCCTCGCGTTCGGATGGCAAGTGGGTGATATCCGAGGAATCAGCCCGGATGTATGCATGCATAAAATCCGAACGGAGGAGGAGCTAAAAGGTTAGACAACCTCGAGAGAAGGCTGAATCCGCGTATACGCAGGAGGTTGTTAAGAAGGAAGTTATAAAGTGGCTTGACATGGGCATCATCTATGCAATCGCCGATAGCGAGTGGGTCAGCCCTACTCAAGTTGTGCCAAAGAAGGCGGAATCACAAATCGAAAAAGAATGAAAAAGGGGAGGAAGTTGCCTTACGACTCGTGGCAAAAGCTCTGAGCGCATTGACTATCGTAGACTTAACGAGGTTACGCCAATGACCACTTTCCCTACC
Source organism: Gentiana macrophylla (assembly GCA_026214975.1). NCBI lineage: Eukaryota > Viridiplantae > Streptophyta > Magnoliopsida > Gentianales > Gentianaceae > Gentiana > Gentiana macrophylla. The sequence goes on from JAOBSW010000858.1 coordinate 116,446, forward strand.
CTTCATTGACCAAACTTATTGAACGATCGAGTGGTCATAAGTATTATTGTTTCCTTGATTGCTATTCGCTACTTCCGGATAGCCATTGATCCTAATGACCAAGAGAAGACAACTTTTACGTGTCCATCTGGTACTTTTGCTTTTCGCAGAATGCCATTCGGCCTATGCAATGCACCCGCGACTTTTCAACGGTGCATGTTAGCCATTTTTGATGGACTTGTGGAGCAATGCATGGAGGTCTTCATGGATGACTTTTCAGTCTACGGCGATAGCTTTGATGAAATCTTAAAGAATCTAGATATGGTACTCCAACGATGTGTTGAGAAAAATCGTGCTTAAGCGGGAAAAATGCCATTTTCTAGTAGGCGAAGGAATCGTTTTGGGACATAAGGTGTCCAATCTTTGGTATTCAAGTTGATAAGGTTAATGTCGAAGCCATTGAAAGGATGACGTACCCTAAGGCAGTGAAAAGAGGCGAGGTTTTCTAGGTCATGTTGGCTTCCTACACAGGCGTTTCATTAAAGATTTTTCTACCATCGCCAAGCCTTTATCAAATCTTTTGAAAGATGATGTAGATTTCTTGTTCGATGCAAAGTGAAAAGAAGCTTTCAATTGTCTCGAAAGACAAGCTTATCGATGCCCTATTTTAGTTGCACCGATGGACCAAGCCTTTCGAGTTGATGTGCGATGCCTCTAATTACGCCGTGAGGCGCAGCTTTTAGGTCAAAGAGTTGATAAAGGTTCAGGCCCATTTATTATGCGAGCCGCACCTTGAACCCGGCTCAATGCAATTATACCACAAGCGAGAAGGAATTCTTAGTTTGTTGTTTTTGCCATTGACAAGTTTAGAAGTTATCTTCAGGGTCTCAAGTTGTTGTTTGGACCGACCATGCGGCCTTGCGCTACCTTATGGACAAAGCGGATGCAAAACCGAGGTTACTTCGATGGATACCGATTTTACAAGAGTTTGACCTTGTGATTAAAGATAAGAAAGGTAGTGAGAATATTGTGGGTGATCATTTATCTCGCCTAGTAAATGAGGTGTGAGAGAATCACAATGATATAGGCATTGATTTTCCGGTCGAGCAATTGATGAAGCTTGAAACGGTTAGGGCGTGGTATGTCGACTACATCAACTATTTAGCGAGTGGTCATTTAGAGGATATGACGTGATCGGGAGAAGAAAAGTTCTTTTACGATCTTAAATATCTCGTATGGGAAGATCCTTATTTGTTTAGAGTCCAGAAGACGGGTTGCTTCGACGGTGTGTTCGGAGCATGATCGATGGGATATCCTAGAACAATGCCACAAATGGTCCCACTTTGGAGGTCACTATGGAACACCAAAGACGGTTGCGAAGATCCTTCAAGCTGGATTCTCTTGGCCGACTTTGTTTAAAGATGCGAAGCCTTTTGTAAAGGTTGTGATAGGTGCGAGAACCGGGACGGCAGAGTAGTAGGATGGAAATGCCACTTAAGCCCATTCTTGAATGCGAAGTTTTCGACGTTTGGGGCATAGATTTTATGGGACCCTTTCCATCTTCGTGCGGTAATAAATATATCCTCGCCTGCAGGTATCGACTATGTTTCCAAGTGGGTTGAAGCCATAGCTACCCAAACTAATGATCATAAAGTCGTGAAGAAATTCTTGCAAAAGAATATCTTTACCGATTCGGTCGTCCGAGAGCACTCATTAGTGATGAAGGTACCCACTTTTGCAATGCGCCGCTTGATAAAATCCTTGAAAAATATGGTGTCAAACACAAAGTTGGTACACCATATCATCCCCAGACCAGTGGCCAAGTCGAGGTAAGCAACCGTGAGCTTGAAAAGAATTTTAGAGAAGACCGTGAACAATAATCGATCTAATTGGAGTCTTAAGTTGGATGACACGTTGTGGGCTTATCGATCTTGCATTTAAAACCCGATGGGCACGTCACCCTTCCAAATGGTCTATGGCAAAGCTTGTCATTTAATTGTCGAACTTGAAACAGAGCTTTTTCGGGCAATTAAATTCTTAAATTTCGATAGCCAACTCGTGGGGGAAAGCGGTTGTTACAAATTGAACGAGCTCGACGAATTCAGACTCAGAGCATACGAGAATGCTAAGCTTAGCAAGGAAAGAACGAAGATACTCCATGACGCTAAGATCAAGGACCGAGAATTCAAAGTTGGTGAAATGGCTTTACTCTATAATACTAGACTTCACTTGTTTCCGGGTAAACTCAAGTCTAGATGGTCTGGTCCCTTTGAGATTCTCGAGGTTAATCCAAGTGGAGTAATTACTTTGAACGGGTATGGTAATCAAGCTTTTAAAGTGAATGGCCATCGACTTAAGAAATATTTTGGGCAACCAAAGGAAAAGCTGAGACTCTTTATTTCCAAAGAAGAGATGAGAATACAGATGTCCTGATTTGTGAAGAGATTCCATCTTATTTCTTTGAGTCGATGATGACATTCCTACCTCTACACTGTGAGGAACCTTCTTACAGGACTCGAGCATGTTAGCACACCTACGCCTATCATCCGCAAGAACAAGAAGAAGAGAGTCGGTGTCGTTTGGAGAGAAAAGTTTAATGATCTTATAGCACACTTGACTTGTTGTTGTGGTGAAAATCATTTCCGCTTGAGACTTCCGATTCGACATCGAGGTGGCGGTAGTCAAACCAAAGTGGCCCGATCCGGGTTGATTCTTGAACTTTGTGTCAAGCTATTGACATTAACAGAGCGCTCATAGGAGGCAACCTAGTTTTCTTTGTTCGTTTTCTTTTCTTAGGTTGTTTTGTTTTATTGTTTTAGAAATAATACTTTAGTTGATTTTGCGTTGATGGGTATTCCTCCTACATTCATTGTAAGTGTTTTGTGTTATGTGTTGCTCATATACCCCGTGTACCCCGAGATTATATGGTATGTCGAGTGTGGCAGATACTTTTGAGCAGGTTCGCAAGCTTTTATGTCCAGTGTTGTCTATTCAAGTTGTAGCGGTACATTCATGCTCCGGCCTGACCTCTGCCAACTTTCATCCGACAACCACTGTTGAAACCAGCTAAGTTTCCTTTTTCTTTTATTTGCACATTCTGCGGACATAATGTGATTTAAGTGTGGAGGGGTAAATTGGGTATGTTTTCATGCTATATCCTTTGAAATATGAGTGAATGTTAAATTTCCACGAAATTTAAATTTTTTGTGAATCTCGAGCATGTGATTGAAACTGAATGCTTGCTAGTTGTAGTTTTCTAACGATGATAGTATGTGACTTAGTGAGATAATTATAGCATGTCTTTACTTTCATGGAGCTAGTATTCATTTTTCACGTTCACGAGAGCCTTTGATTTTGAAGCAAGTCTTTTTGAACTATATCCTTTCATTGTTTTAGTGATTTATCTTAGGAAGGTCAGTATAGTAACACCTTAGTTAGCCCGTGTGCTGTGAATATCATAAAGTTTGAATGTGATAAGTGAGATGTAACTTATGTCTTGAAGAAAAGAATGAATAAGCAATCATAATAAATACGTTTGTCGAAAGCTGGTCGATGATTTGAGTGAGGTAGGGTATACCACGTATGTCCTATACCTCTATGATGACCAAAAGCTCACGACAGTTAGAAGAAGCTACCTTATGATTTGAGTAAGGTAGGGTGTTATCACGAAATGTCCTACTCTACTATGACGGGTAAGAGCTCATTCTGATATGCGTCAAATTTGAAATTTTTTTGAAAATGATGAGTAAAAATAAAGTGAAGTCTTTGTTATCATGGATCTTATACCCAGTAGAACCGCATGATATCTTTGTAGGGATTATCCTCTTGAGTGCGTGGGAAGGCTTTGAGTGGAGCTATTACGCTATATCTAGGATAGTCATTGGATTTTTGAGAGGATATTTCTTTGAAAGGCTTGTTAAATTTGAAAAGGGCTTGTCACACATACAATCGAATCTATCTCTGTGATGGTATTGTTTGCTATAGTTGTTGTATCTTTAGTTACGTGAGTTAGAGATCTATGTGGATTGCATGAAAGTTGAGCTATAGTTTTGATTGTTTTGTCCGAGGGCGTACAAAAAGCTAAGTGTGGGGGTGTTGTTAAGGCCATATTTATATGATTATTAAGGGTATATTTAAGTTAGTATTTTCCCCACATTTGCATATTTACATGAGAATTAAGGGTTTAAGTGTAATTATTTAGTAAGGATGATTTTAATATGGTTATTTGCAAAATTGATTATTTTATGTGTTAAATTAATGGAATTATTATTATTTGAGTTTTATTACATTTTGCAATGTTTATTTATCCTTTAGGAGGCTGAATTTCGAGTGCTAAAGAGGATAAATGAAGCTCAAGTCGAATTATTCAAGATAGAGTTGGAATTGGCTTGAAGAAAATAGATAAAGATGAAGAGATCCGATCCTAAGCATTCCAGACGGGCGTCCACTGATCTTGGACGAGTGTCCAGAAGTGAACTGGCGTCCATGCAGCGTCCAGAATCGTATTTTACATTCAGAGTCTTCAGACAGAAGCCAAACGCACGTTCATGCTCCGTCCAGGCATTACGGACGGGCGCCTGCAATTGTTCAAGCGAGCGTCCGGTGCCGACTTACACCTAACCGACTTAGAGCTCTATAAATATAGCAGCAGGCCCAACCCTAATTGGATACTTTTTTACACATCATTGAGATCGCACTTTCACACAAAAAAGCTGCGGCCAGAACCCTAATTCCACAGAGATGCAAATCTCCCAACCAACAATCATATCCAATATGGTTGTTGGCTAGAAACCTTGCAGTGAGTCGACGGAGGAAGCCCATCATCAACACAACCAACTAGAGGAGTTCGATACTTGATGTTTAGTGAGTTTAATTCATAGTTTTTCATTACTTTGGATCTGTTTTGTATTGTTTAAGTTTTATTGAATTAAGATTTGATGAAACGATCTCCGTTTATTTGATGCTTGAATCAATATATGAAAGTATGTTATTTAAGTTCTCTCTTATTCAAAGTAATGCATCTAATCATGTTGTAAGAAATTAAGCATGTTTAGTTGAGTAAGAGCTTGGAAACAATCTTGTGATTTCGTTTTGATTGCATGTTTAGTTTGTTTGAAAAGATAAACGAAACCCTAGAATTTGGTTGAAGAAATTTAATTGAATTCGTGAATAAATCACTACTAAAAACTATGTCTTTTTAATCACCGTCTAGTTGGATTGTTGGTTGATAGGTGGAACCTAGTCGCCTTGCTGTGTTTTCCTTTATTGTTTATTAATCGAATCGTTTAGATTAAGTTTAGTTTAAGTTCTAGTTTTTTTTAAACCCTAGTTTCCTCTTTTTTTTCTGCACTTTTCTGTTTCAATTCATAATCGACGTTATTCGCAATAGCAGGCATTTCGTCCATTAGATTTAGTTTCAGGCACGCTCGTTCATCAAAGTGAACGCTCGTCCGTCTTTTGTTTTCTTATTTTACGCTTGTTTTTATTCTTGTTCTAGTTTTAATTCTTAGGTTTAGTTAGTTTCAGCCTTAGTTTAGATAGGTAATTGTGACATAATCGATATAGATTTATACTTGAATTCGATAAACGTTCCATTCCCTTAGGACGACCTGTTAACATCCTATACTATGATCCTTATACTTGGGGTGTTTCGGTTATAAATTGTAAAACTCGTTTTTACCGAACAGTGTGCCCCACTGGAGTCAGTGAATGCTTATTGGAAGACATCGCTGGAGCCAACCTTTTTCTAGATCATGAACAGTAGTCCTCTAAACTGATCGAGGCAGCTCACCTAGCTGAATCCGGACCTGAGCCATATCGGAGGCTTACCCAAGCAGAGTATAACACTTGTAGAAAACTATCTGCACTTACTTTTTAACTTTGCATGTTTTTTCTATTTCTGCACTCTTTTTTACTTATACTGACACTGTCTTTTTCCTTGGCAGTGGCCGATTTTGCTGACATTTTTTATCAGGCGTTCAAGGACGATGAGGTTATTCCTGTGAACAACGAACAAGTGGTGAACCCAGAGGCTCCTGGGGCTGGCGCCGAACATGAGCCAGTTCTGGTCAACTTGGAGACCAACCCTGAAGATCCTCATACTGAGGGTCTTCCACAAGAGGACTTGGTTGCTACTGTGCAGCGTACTGGGCAACAGGATGGCGACCTGGTCATCCTGGACGGTTCTGACTCAGAAAGACAACTCTAATCGCGCTCCCGATCTGGGCGAAAAAGAGGCAGGGTTGAGTGAGGAGACCAGGATACTTCTGAGAGGGGATATATTCCCCAAGGTGACTTCATGTCCGAGATGCCAGACAAAGATCTAGCCTCAGTGGTATGTTATTTCACACTTCCATATTTGCTTTCTTTTTCGCTATCCTTTACCGTACTGACCTCTGTATATCCTTGTCAGGTCTTCTGGGCTGGGAAGGAGATTTTGCACAGGCTTGACAGCTTCTCCTCTCAGAAGGCTTCTCTTGAGAAACGGATTGCTGACCACTCGGCCAGCCGCATCAAGCACCAAGAAGAGTCTCTGTCCAAGGATGCCCAGATCGTTGATCTGGAGAAGATTATGCATGCTTAGTAGGCTGGGTTAGGGGAGCTGCGAGCTGCCAGTACTGAATGGGAGAAGGCCCTAGCCAAACTCCACACTGATCATGAGGGGGTTGAGACCGCGATGCTTGTGCGGATCGCTCAGGCTATGCATGAATACAAAATCTCTGCCCACTTCACTGGGGCCTTGAAAGTTTTACTTGGCTCCATCTTAAGCCACGGGTACACCCTGGGCGTGAATCAAGCCAAAGAGCAGTGCCCTCAACTGATCATTGCGGATCTTCAACATGGTAGGCTCTGTAAGCCAGGTGGCAATCAGCTCTATGAGGCCAGGCTTAAGATGTTTCAAGCTGGTGAAGATCTGGATGTGAAGTATGGTCGTAGACCTGCCACATAGCAAGCAAGTTTGTCTTCAGCCCAGCTCTCTAGTGCGCCCTCTGACCAACATCAGCAAACAAGCTTCTGCTGCCAATTCTTAGGATAAGGCCTTTGTTATTTTCTTTGAAAAACTTGTTGAAAATTTTGTAATAATTTCCAACTTTTGCTTTTTGTTCTTGACAATTTGTGCCATTTTGGCACTTGCTCTGTAATCAATTGGCACTTGCTCTGTAATCAAGTTTTCTATTTGGCGTTCAGTCATTTACTGCTATTTTTTAATTTGTGTTCTTACCTTTGCTTCTATTTCGAGCATAGCTTAGGGTCCTTTACCCCCTGAAGTACATCCTTTATAAGCTTATCTTTTTAAGTGATGTACTTTATTGTAAGCGTTGATCGTCTGTCCTGCAGACTTAGAATGTTTGATTTTCGAACTTTCTGAGTATTATTGTTTTCTAGCGTAATTGGCGATCGATAAATCAATCTGTAGACTTGGAGAGTTTGATTTGTCTCAAACTTTCTAAGTATTATAGTTTTGCGCATACTTCGGCACTGACCGTCTGTCATGTACACTTGAAGAGTTTGATTTGTCTCAAACTTTCTAGGTATTAACCTTGATCGAGTATGAGCTCTGATCGGCTTTTTTGTAATGGTTGTATCCTTTCTGAGTCTGCCATGCAGCTCAGTTCACATAGTCTGTCTTGAAGATTAATGAAGTTTGCTTTGTAAACTTTTATTTGAGTCCGTTCTACGGCTCAGTTCATAAGGTCTATCCTGCAGACTGACAGATTTTATTTTGTATGCTTTTTCCTGAGTCTGATCTACGGCTCAGTTCATTGGGTCTGACCTGCAGACTATTTGAGTTTGTCCTTTGTAAACTTTTTTTGAGTCCGACATGCGGCTCAGTTCGGTGGGTCTGTCCTGCAGACTATTTCAGTTTGTCCTTTGCAAACTTTTTCTGAGTCTGACCTATGGCTCAATTCGTTAGGTTTGTCCTGCAGACTATTTGATTTTGTCCTTTGCAAACTTTGATCAATCATATGAAATAAACAATACGCATGTACCAAATAAAAATTTATTGAATAACTGATGTTTGAACATATCTAACTTGAATATAACTTTAAAAATTAAATAATGCATAAATAAGGTCTGGAACCTGTCCTAGACATAACATTTCCTTAGGTTGACAGCATTTCAGCTGCGTGGTATGGTCCTGCCACTTGCATCAGCCAGCTGATATACTCCTTTCCCATGTACCTTGACCATTTTGTACGGGCCTTCCCAGTTCGGGTCAAGTTTTCCTTGATGTCTTTGCTTACTGACTTCATTCTTTCTGAGCACAAGATCTCCCTCTTTGAAATATGAGTGTTTAACTCGGGAGTTGTAGTACTGAGAAATTCGCTGTTTATACTTGGCCATTCTTATGAAGGCCACATCCCGAGCCTCTTCCAGGTCATCCTTTGAGTGCCTGAGCTCAGTTAATTGCTGATCCTCAGAGTAGAACACTGCTCGTGGTGATGGCAGGCCAATCTCAGCAGGAATAAATGCGTCGTACCCATATGCTAGGCTGAACGGAGTTTCTCCGGTGGCCGAGTTGGGAGTTGTTCTGTAGGCCCAAAAAATGTTGGGCAAATACTCGGTCCACCTCTCTCCTTCTTCCTCTAGACGTTTCTTCAGCCTAGTTTTGATCTGCCTAATGGTCTGTTCGACTTGCCCATTAGCTTGGGGATAACCAACAGAGGTGAAGTGTTGAGTTATGTGCAGTTCGGCACATCATTCTCTGACAATTCTATCTTCAAACTGAGTTCCATTGTCTGAAATCAGAGTCTTTGGTATTCCATACCAGCATACTATGTTCTTCCACAGAAACTTCTGTATCTGTTTACCTATTATGGTAGTCAGTGGTTCGGCTTCAACCCACTTGGTGAAATAATCCACTGCTACGATCAGAAAACGGACATTTCCAGGAGCTCGCAGGAGTGGTCCCACTAGATCTACCCCCCACTGATCGAAGAGCCAAGGGGATACCACTAGAACCATGTCCTGAGATGGCTGATGCGATAGATTATGGTGCACCTGGCATGATTTACACTTTCCCACCAACTCTTTGGCATTTTCTAACATTGTTGGCCAATAGTAGCCGAACAGCCTGCACTTTCTTGCTAAAGTCCGATCTCCAGGGAGATTTCCACAAATTCCCAAGTGAATCTCTCTTAGAAGGTAGTTCCCTTCTTCACTTGTTGCACATCTAAGCCATAGTGAGTATACGACCTGTGATAGAGGACGTTCTCGAATAGTGAATATCTGGTCGCTAAGAGTTTCATCTTTCTAGCATGGACTTTGTCTTGAGGCAAGATGTTATCTCGAAGATAGGACACAATGGGGTCCATCCAGGTGCACCTGATCAGATGAAATATTTGTTGATCGTAACTTCTTTCTTTGAGGAGTTCGACCAGCACTTTCTTCTCTGATACAAAGTTTGACGCTAACTTTGATAAGGCATCCGCTCTTCTGTTCTCTGCTCGAGGTATTCAGTCAAACTGGACCTGTTGGAATTTTCCAGCAGAGTTTCAGCCACTGTTAAATATTTCTTCATGAGATCTTCTTTGGCCTTATATTCTCCATTGATGTGATTGACAATGAGTTGTGAGTCGTTGTATACTTGCAGACTATCTGCTCCGACTTTGCTTGCCAACTTGAACCCTGTAATTAAAGCTTCATACTCAGCCTCGTTGTTAGTGGCTTGGAAGCCAAACCTTAAGGCGTAGGGGAACTCTTCCCCTTTTGGACTAACGAACAGGAGACCTGCCGCTGCTCCTTCCTTGCTTGATGCTCCATCAACATACAAGTTCCATTTATTTTCTTCCTGTCATGGCTCATCATCCTCTAGGCGAACAACTATTACCTCATCTAGGAATTCCGCTAAAGCCTGTGCTTTGATGGCAGTTCAATGACAAAAATCAATAGCATATTCTGCCAGCTCGACGACCCACTTCGCCAATCTTCCTGAGGTGTCTGGTCGTCCTAAGATTTGCCGTAATGGCTGATCGGTGATTACTATAATCGGATGTGCCTGGAAGTATGGTCATAGCTTCCTTGAGGCATGCACTAATGCTAGTTCCAACTTCTCTACATTTAAGTATCTGACCTCTGGTCCACGGAGTGCTTTGCTCACGAAGAAGACCGGTATCTGCTGTCCGTCTTGCTCTTTAACAGTACTGCTGTCCATTGATGCTTCTATGGTCTTCATTCTTGTATCATGACCACTCATCATAGTTCTTAAGGAGCTAAGATCCTTAGTAACCGAACTCATAGAAGCCATTATGGATTCCATGTTTTTAGCTTGAGTAGATACAACACCTATAAGATTATCCATCAATGCTTCCCATTTGTCAACATTTTCACTTGATTGAGTTGTATTTTGAGTAATGGAAATGCTTTGGGTGGTGTGTTGTTGGTAGGATCGAGTTGATGGTTGTTGTGGATAGTTAGAGGAATTTCCTTGGAAATTTAGAGTTTGGGAATTCAGATTGTAGGAAGTTCTTTGTTGTAAAGGAAATGGTGGTTGATTTTGATTGGTTGCATTTTCGGACCAACGGTAATTTGGATGACCTCGTCTTATGGCATTAAAGGAATTTGAATAAGCATTGTTCAGATTTTGATGTTGTTGCATAAAACTAACCTCCTCATTTGTAGGTTCTCTCGACTCATCCGTTGAAAAAGTTGTATCATCATCATACCTCATTTCCTCAATCGGGCATTCACCTTGTGCATACATCTCCAAATTCATACTAGCTTGCATGCCGTCGAATTTCTTGTTGAGAGCGGCTAATTGTGCTAACACTTCCGATTGGGATGTAGCTTCTCCTACAAAAGCGACCTTTCTTGTGCTCGATCCGGTTTCCCACATTCTATTATTTTTCGAGATTCTTTCAATAGCATCATATACCTCTTGTGCATCACGCATCATCAAACAACCGCCACATGCATGATCAACATCCGCATGGGACTCATGTCTCAACTGTCTACAAAAGAGTTGGATTTGCATTTCAAGAGTGTAACCATGATTGGGACAAGCTCTCAACAATTTCCTGAATCTTTCCCATGTACTCCCAAGAGATTCTTCAACTCCTTGCTTGAAGTTAGCAATTTCAACTTTTAATTTCAAGTTCCTCCCGGATGTGAAATATTGATTCAAAAATTTGTCTTGTATTTCCTCCCAACTAGTCAATGAGTGATGAGGAAGAGATGAATACCAATCTTTAGCCTTTACGGTCAATGAAAAAGGAAACATTGACATTCTTGTCAACTCCTTGTGAACACCATGGCTCTTAGCCGTGTTGCAAAATTGCTCAAATAGATGAAGATGCTTATGTGGATCTTCGTGATCTTCACCAAAGAATTGGCAACGAGTATCAATCAACCCAAAGAGATGACCTTTCACTTCAAAGTTGTTAGCTCCTTCATTAGGTAAACGGATAGGATCATTTGGTTGATTTCTTCTAACTGTTTGATCACAAAAGGGTCTAAATGGAGGATTGTTGTTTTGGTTATTCCGGTTATTTTGATTCCGGTTTTGATTTCTGTTTTGGTTTTGATTTTGAGTTTGTCGGTCATTGAGATTTTGATTGTTTGGGTTTGGGTTAAGCGGATGAAGGGGTGGTGGATTTAGGTTGGCTTGGTTTTGACCATGTCCTTGGGCATGATTCAATCATTGTTCGCCTTGTGTTTCATCACTAATCTCGGCCATGTCTATTTCTTGGATAGATGATCCTTGGGAAGTTTCTTCACCAAGTTGTCCTTGGCTAGTTTGACCTCGCTTGTTCTCAACTCGTAACTGCCTTTCGTAACTGTTGATGTCGGGCTTGTATGGAGTAAGAGGGGCCTTACCGCTTCTAGAATGGGTCATCAACTGCAAAATAGAAACAACAAGAAAACAGTGAACGACACTTGGTAACTTACAAAGAGGTAAGTACCAAAAGAAAAGTAAAACAGAATTAGGTTAGGAAAAAGTGTTATTTCTTTCTCAAGAATTTTAAACTAATGTAAGTAGAAACCGTTACAACTCCCCGGCAACGGTACCAAAAACTTGATGCAAACTTTCTAGGGTTCCAATCTCACTGGCAGTGTACCGGGTCAATTGTAGTCTAGTTTGGTGGTCAAGGTCGTCTCCCAAGGGAAATGTGAGGTTAAACACCGATTAGTTATCAATATCTTGATCTGAATCGCAGTTTTTGTTTAAAAGACTAATAATTACCTACAAAGGTTGTTCATACGATAAAAGAAATCGACTAAGATGATCTTTAGTTCAAGTTATTTTCCTTAGATTATTCGAAATTGATCAACCTACCTCCTTCCATTATTGTTCTATTGTGTGATTGGTACATTCCTAAACACGTGATTTTCCCTCCTACAAGTGTATAAAATCATGATAAGCGTTTTTTGCTACTATCAAAATAAAATTTATAAAACTCGAAAACCTAATGCAAAACTCACTTTTTAACCGACATTGGATCGGGTCAATCGTAGAGTAGTGCGTTCGAGTACGAGGTCGATCCACAGAGAATCGGGTGTTAAATCTAGTTCGATTAATTCTTCTAACTCGAAAACTAAAACAAAAAAAATAAACTGGACAGAGGATTGTCAGTCCAAAGCCAGGAAAGGTAGTTGCGGACAAACATAAATAAAACTACATCTAGAAAAACAGTAAAACTAACTAGCGCTGAACAAACATGAACAAAACAATGATCAACTTATCCCAACAGCCATCACCCCACCGGAAGAAATAAGATAAACATACATTCACTCATAAGCTATCTTGGATTATTATCTTATCTAAAGAAGCGTTTCCTCTTTCGATTTATCACGCCATTAATTAGTTTACCTCTCGGTCTTAACTAATATCGATACAAATCAAAGATACGGATGAAATCCTAATCTAACAACATTACCCCTCAGCCTCTCGTTTGTTGGAATAATAATTGCTAATCTCTCTCACGGCAATCTAACGAATCTATTAACTTCCGTTATCTAAATTCGATTAACATAAAGCATACAAAACATGAAAGAAAACAAGAACAACCTAATGAAATAAACACATGAAAAATCCTATCTTTCCGGTAACGGTGATATCCCTCGATTCAATTCTAAGATAATCTTGTGTCGAATTAATCAAATTGTGATCCTCTCGTAAATCTAGATATTTAACCTACGAACTTCCGTTATGTATAGATTAAAAATCTAATCTTTCCTATGGTGATCTAAACTACACCGACTTCCGTCATACGGTAGTATCAAATCATGCAATCATCTCTCGATTTAAATGCAAGATACGTATAAACATAGAAAAGAAACAATTCAAAACAAAACTTACAAGATCATCCATGAAAAGAAATAAAAGTTTGTTTGAAAAAGCTTCACATAGCTCGATCATGGTCGCCTTAGCCTTATTCATCATAGAAGAAACGAAAAACAAAAGAAATAACCTAATCTAACCTCGGATCACCCGAGCACAAGGCTCGGGTGACCGCCTTCAAGCTCAAAGTGTTTGCTCTCTCAAGAATATGTGTAATGCCTTATGATGGATATGTTCTCTCCATGTATGGTGATGGAGGTGTGTATATATAATGGGAGGTGTATAAGGGAGGTGATATAAGGGAGGTATCATTTGAGGAGGCTAGGAGTTAGTTGGGTAGGCTTGGAGTAATGATGAGTTTGTTAGATAGGCTTGGAGTTTGTTAGGGAGGCTTGGAGGTGCAAATAAATATCTCCGGCTCGTCCGTTTTTTTCAAATTGTTCGGAAAAAAATCATAACTTGAGTTGTAGACTCCGATTGACGTGATTCAAAATGCGTTGGAAAGCTCGTTTCAGTATCTACAACTTTCATCAAGACCTCGTCCCCTGAAAATGCCTCTAAGTCGGGTCAAATTTCCATCGAAAACAGGTTACGGTAGAAGTGCGTTGGAAAATATTGATCCGTTGATCTCGTAAACTCGTGGCAGATCTTTCTTCTCTTCCTCAAAATCCATCTTTTAGGACTCCAAAACATGTCTTCTTCATCAAATATTCCTTTTGTCTCTAAAAGATTCTCTTTGTCTCTCTTAGCTGATCAGGTAAAAAACTCTCGTCTCGTGATTCAATCTTGGTTCCGTCTCCATGATAAATCTTATCTTTTTTCCCGAACATAAAAAACGAACCACGAGTATTTCCGACAATAAAAGTTTTAACGAAGACAAGATATATATATATATATATATATATATATATATATATATATCATCGAGAGAAAAAAAAAAAGAAAAAGAAAGAAAAAGACAAAGGAGTATATTTGGTGGGCCTAAAGGAATATTTGGGGAATTAAGGAATATTTTGTTTTTTTGATATATATATATATATATATATATATATATATATATATATATATATATATCTGGATAGATAGATAACTACTACTTATATATTTTGATAAAACTTAGAAATTAATGACTCGAAATGATATATAAGTGCTTAAAATCCAAACCTTATCATCTTTTAAATCGAAAATATGTATCTACAAAACATCAAAAATATTGCAAAGTGTAACAACATCCAAATAAACATAAAATCAACGATAAAACACATAAATCAACCACTTTTGCAATTAAACCGTTTAAAACCTCATTTGCTCAATAAATCGATTAAACGCTCATTTTCTATGCAAATTATATAAATATGGAGGAAATCGTTATAAAATATAACGTTATAAATCATGTAAAATCACCCTTAACAACTCCCCCACACTTAGCTTTTGCTCGTCCCGAGCAAAACAAAACAAGAATCAAGGCTCGGAAAAGATAGACACCTCAGCAAATACAACATATATTCAATAAATCAGAGGTTCACCCTAGTGTGTGTGCATAGCCATAGAAAACTTCCACTAAGTCCAAACTCGAAAATTTCAAGCAACTAGCAAATACCCTCTTCAACTAGAGATAAATGATACTTATAAGATGTACCCTACAAAACGTGACATATCCCGAAAAGAATGATAGAATATATCTAGGGCCTTTCTGATATACTCAGAGAGGATAATCCCTACAACATATCTCATCACATTATCTTTGGGATAAGGTATATGATAACTAAGTCCTTAACTTATTCAAAATAATAAATTTTTTCGATTTTTATTTCACTTTTTTTTTTTACTCTTTTTTTTTCTTCAACACACATCAGAATGAGCTTTTGCCCGTCATACTAGAATAGGACATTTCGAGATAATCCCCTATCTACTCAAATCATAAGGCGACTTTTTTTCTCGATTATGTCGTGAGCTTTGGTCATCATAGTGGTATAGGACATTTCGAGATAATGCCCTACCGCACTCAAATCATCGACCGACTTTTCGACACACACAATTGATTACTTTTTCGAGATTTACGGCGCAAAGTGGTTAACATGCTAAAAGCAATTCAAACCTACTGAGCATAACACCTCAAGCAATGATTTATTTGTTAATTATTGTGCAAGAACATTAGTTATGTTTCACTTATCACATTCAAACGTTAGGATATTCACAATATATCATACTACGGCTATAAACACAAACTATCATAATTCTCACGATACGACGTTAGCACTAAGCACATGACTTATAAGATAATCAAAAATCACTAATCAAAAAAAGGGTATAGCTTTATAATTTAGCTCATCATTCACTATGGCTTGTGAAAAATATATTGGGTGAAACAACCAACTTACTAAACATATGGTATCAAACATCAATGACTATAAAAATAACGAACAAAGACATGCATTGTTTACTCGGGACTAAACAAAAATTTGAAAATTTAGCCCATTTAGCATAGAATCAAAATAATTTAAGCAAATGGTAGATACATATAACCGACTATTCCCTCCCCCACACTTAAATCACAACATGTCCTCAGGTTGTGCGAATTCTGAGCAGTTAAAGAAACTTAGCTGATTTGGTATTGATTCGAAGAGTGGCTGAAGAGGACAACAATGGTGATGTCATATGGAGTCCTTTTCCAGCAACGACTTCCAAAGTAGCTTGACAAAAAACAGCGATTAATGGTACCTGCACCACTTGAAAAACACGGAAACATCTCGGGAACAAAAGGGTTATAACATGTAAAACATATGGAAAAGAAGTCATAGAGATTTTTTTGATTAAGCTCATATAAGGATGGACATATACATGGAACATTACAAAAGCAGTAGGCTAGGTGCAATTACATGAAACTATTTTATAATGCAACCTACATGATATGCAATCTTAAAAAAAAATTGCTGTGCTCAGGCTGAGCAAGTTGAAAACAACCCTACAGTGACTACGGCCCTGAAAGGAAACAAAAAAAAAAAAAAAAAAATATGGTAGCGTACGGAAAACCGACAGTTACTACACTCAAAAAGAAAATAAAGAAAATAAAAGAGTGATGGTATATGGAAAACCAACAGTAACCATACTCGGAAAAAAAACGAGGTAGTATTACGGAGACCGACAGTAACTACACTCAAGAAAAAGAAAAAGAAAAGAAACAATAGAAAAACAATGCAACTAAATGACATGTAACTAAATGATATGCATCTAAATGATATGCAAAAATAAAAGAAAATAAAAGAAAGAAAACTAGCCCACTCATTAGCAACATGACATGTATATAATAAACGTCTACCAAATAATGACAGGTTACGATAAACGACAGTTCTGTTCATTACATGCAGTGTAGACGCGCTTTAAGACTCATAAAAAGTGATAGCATTATGGAAAACCAACAGTTAGCTATACTAAACAGATATAACTCATATGGCCAAAGACGTAGCATACGGAAAACCGACAGTAACTACCCAAATGAGTTATAAAAATAACAAGGAAGCACATAAGTCTCAAAGCTCACAAGATTCATCACAGCGGTATGTAGCATACGGAAACCGACATTAGCTACTAATTAACAATAAGACCAGTTATAGCATACGAGAACCGACATTAACTATAACATGCTTGGATGAATCAAGTATATTAAAATTAATTATTTATTTAACATGGATTCGTAGATGGAAAGATAAAAACATATAAGTTCAGATCATCTACGTAAAAACAATTAGCCACAGAAGCTCAAATTAAAGTATCCAAGTTAAATAAAGCATTAAAAATCAAGTCACGAGAAATCTAGAACCTGGACTGCATTCCTTCAGACCGGACGGACGTTCACCTTGTGATTTCTCCCTCGGACGGGCGTCCAACAAATCAGACGCTCGTCCACCTGCAGATATGAAGCGGACGGACGTTCACTTACCTTGAACGCTTCGTCCAACAACTAATATGCACAAAATTGCGGGAAAAATCACAGCAACCCTAAAAGCTTAACAGATCATCACACATCATATATCAAAAACACCGCAGCCCCATCAAATTATAGCACAGAGGTTAGATTAGGTTACACCTAAACATATAATTCACGTTCCACAAATTGAGTAAAAAACTTTTTACACATTCTTACCCCAACGGTCATCGAAACACGGCAAAAATAAAAACTCTCAATTTGTTTAACGCTACTTTTATTGAAAACGAAAAATAAAACAAACAAATCGTAACAATTTCGAAAAATTAACTCAACTAGATTCAACAAAACACCGATTCCCCGGCAACGGCGCCACTTTTGATAAGCGTTTTTTGCTACTATCAAAATAAAATTTATAAAACTCGAAAACCTAATGCAAAACTCACTTTTTAACCGACATTGGATCGGGTCAATCGTAGTAGTAGTGCGTTCGAGTACGAGGTCGATCCCACAGAGAATCGGGTCATTAAATCTAGTTCGATTAATTCTTCTAACTCAAAACTAAAACAAAAAAATAAAGCTCGACAGAGGATTGTCGGTCCAAAGCCAGGAAAGGTAGTTGCGGACAAACATAAATAAAACTACATCTAGAAAAGCGATAAAACTAACTAGCGCCGAACAAACATGAACAAAACAATGATCAACTTATCCCAACACCATCACCCCACCGGAAGAAATAAGATAAACATACATTCACTCATAAGCTATCTTGGATTATTATCTTATCTAAAGAAGCGTTTCCTCTTTCGATTTATCACGCCATTAATTAGTTTACCTCTCGGTCTTAACTAATATCGATACAAATCAAAGATACGGATGAAATCCTAATCTAACAACATTACCCCTCAAACCTCTCGTTTGTTGGAATAATAATTGCTAATCTCTCTCACGGCAATCTAACGAATCTATTAACTTCCGTTATCTAAATTCGATTAACATAAAGCATACAAAACATGAAAGAAAACAAGAACAACCTAATGAAATAAACACATGAAAAATCCTATCTTTCCGGTAACGGTGATATCCTCGATTCAATTCTAAGATAATCTTGTGTCGAATTAATCAAATTGTGATCCTCTCAGTAAATCTAGATATTTAACCTACGAACTTCCGTTATGTATAGATTAAAAATCTAATCTTTCCTATGGTGATCTAAACTACACCGACTTCCGTCATACGGTAGTATCAAATCATGCAATCATCTCTCGATTTAAATGCAAGATACGTATAAACATAGAAAAGAAACAATTCAAAACAAAACTTACAAGATCATCCATGAAAAGAAATAAAAGTTGCAATTTGGAAAAAGCTTCACATAGCTCGATCATGGTGCCTTAGCCTTATTCATCATAGAAGAAACGAAAAACAAAAGAAATAACCTAATCTAACCTCGGATCACCCGAGCACAAGGCTCGGGTGACCGCCTTCAAGCTCAAAGTGCATTTGCTTGCTTCTCAAGAATATGTGTAATGCCTTATGATGGATATGTTCTCTCCATGTATGGTGATGGAGGTGTGTATATATAATGGGAGGTGTATAAGGGAGGTGATATAAGGGAGGTATCATTTGAGGGAGGCTAGGAGTTAGTTGGGTAGGCTTGGAGTAATGATGAGTTTGTTAGATAGGCTTGGAGTTTGTTAGGGAGGCTTGGAGGTGCAAATAAATATCTCCGGCTCGTCCGTTTTTTCAGCTGTTCGGAA
The DNA here is from genome assembly GCA_026214975.1 of Gentiana macrophylla. Taxonomy (NCBI): domain Eukaryota; kingdom Viridiplantae; phylum Streptophyta; class Magnoliopsida; order Gentianales; family Gentianaceae; genus Gentiana; species Gentiana macrophylla. The sequence goes on from JAOBSW010000858.1 coordinate 135,392, forward strand.
AAAAAATCATAACTTGAGTTGTAGACCTCCGATTGACGTGATTCAAAATGCGTTGGAAAGCTCGTTTCAGTATCTACAACTTTCATCAAGACCTCGTCCCCTGAAAATGCCTCTAAGTCGGGTCAAATTTCCATCGAAAACAGGTTACGGTAGAAGTGCGTTGGAAAATATTGATCCGTTGATCTCGTAAACTCGTGGCATCTTCTTCTCTTCCTCAAAATCCATCTTTTAGGACTCCAAAACATGTCTTCTTCATCAAATATTCCTTTTGTCTCTAAAAGATTCTCTTTGTCTCCTCTTAGATTTTTCATCAGCAAAACTACTCGTCTCGTGATTCAATCTTGGTTCCGTCTCCATGATAAATCTTATCTTTTTTCCCGAACATAAAGAAACGAACTACTGAGTATTTCGACAATAAAAGTTTTAATAAGATAAGATATATATATATATATATATATATATATATATATATATATATCATCGAGAGAAAAAAAAAAAAAAGACAATGAAAAAAAACAAAAGGAGTATATTTGGTGGGGCCTAAGGAATATTTGGGAGTCCCAAGGAATATTTTTTGTTTTTGATATATATATATATATATATATATATATATATATATATATATATATATATATATATATCTGGATAGATAGATAACTACTACTTATATATTTTGATAAAACTTAGAAATTAATGACTCGAAATGATATATAAGTGCTTAAAATCCAAACCTTATCATCTTTTAAATCGAAAATATGTATCTACAAAACATCAAAAATATTGCAAAGTGTAACAACATCCAAATAAACATAAAATCAACGATAAAACACATAAATCAACCACTTTTGCAATTAAACCGTTTAAAACCTCATTTGCTCAATAAATCGATTAAACGCTCATTTTCTATGCAAATTATATAAATATGGAGGAAATCGTTATAAAATATAACGTTATAAATCATGTAAAATCACCCTTAACAAATCACACTATGCCTTATCCTTGGTTCAAGCACCTTAAACCTAATGACTTGGCACGATAAATGCTTGAATGCAATATTCCACGGATAAGGAACCGAATTCCGTTACGGTCGATTCTACCTTCCGTCCCTCTTACCCTCGTCTCACAACTAACGACTCTGTTTGGTTTCTATTAGTTATGTAGGTACATACATTGGTTAATTACTCCAATAGACATAATATCAATCAAAGCAAGAAAGAGGATTTCAACACAATGATAGCTAGCAACATAAACGATCAATTCCAAAATAACAAAAGGATTAACTATAATTACTATATCATCTTAGTCAATAATAAAAACTAGCCACTCAATATTACAACTACTAACAAGTTAAAGCTAGTATTCATAATAATAAGAACAATTAGATCAAGGTAAAAGTTGATAGACTACCAAATTCGGAAGATGAACTTGAGGTGAGGTTCATCCACTCCAGTTTTTTATGAAGATAGAACACAACTAGTTGTTTTCTACATCCACTGCAAGACTTGAGCTCAACAAAATGATAATTCTCAAATTTTACAAAGATTTAAGTGTTAAATTGATAGATGATTTGGCTAAGAGAGCCTTCTAATAATAAGGTTGCCTTCAAGTTTCTTCTTCAAAAACTATCTGTCCGAACTCCCCTTTTTTCTCTGTATTGCAATAGTTAAATGGCAAAAGTCGGATTTTTGAATAAATCGGCGCGCGCCATGATGCTCTTGGTGTTCGCCATGAGTAACCAGAGTGGTTGAGATTTGACATTCATTTAATGCACCTACTGTCAAGCTTTTTCATGTCTTGGCCTGCGCCATGTGATGTCTTGGCCTGCACCATGACATCACCAAATCTGAGTTTTGCATGAAAATGAGCCGCTTGCTTTTAAATTTCCTCCCATTTCCTTATTATGCTCTCCTATGTCACTACACAACAAACACCAACATAATACTAGTAATTTCTAATAATGAATTATAATTAACGAGCTCAACATTAATTGATAATAGGTAGATATTAGTTGTATGAATACGAAATAAAAATGATTCGATTTATAATGAAGTTCACTATAATTGAAACGAATTGTCACTATATATTTAAGGAATTGGAGTAAAACATCATGGAAATTCATCATCCGGTTGACATACATCACCTGCTCGTGAGATCTGTTCAAAGGGATGAAGTCTCTGTCCTGTAGAGCTCCTTTCTTGCCCAGCCGATCTGAGATTGGCGTCGTTACTCTATCCCAAACCGACTTCCTTTTCTTGTCTGACTTATCTTCAGACCTGTTCTTCTTTCCTTCTCCATCTCTCTCTTGAGCCTATTTGCTTCTTCTCTCTGACAATGTTTGTAGGCCACATCTAAACATTCTTCCATTGTTTGAGAGAGTTTACTGTTGAGCTTAGCGTGCGGCCGTCCCTCTCGTAGACAAGCCATGAAGGAGGCGACCAGCAGTAGATCATCAGCGTCCCGCACCTGTGTGGATTCTTTGTTGATGCGCTTTATAAAGCACAGTACGGACTCATCGGGCTTCTGCTTCAAATTTAAGAGATGAGTTTGGTTCCTCTGGAATGGACGGGCTACGATGAGGCATGGACGAACTTCCGAGTTAAGGTCCCAAAGTCGGAGATCGACCTGGGAGGAATCTTATTAAACCATTCTATGGCTCTTCCTGTTAAGAGTGTAGGGAAAGCTTTGCACTTCATCTTATCTGAGGCATTGTACAAATTCATATGTGAGATGTACTAATGCATGTGATCATAAGGATCCTTGGATCCATCATATGATTCAATCTTAGGAATCTTGAACCCCGCTGGTCGGGGGTAGTTATCGATGTGCTCGGTGAAGGCAACGCACAGAGCAGTTCATCTGATCGTCTAACGAGCAAGGCATCCAGTTCGGACTTGGCCGTGTCATTAGGGTTCTGAGCATTCTTTTTTACCGTGTTAAAACTGGACTCTGCCTCTTGCTTCTTATAAGTCTCTTAGGGGGTGTTGTCTCTGAAATCTCTGGAGGTCTCTCCCCTTCAACGTTTTATAAAAAATAACCTTTAGAGTGGTGTTATCCATGTTTTTTGGATCAATTTATCAGAAGGGCCCTCATTCTAGTGCCATTTGACGATGCTGGAAACTGTTTAAGAATCAATGCTGGTCAATCTCCTTTGTGATAAAGATATTAAACCCTAAAACCCTAATTTGTATGAGTGAAAGATGTGTGTTTTATGTGTGTTTAGACTGAGCTCTCGAGTTATTTCTCTTGAGTTGCCTACATATCAAATAATTGAATTGGAATCAAGTCTTCCGTAATTTCTTTGGGTTGTTTATATAGGAGATTTCTTATCCCTTTCCTTGTCCTGTAAGGTATTGCATTACAATAATTATTATTATTTACCTAAGGATATTGTTAAGGGTCAATTTGTAGTGTTTTATAAGGATATATTTTATATCAATATTCCCCATATATGGATGTTTTTCATAGAATTCGAGCTTATAATCGATTAATTGAGCAAATGACGTTTTGAATAGTTAAAATGCAAAATCGAGTAAATATCGTGGTTTTATTATCTATTTTGTATGATTTTACGTTTTGCTCGGTTTTGTCATCTTTTAGATGCACAAATGTGGAATGGAAGAGGTCTAAATGATGTTTGATTGAAGATTAAAGTGGAAAGAAAGAGATACAAGAGGATGAAGATGAAATAAAGCTTGGGAAAATCCGAAAACGACTCGTAATACGACGGGCTAATCAAAAGGCGTTTTCGAAGAAGAGTCCTTAATGAAAGTTGTAGAGTTTTCCGAGAGCTTTTTTATGACATTCGGATCATAATTTTTGGAGGTCTACAACTCAAGATATGAATTTTAGAAGTTTTATTCCAATAAATATTCCAAAATCCTAATTGGAAGAGGAAATACTCCAGCCGCAATTTATTAGCCGACATACTTCCAACCCTAATTAATTATTATTATTATTGCAGCCGCTTAAGATATCTATATATATATATATGCGCAGCTTTGGAACCAAAAAGATATCCCCATAATCAAATTCATTCACCATAAATCACAAAGATAGGCGCGCTCTAAGGGCAATTCAAGGCCGGTCACCCGAGCCTTGTACTCGGGTGATCCGGGTTAGATTAGGATGTCGTTTTTCTTCCGTTTTCGATTCATGGATTCAATCATGTACCAAACTACGTGAGTTTATTTATTTAATTTATTCAGTCCTTATTCGTTTTTATGATCTTTAATTTATTTTGTATCGTTCTATGATTTTGATGCTATGATGTGAATTAGATCGAGAGATCGATTTGCTATTGATACGTTTACAACATACGGAAGTTGCGTAGACTAGATCACGATAGAAAGATAGGATCTTTAATCATTAATTATGTGACAAATTAATTGGTTAATTATCTAGGTTGTTAGATTCTAAAATACGAGAGTTAACCTGAATCTACACCGAGTTTTGTTTGGTAAATCGATCTCAACATTCGGAAGATGAGGGATTGATAAATTGGACTCACTAAGGAATTAGGAATCCATAGCTTGAGAAAACAGATTCACTAAGGAATTAGGGATTTGTAACTCGTGTAAAGGTGAAACCACAATTTGAATTAAAATCATGAGATGAACTAGGATTGAAATCACTTGGTTTGTGCACTGTTTGATCCCATGTATCTTTAGTTTAGTTTAGGTTGTGTTATTTTATTTTAGTAGGTTAGATTTATTTTAGGGGGAATGAGGGAGAAGGACAAAAATATTTCATCAATTGAGTAGAAGGACAGTCTTTTGAAACTTTTGCATAAAGGACAAAACTATTTATCCACTATCGAAATTCACTTGTGTTCGAAATTCACTGTTTAAATTCACTGCCGAAATTCACTGTCGAAATTCACTAATTTTCAAAATTTATTGTCGGGATTCACTGATTTTGGGATTCTTTGTCAAAATTCACTATCGAAATTCACCGATTTGGGATTCACTAAGGAGATTCACCGATTTTCGATTCTTTGCTTGTCCTTCTCGCATTATAAAAATTATGCAGTTGTCCTTCTCCCTATAAAAAATATGTAGTTGTCCTGTTGCTTAATAATATTTCAGATTGTGTCCTTATCCCTAATTTCCCATTTATTTTAATTGCTCTTTCGTTTATTTTATTTGTTCTTTCGTTTATTCGTTTTTCCTAAGTAACAATTGAAAGGAATTAGTGAAATTAGATTCAACATCCCAATTCCCTGTGGATCGACCCCTTACTCACTTCGCTCTACTATCAATTACCCGGTATTCGGCCGGTTAGGAGTTAGTTTTGCATGGTAGTTAGGGTTTATAAATTTTCTTTTGTTTAATGATGCAAAATCCCTCCAACAAAAGTGGCGCCGTTGCCGGGGAATAGGTGTCATGTTGAATCTGATCTTGTTATTTCTCGATTTTGTTACGTTTATTTTTCGTTTTAATAAAAGTAGCGTTTACCAAATCGAGAGTTTTTATTTTGCCGTGTTTCGATGACCATAAGGTTAAGAATGTGCAAAAGTTTTTTACTCGATTTGTTTAAACGTGAAGTATGTGTTTATGTGTTTTACGATCTAACCTCTTTGTGCTTTAATTGAAAGTATTTTGTTGTGATCTGTGTTAATATTTGTTTTAAGTTTTTAGGGTTTGTCTGCGTTTTCTGCTCTCTGCTTTGTGTATTCGTTGTATGGACGGCGTTCAAGTTAGTGAGCGCCCGTCCGATTCTTTTTATTGTAGGTAAGCGAGCATTTGAAAGTATTGGGCGTTCGTCCGTTCAAATATTCGACTGCTCGCAGTTTAAAGGACCAGGCGAGTGTCTATGCTTTACGAGCGTCCGTCCGGTTGGTTTTCAAGTCAAGCAGCGTTTGTTTCTTTGAACGCTTCGTCCAAAGCTGTATTTTGAGGTGAACGCCCGTCATTTGTCCGAACGCCGATTCAGTAGTCCAGATTTTCTTGATCTCATTCTAATGCTTTTATTTAGTATGGATTGCTTACATTCGAGCATCCGTGGCCTATTTATTTTTTTTTACATAGATGTCACGAATATGAATGTTATACCTTTCCATCTATGAATTCATGCTAAGTAAATGATCTTATTCCTTATACATGATTCATCTATGCAAGTTATAGTTACTTTATCGGTTCTCGTATGCTATAAGCTGGTCTTATTGTTAATTAGTAGCTAATGTCGGTTTCCGTATGCTACATATCGTTATGATGAATCTTGTGAGCTTTGAGACTTATGTGCTTCCTTGTTATTTTTATAACTCATTTGGGTAATGCGTCGGTTTTCCGTTGCGACGATGGAAACCTTATGAGTTATATCTCATTTAGTATAGCTAGCTTGTTGGTTTTCCATAATGCTATCATCACTTTTGCGAGTCTTAAAGCGCGTCTACTGCGCAAGTAATGAACAACACTTTGTCGGTTATCGTAACTTTGTCATTATTTGGTAGAGCGTTTATTTTATATACATGTCGTGTTGCAAATGAGTGGGCTAGTTTTCTTTCTTTTATTTTTTATTTTTTATTTTTGCATATCATTTAGTTGCATATCATCTAGTTGCATTGTTTTTCTATTTTTCTTTTATTTTTCTTGAGTGTAGTTAGCGTCGGTTTCGTAATACTACCTCATTTTTATTTTAGTTTCTGCATAGGCCGTAGTCCTTTGTAGAGTTGTCGGGGTCAACTTGCTCGGCTGAGCTGTCGAGAATTTATTTTTTATTTATTTTATTTTTAGGATTGCATATCATGTAGATTGCATTGTAGTATATTTTCATATAGTTGCACCTAGCCTACGACTTTGTAGTATTTCATGTATAGTATTCAATCTTTAGTTGAGCTTAAGTTGAAAAATCTCTATGATCCTTTTCTTCATGTGCTTTATATATGTAATCTTTCTCTTTTTCCCGAAGACTCTTTTTGCACTAATCAAGTCTGCAGGATACTTTCTATAGCTATTGTGCACTTTAAAGATGTATTCGGTTGTCTGTGATGCTCCACAGTCTCTTTGAGCTATGCAAGCAATCACTGGTTCTTGTTGGTTCCTCGAATTGCCGACATCCAATCGACTAAGTTCTCTAATTTATTATTTCTGTATAACTTGAGGACAAGTTGCAATCCAAGTGTGGGGAAGGGATAGATGATTTATGTGTCTACTTTCGTTTGCTCATATTTTTAGTATTTCTATGAAAAGTGCTTAATTTTCAAATTTTTGTTATATCCCGAGTAGACAAAGGCATATCTTTGCTTGAGTTTATATCATTTTGCTATATTCTGTATATTTAGTAATTTTAGTTGTTTCACCCGACACTCTTTTCACATGCCATAGTAAATGATGAGCTAAATGTTGAAAGCCTACCCCATTTTAGTTGGAGATTTTTGATGATTATAGCATGTTTCTTTGCTTATGTACAATTCTTGAAAAGTTTAGTAGTTTGTATTCTAGGATTAAAGTATGACATCTTGTGAATATCTGTAAGTTTGAATGTGATAAGTGAAAGCGTGATTAAGTCTTTGCAATAGTAATAAATTGTTTACTTGAGGTGTTATGCTCGATGGTACGTGCTACTAGAAAATAATCTTTCCACTTATGAATTGAGAAATCTCTAAGTAAACATAATTGTAATTGTGTGTGTCGGAAGTGGTTTATGATTTGGGTGAGGTAGGGTGTACCACGTATGTCCTATTCCACTATGATGACCAAAAGCTCACGACGGTCGGTTTATAGTTGCCTTATGATTGGAGTAAGGTAGGGATTATCTTGAAATGTCCTATCTCGCTATGAGGCAAAAGCTTATTACGATGTGTGTTAGAAAAGTGTGAAAAAGTGAAAATATTGAAATATATTATTATGAATAAGTAAGGACTTAGTTATCGTTAATCTTATACCTAGTATAAACTGAAGGATATGTTGTAGGGATTATCCTCTGAGTTTGTCAGAAATGTTTTAGATATTCTCTACTATTTCTTTTTGGGATATGTATGTTTTGTAAAGTGCCTGTTATAATTTTTGAATATTTCTAACTTAGATGGGAAACCGGGCTAGTTTTGGTTTGAATAACTTTCAAATTGTGGAACTTAGTGGAAGTTTATTATGGCTATGCACACACTACACGGGTGAACTTCTAAGTTATTGAATATACTTCATATTTGTATGGATGTTTATTTGTCTCGAGCTTGACTTTGTTTTGTTTTGCTCGGGACGAGCAAAAGATAAGTGTGGGGGAGTTGTTAAGGGTCAATTTGTAGTGTTTTATAAGGATATATTTTATATCAATATTCCCCATATATGGATGTTTTTCGTAGAATTCGAGCTTATAATCGATTAATTGAGCAAATGGCGTTTTGAATAGTTAAAATGCAAAATCGAGTAAATATCGTGGTTTTATTATCTATTTTGTATGGTTTTACGTTTTGCTCGGTTTTGTCATCTTTTAGATGCACAAATGTGGAATGGAAGAGGTCTAAATGATGTTTGATTGAAGATTAAAGTGGAAAGAAAGAGATACAAGAGGATGAAGATGAAATAAAGCTTGGGAAAATCCCGAAAACGACTCGTAATGTCGACGGGCTAATCAAAAAGGCGTTTTCTGAAGAAGAGTCCTTAATGAAAGTTGTAGAGTTTTCGAGAGCTTTTTATGACATTCGGATCATAATTTTGGAGGTCTACAACTCAAGATATGAATTTTAGAAGTTTTATTCCAATAAATATTCCAAAATCCTAATTGGAAGAGGAAATACTCCAGCCGCAATTTATTAGCCGACATACTTCCAACCCTAATTAATTATTATTATTATTGCAGCCGCTTAAGATATCTATATATATATATATGCGCAGCTTTGGAACCAAAAAGATATCCCCATAATCAAATTCATTCAGCCGCAAATCACAGCAGCAGCGGCAGCTCTAAGGGCAATTCAAGGCCGGTCACCCGAGCCTTGTACTCGGGTGATCCGGGTTAGATTAGGATGTCGTTTTTCTTCCGTTTTCGATTCATGGATTCAATCATGTACCAAACTACGTGAGTTTATTTATTTAATTTATTCGATCCTTATTCGTTTTTATGATCTTTAATTTATTTTGTATCGTTCTATGATTTTGATGCTATGATGTGAATTAGATCGAGAGATCAGTTTGCTATTGATACGTTTACAACATACGGAAGTTGCGTAGACTAGATCACGATAGAAAGATAGGATCTTTAATCATTAATTATGTGACAAATTAATTGGTTAATTATCTAGGTTGTTAGATTCTAAAATACGAGAGTTAACCTGAATCTACACCGAGTTTTGTTTGGTAAATCGATCTCAACATTCGGAAGATGAGGGATTGATAAATTGGACTCACTAAGGAATTAGGAATCCATAGCTTGAGAAAACAGATTCACTAAGGAATTAGGGATTTGTAACTCGTGTAAAGGTGAAACCACAATTTGAATTAAAATCATGAGATGAACTAGGATTGAAATCACTTGGTTTGTGCACTGTTTGATCCCATGTATCTTTAGTTTAGTTTAGGTTGTGTTATTTTATTTCGTAGGTTAGATTTATTTTAGGGGGAATGAGGGAGAAGGACAAAAATATTTCATCAATTGAGTAGAAGGACAGTCTTTTGAAACTTTTGCATAAAGGACAAAACTATTTATCCACTATCGAAATTCACTTGTGTTCGAAATTCCTTTGTTTAAATTCTTTGCCGAAATTCAATTGTTAAATTCACTAATTTTCAAAATTTATTGTCGGGATTCACTGATTTTCGGGATTCACTGTCAAAATTCACTATCGAAATTCACTGATTTCGGGATTCACTAAGGAGATTCACTGATTTTCGGGATTCACTGTTTGTCCTTCTCGCTATAAAAATTATGCAGTTGTCCTTCTCCCTATAAAAAATATGTAGTTGTCCTGTTGCTTAATAATATTTCAGATTGTGTCCTTATCCCTAATTTCCCATTTATTTTAATTGCTCTTTCGTTTATTTTATTTGTTCTTTCGTTTATTCGTTTTTCCTAAGTAACAATTGAAAGGAATTAGTGAAATTAGATTCAACATCCCAATTCCCTGTGGATCGACCCCTTACTCACTTCGCTCTACTATCAATTACCCGGTATTCGGCCGGTTAGGAGTTAGTTTTGCATGGTAGTTAGGGTTTATAAATTTTCTTTTGTTTAATGATGCAAAATCCCTCCAACAAAAGTGGCGCCATTGCCGGGAATAGGTGTCATGTTGAATCTGATCTTGTTATTTCTCGATTTTGTTACGTTTATTTTTCGTTTTAATAAAAGTAGCGTTTACCAAATCGAGAGTTTTATTTTGCCGTGTTTCGATGACCATAAGGTTAAGAATGTGCAAAAGTTTTTTACTCGATTTGTTTAAGCGTGAAGTATGTGTTTATGTGTTTTACGATCTAACCTCTTTGTGCTTTAATTGAAAGTGGTTTTGTGTGATCTGTGTTAATATTTGTTTTAAGTTTTTAGGGTTTGTCTGCGTTTTCTGCTCTCTGCTTTGTGTATTCGTTGTATGGGCGGCGTTCAAGTTAGTGAGCGCCCGTCGATTCTTTAAGCTGTAGGTAAAGCGAGCATTTGAAAGTATTGGGCGCTTCGTCCGTTCAAATATTTTCGACTGCATTCAGTTTAAAGGACCAGGCAGTGTCTATGCTTTACGAGCGTCCGTCCGGTTGGTTTTCAAGTCAAACGAAGCGTTTGTTTTTCAACGCGCTCGTCCAAAGCTGTATTTTGAGGTGAACGCCCGTCATTTGTCTTTGAACGCCGATTCAGTAGTCGAGTTTTTCTTGATCTCATTCCTAATGCTTTTATTTAGTATGGATTGCTTACATTCGAGCATCTGTGGCCTATTTATTTTTTTTACATAGATGTCCTGAATATGAATGTTATACCTTTCCATCTATGAATTCATGCTAAGTAAATGATCTTATTCCTTATACATGATTCATCTATGCAAGTTATAGTTACTGTCGGTTCTCGTATGCTATAACTGGTCTTATTGTTAATTAGTAGCTAATGTCGGTTTACGTATGCTACATATCGTTATGATGAATCTTGTGAGCTTTGAGACTTATGTGCTTCCTTGTTATTTTTATAACTCATTTGGGTAGTAACTGTCGGTTTTCCGTTGCTACGATGGAAACCTTATGAGTTATATCTGTTTAGTATAGCTAACTGTTGGTTTTCCATAATGCTATCACCTTTGACGAGTCTTAAGGCGCGTCTACACTGCAAGTAATGAACAACACTGTCGGTTATCGTAACCTGTCATTATTTGGTAGACGTTTATTTTATATACATGTCGTGTTGCAAATGAGTGGGCTAGTTTTCTTTCTTTTATTTTCTTTTATTTTTGCATATCACTTAGATGCATATCATTTAGCTGCATATCATCTAGTTGCATTGTTTTTCTATTTTTCTTTTATTTTTCTTGAGTGTAGTTAACTGTCGGTTTCCGTAATACTACCTCGTTTTATTTTAGTTTCTGCATAGGCCGTAGTCCTTTGTAGAGTTGTCGAGGGTCAACTTGCTCACTGAGACTGTCGAATTTATTTTTTTATTTATTTTATTTTTAGGATTGCATATCATGTAGAATGCATTGTAGTATATTTTCATATAGTTGCACCTAGCCTCGACTTTGTAGTATTTCATGTATAGTATTCAATCTTTAGTTGAGCTTAAGTTGAAAAATCTCTATGATCCTTTTCTTCATGTGCTTTATATATGTAATCTTTTCTTTTTCCCGAAGACTCTTTTGCACTAATCAAGTCTGCAGGATACTTTCTATAGCTATTGTGCACTTTAAAGATGTATTCGGTTGTCTGTGATGCTCCACGAGTCATCGAGCTATGCAAGCAATCCTGGTTCTTGTTGGTTCCTCGACTGCCGACATCCAATCGACTAAGTTCTCTAATTTATTATTTACTGTATAACTTGAGGACAAGTTGCAATCTAAGTGTGGGGAAGGGATAGATGATTTATGTGTCTACTTTCGTTTGCTCATATTTTTAGTATTTCTATGAAAAGTGCTTAATTTTCAAATTTTTGTTATATCCCGAGTAGACAAATGCATATCTTTGCTTGAGTTTATATCATTTTGCTATATTCGTATATTTAGTAATTTTAGTTGTTTCACCCGACACTCTTTTCACATGCCATAGTAAATGATGAGCTAAATGTTGAAAGCCTACCCCATTTTAGTTGGAGATTTTTGATGATTATAGCATGTTTCTTTGCTTATGTACAATTCTTGAAAAGTTTAGTAGTTTGTATTCTAGGATTAAAGTATGACATAATGTGAATATCTGTAAGTTTGAATGTGATAAGTGAAACGTGATTAAGTCTTTGCAATAGTAATAAATTGTTTACTTGAGGTGTTATGCTCGGTGGTGCGTGCTACTAGAAAATAATATTTTCCACCCCGACCAGAAATCTCTAAGTAAACATAATTGTAATTGTGTGTGTCGGAAGTGGTTTATGATTTGGGTGAGGTAGAGTGTACCACGTATGTCCTATTCCACTATGATGACCAAAAGCTCACGACGATCAGGTTTATAGTTGCCTTATGATTGGAGTAAGGTAGGGATTATCTTGAAATGTCCTATTCTCGCTATGATGAGGCAAAAGCTTATTACGATGTGTGTTAGAAAAGTGTGAAAAAGTGAAAATATTGAAATATATTATTATGAATAAGTAAGGACTTAGTTATCGTTAATCTTATACCCAGTATAAATGAAGGATATGTTGTAGGGATTATCCTCGAGTTTGTCGAGAAATATTTTAGAGATATTCTCTACTATTTCTTTTTGGGATATGTATGTTTTGTAAAGTGCTGTTATAATTTTTGAATATTTCTAACTTAGATGGGAAACCGGGCTAGTTTTGGTTTGAATAACTTTCAAATTGTGGAACTTAGTGGAAGTTTATTATGGCTATGCACACACTACACGGGTGAACTTCTAAGTTATTGAATATACTTCATATTTGTATGGATGTTTATTTGTCTCGAGCTTGACTTTGTTTTGTTTTGCTCGGGACGAGCAAAAGATAAGTGTGGGGAGTTGTTAAGGGTCAATTTGTAGTGTTTTATAAGGATATATTTTATATCAATATTCGCCATATATGGATGTTTTTAAGTAGAATTCGAGCTTATAATCGATTAATTGAGCAAATGACGTTTTGAATAGTTAAAATGCAAAATCGAGTAAATATCGTGGTTTTATTATCTATTTTGTATGGTTTACGTTTTGCTCGGTTTTGTCATCTTTTAGGTGCACAAATGTGGAATGGAAGAGGTCTAAATGATGTTTGATTGAAGATTAAAGTGGAAAGAAAGAGATACAAGAGGATGAAGATGAAATAAAGCTTGGGAAAATCCGAAAGCGACTAAAATCTGACGGGCTAATCAAAAAAGGCGTTTTACGAAGAAGAGTCCTTAATGAAAGTTGTAGAGTTTTCCGAGAGCTTTTTTATGACATTCGGATCATAATTTTTGGAGGTCTACAACTCAAGATATGAATTTTAGAAGTTTTATTCCAATAAATATTCCAAAAATCCTAATTGGAAGAGGAAATACTCCAGCCGCAATTTATTAGCCGACATACTTCCAACCCTAATTAATTATTATTATTGCAGCCGCTTAAGATATCTATATATATATGCGCGACTTTGGAACCAAAAAGATATCCCCATAATCAAATTCATTCAACCATAAATCACAAATCACATAGCAGGCGCGCTACGAGGGCAATTCAAGGCGGTCACCCGAGCCTTGTGCTCGGGTGATCCGGGTTAGATTAGGATGTCGTTTTCTTCCGTTTTCGATTCATGGATTCAATCATGTACCAAACTACGTGAGTTTATTTATTTAATTTATTCAGTCCTTATTCGCTTTTTTATGATCTTTAATTTATTTTGTATCGTTTCTATGATTTTGATGCTATGATGTGAATTAGATCGAGGATCGGTTTTGCTATTGATACGTTTACAACATACGGAAGTTGCGTAGACTAGATCACCATAGAAAGATAGGATCTTTAATCATTAATTATGTGACAAATTAATTGGTTAATTATCTAGGTTGTTAGATTCTAAAATACGAGAGTTAACCTGAATCTACACCGAGTTTTGTTTGGTAAATCGATCTCAACATTCGGAAGATGAGAGATTGATAAATTGGACTCACTAAGGAATTAGGAATCCATAGCTTGAGAAAACATATTCACTAAGGAATTAGGGATTTGTAACTCGTGTAAAGGTGAAACCACAATTTGAATTAAAATCATGAGATGAACTAGGATTGAAATCACTTGGTTTGTGCACTGTTTGATCCCATGTATCTTTAGTTTAGTTTAGGTTGTGTTATTTTATTTCGTAGGTTAGATTTATTTTAATTGCTCTTTCGTTTATTTTATTTGTTCTTTCGTTTATTCGTTTTCCTAAGTAACAATTGAAAGGAATTAGTGAAATTAGATTCAACATCCCAATTCCCTGTGGATCGACCCCTTACTCACTTCGCTCTACTATCAATTACCCGGTATTCGGCCGGTTAGGAGTTAGTTTTGCATGGTAGTTAGGGTTTATAAATTTTCTTTTGTTTAATGATGCAAAATCCCTCCAACAGATATACACGCCTAAATCCCTATGATTTAGGGATAATTATGGACATATTTAATTTCAAGATTACAATCTTTATGACTGAGGATCCTTTCCTCATTTATATTTATCTATCCAGCACATGGAATAACAGCGGGGTTGTGCTTGCGTCCTGCGTTCAGCCCCCTTGGCCACTATGGCCGAACTGGTCAGCTCCTCTTCGCCATGCCTTAACCGACCTGCGGTGGCTGGAGGGGGAACTGCAGCCGATCTCCCACCTGGGGTAAGGGACCTGCCCTTAGTTATGTATCTGGGGCTCCTAGCCTTTAACGCCCTATATCTTAGGGATAAAAAGGATATATCAAAAGAAAATGAGCAAGATAGTAAGCATTCTACACCTTCGACTCCAATGAAATACGAGCCGGTACTTCTACTCCTATATAGCCACTAAAGACGTCTCCCTCATAACCAACACGAGAATAAACGTACCATATCAACTTATTCAACTTCCCAACCCATATTACTTGATTTTGCTAAGATATCCTTCTGTATTTTTCTTTGAACTACAACCATTATTTGATCATATTTACACTAGAAATGAAAACGTGTCTTTCTCTTTTTTTTAAACAACAAAAGGATTATACATAGATGAACTAATGTACAATAATGGCTCCGAACTCGATAAAATAGCTTCTCAACATCATGCCGCAAGTGTCATCCAACTCTCAACTTCCTAAGTCGTCACCGCACAATCCATAGAAACTTACTATACTTGCGGGATAACAAAGAAATATATACCAAGATTCGGTTATGGGTTGGATCATAGCGAGGTTAATCATGAATGGCTGTTTCGAGTGGGGTCTCACCACTCTACAAGGATGAGATGGGGACAGGTGGAAATTTATGTTTGGGTAGGCCATTTGGCTCTAGCTAGATCAAAGAAATGCCAGGACCGTCATCCCTAACTCCGACTCTAATTACCTTTCTATTTCGCCTCGAAAGGATATCAAAACTATGTTCTAGTTGCTAAAGGGCATGCTTGCATGATCACATAAAAGTTTACTTGTTAACAAAAATTTGAAATATACGTAACTTTAAGTGTTCACACTATAATCACAGGATCACGATAGAATGCATTTATAACTCATTAAAGTTACTCACTTTGTTAAAACATCTATTCTCTTAATCACATATCTTAACTCGTACCAAAATTTATTTTATCCACTTAAGTGTTCGAGTTTGACTAAAAGTTAAGCGTTTCTTAAGTATATAGTGAAATAATTATGTGGTTTCCCGAGTAAAGCTCTACTCCCCACGTATGACCTAGCATTGTCCTCAATGACTAGTGAGGATAGAAGTAGTAAGTGGGAAGAGCACAAAATTGATTATATTAATTAATGGTTGATAACTTGAATCGTGAAAAAGCATATGGATAAAATAATGAAAATTCAAAGGCATGGTGCACGCCAGGAGATATTTCGGCACAAGCCGAACGTGTTTGCATGCATGCAAGGAAGAAACTGACTAACTATAAATTAGAAAGAAACAAACTTACTATATTATACAAGGATAGAAAGGACACAACAACAGTCGACAAAGGTGCCTAGCACCAAATGATTACAACCAATCAAAGGAAACTGAAACTAAAGGCGACAGACGCAACAATTTTATTGAAACTAAAAGCGGGTAGAACTTAAAAGACTTAAAACGAACCAACAACACATCCTACTGACAGAACACCGACATTATCATTCATCATCAGAACTCGAGCTGGGCGGGGTGGAAGAGTTCCGGGTGGGTCAACTGGCAGAACGCCTGAGCGGATCTCACGGCTCGGAAGAACATCATCACCAAACTAAGTAGGCAAACCCGCCACACGGGTGCACAGGTGAGAAATAAGCCATGCAAAGGGAAGCGGTTGACAAGGGTGACACTGACCTGAAGCAAAATGGATAGCAGCGTTGTGAATGAGGGAGCCCCAATTTATGAGCGCACCAACCCGGATAGCATAGAGGAGGATAAGCTCCTCGTCAGAAATGTGAGAAAACAGAGTGGAGGGCATAACTCTAGAATTAATAAAATGCTTCCATGCACGTACGTTGGAATCAAGGTCATCAACAATCAAAGTGTTGGTCGGGCCTAGATTGGATGGAAAAAGAGTACGAATAGCCTCATGGACATGATACGTGAAGTGGTGAGGATTGTCAAGATTCCACATTTTCTCGTAAGGGGCCATGGGCTCAACATAGGTCACAGATAGATGAAAAGAGGAATTTATGACGCTCGGGTTAAAAGGAACTTGCACACCGCGCATCGGCACTTCATGGGTGCCACTCACCAAGCCGGCTCCGTAAAGGACCGAATAAAACTCTCGCACCATGGAGACATTGATTCGACCGTGAGGGGCCTTGAGAAACTAGGACCAACCGCCCTAAGCGATTCGGACCTTGGAGTATTCTTTCAGCTTCTTCAGATTCAGGCCTTTCTCATAATGAATTGGGGCACGGATGAAATATTAGGTATAATGGTTGTGGCCAATTCTAAGCCATACTGGATGATGTGGGGAGGTGAGCGAGGTGTGTGAGCTCAGGAGATGAGTCTGGAGAATCTGGAGGAGTCAAAGATGGTGAAGGTGGTGGTGTAAGTTCGTTGTTAGCGGACATGATAATGAGGAATTATAAAAGTTAAGGGAAGGTTTTTTATTTTTGGTTAAGAAAGGAGAGAAAATAGGGTGCTAATATATAGAAGAGGGGAAGAAAGGTGGTGAAAAGGGGTCTAAACTCTCTGTATAGAAATAGTAAAAACTGGCGCGCGCCATAGGTGTCATGGCCTACGCCAGGTGACTGAAACCTGTCACAAAACTGCCGATTGGATGGATATGTCAGAGGGAAAATAAGGCTTTATGGCACGCGCCGATCTTAGCATGGCGCACGCCATGACATCAAACATGTCGACCAAAAATTATCAAAATGATGCATATAGGGAAAATATTACATTCTGATATGGCAAAGCACGGATATACAAACAAAATACTGCAAACTTACATTCAGATTGACCCCAAAATAGTTAAAAAAAAATTGACAACCCTAAAATAGGAAAGAGTCACAAGCATAATAGTTATAGATTCACTTAATACTGAAATAAAGTAAGCCAAATAGTCAAAAGTTAAATGATGAAATTGTTTGAAATAAAAACTGATAAAAGACAAATAAATCAGGTTTCGTCCTCGTCCACGTCATGAGAGGCACTCTCGAGATCAATACCACGCCACCCGATAGTGCTAGCTGGAGCAAAACTCATCGGACTGAGAATACCTGTTCCTTGAAACTCAGATGCATGAGGGTTACTGAGCATCTCTATCGGCTCAGATGAAGCATAATCAGCAGTGGACTGTCCTGAACTAGTACCGAATGTAGTCATCTGAACCGAGCTCTCTAATCCCAATTTACTCAGACCCGAACTAAGGAAATCCATGGAAGATGGCAAGCTCATGGCAGCCTGAGACAGAGTCTCCGAACCTGTACTTGTAAAAACTGACTCCGACAAACCACCACTGGCAAGAGACGGATAAGGCTGATATGGAGTGAAAATGGGAATAGCAGGCAGCCAATCAGGAACGGTATAGGGAGTCACAGAATAGTTGGGAAACGAGAGGGACTGCTGGGTTAGAGTAGGGTTTAAGGATGCAAGAAACTCACGTTGACCTCTAACACCAACTCGGATGTCGTTGGCCCATTGACACATCCTCTCAAACCCTAAGGTCATATTGGCACACAAAGCCGCCTGACTACCATGTTGGAAAGCAAGCTCAGAATCATGTAAGTCGAGACGGGCAGACAGAGCTGGGTCCTGAGTGGATGGTCCTGACTGGGGAGCAGATCGACTCAAAGAAGGCGTAAACAGACATGAAATGCCAGATGACTGAGATTGAGATGCAGGAGGGACTGAAGATCGACGAGGAGGAGTCTTAAGAAGGTTCGGCCCGATGAGCACTGAGGACGGGGAAATCGTCGTATCACTAGGAAGTGGAGTAACTTAATAAAACGTGCAGAGGCCCGAGATAAGATTAGGGAAGGGTATGTTGCCATCTCGGCACGCTCGGCAAATGACAGAGCCTGGCATGAATAATGTGGCCTACGTTAACGGGTAGACCATCTAATAGCGGAGGCAGTGTAGGCCTCCTCAAAAGTGAAGCTAGAAAGATGACGCAAGGGGCAGACGTTGTGACTGAGAAAGTTCTTAAGAGCTATGATTTCACGTATAGTATTCCCAAAAGGGAATCTACCATTAACCCAATCGGCAGTCGGGTCAACTTTCTTCCTAAAGGCCTCAGCTCGTTCCCAAAGCTTAGATGGGTTATCTAGCTCCCAAACGGTGTTGTACTCAGCTCTGGTAGGAATGGCAGGGATACGAAAATAGTTATTGATGATTTTTGGCATGAAAGGGATAACGGTGGTGCGGAGGGTGACAGAACGAACCTCATCAGAGGTAATACTAGACAACACCGAATAAAATTCTGCAACCATCGTAAAATTGATAGGCGCAACTCGTTCGGCAACGAGATCTCCCTAATGGTGGTCATCAATGATTTTTGCAAGCCTAGGGGTAATGTGCTGAATGTTGAAAGTGCGTTCTAAAAGAGAAGGGAGCTGACTGAAGATCCTAGCAAAATTTTGATGGGCTGCAGCAGAAGCTGTTCTTTCAAACAGAGCATCCTGCTCGGCTTAGGTCAGAGCTCTCGACTGGGGTGTAGGCACTAGGATAGTTTTACGCTTCTTGCTTGACGGGTTTTTCTTACTACGAGAGGGTTGGTCTAACATCTATGGTTATGGTGGCCATATCAACAACACAGCAACAACAACAATTTATCCAACAAAAATTAAATCCCATCCTCCGGTTTAATATTAAAACTAAATAAATCATGAAAAAGGATAGATAAATTTATTTGAACAAATTTAGAGAGTTGTTACCGTTTTGAAGAAGCTAGCCGCCGGAAATTAATGCTAGGCCGGAAATTGGAAGAGGGCCGCCGGATTTAATGGTGATTTCCTCCTGAACACTACAAAACGTCCTTTTGTACGCCCGTTAACTCACCTGCTTGAATTGGATTGATGAGGGATGGATGATAAGGGGATGATGAGAAGAAGAAGAGAAGATGGTTGCTAAGAGTTTTGATAAAAAGAAGAAAAATATTTTTGAAAATGGTGAAGAAGGAGGCATGAAAGGGTTGATTTGGTGTAAAGGAGGAGAGAGGGAAACTGATTTTCAGTTTCGAAAATGGTGAGCATGGCGCAGGCCATGACATACTCATGGCGCAGGCCATGAGTCATGATATTAAATCGAAATTATGGATTAAATCGGCACGCGCCATGACATCTTCATGGTGTGCGCCATGACATCAACTAATGAACCGAAAATTCAATATTCACATTCAGAGAGCAATCCCTACACAATTCTATACTTAGAAAAATTTCTAGCACCTTAACACACCAAGCTTATCAAGCATATCACATATCAAGACAAGTGATAAACTTAGAATAGAATTTATACGGTCTAACGGGTTGCCTCCCGGTAGCGCTTTTATTTAACGTCATTGGCTCGACGAGATTATACGGTAGAGCGAATGGACTTATACAGATTGATCGTAGGGATAACTACCAACTAATACCACTTAAACAAATAACACATAAGCATAGAAACTCACCAAAATTGATGCATAAGCGGTAAAAAGATAGATAGTACCCGGGGTTTCTAAGTTTATAGTCTATAGCTAGCTTATGCCTCTTTATTAGTCAGAATGGGGGGTCGGTGAGAAACATCACCTCCTCCACTTGATGAATGCCTTCCTCCTTGACGAACAATTTCACTCGGTGTCCATTGGCTAGAAACGTGGTTTTCCCGTCAGTGAGCTCCACTGCTCCGGATGCATATGCTTTAGTTACATTAAAGGGACATGTCCATCTCGATCTCAACTTTCCTGGAAACAACTTTAAACCTGAATTATACAAAAGCACCACATCACCTGCATGGAAATCACGATGAAAAATCTTTTTATCGTGAAACGACTTCGTGCGTTCCTTGTAGATACGGGCGTTTTCATAAGCATCTAAACGAAATTCTTCTAATTCCGTGAGTTGGAGCAAACCTATGATCACCTACGGCTTGGGGATCAAAGTTAAGAAACTTGATAGCCCAAAAAACTCGGTGCTCTAACTCAACCGGAAGATGACAAGATTTTCCGAATACTAATTTATAAGGAGAGCAACCAATGGGTGTTTTAAAAACAGTTCTATATGCCCATAGTGCATCATCTAGTTTCACCGACCAATTTTTGCGGTTAGTGTCTACCGTTTTTTCAATGATCCGTTTCACCTCTCGGTTAGACACTTCCACTTGACCACTAGTGTGTGGGTGATGCGGTGTACCTATCTTGTGCTTCACACCATACTTTTCAAGAAATTTTATGAATGGTTGATTACAAAAATGAGATCCTCTATCACTAATGATAGCCCGAGGAGTGCCAAATCTTGTGAAGATGTTCTTTTTAAGGAACTTCATCACTACTCCGGCATCATTGGTGGGAAGAGCTTGGGCTTAAACCCATTTAGATACATAGTCAACCATTACCAAAATAAACTTATTACCAAACGATGGAGGAAATGGGCCCATAAAATCGATGCCCCAAACATCAATAACTCACACTCTAAAATAGGGTGGAGAGGAATTTCATGTTTCTTAGATACATTTCCCCATTTCTGGCATGACTCACAAGATTTAGCATAATGATGTGCATCTCTATATAACGTAGGCCTTTTGTAAAAACCACATTGTAAAACCTTATAAGCGGTTTTCCATCCACCATGGTGGCCTCCAACTTCACGTTCATGACAAAAGGATAGTAGACTCGAAATTTCATTATTAGGAATGCATCTCCTAATGATGCCATCCGAACACCTCCGAAAAAGGTCTGGTTTCTCCCAATAATAGAATTTCAAATCAAGGAAAATTTTCTTTTTCTTTTTCCATGTCCAATGAGGTGGAATGTAACCATGTGTAAAATAATTAACAATTTTACCAAACCATGGTGAATCCTCTTTTTGCATCGGGTTGTTTCCAATAAGTTGCATTGATGGAGGTGCATCAATCACCATAAGTTGTTCATCCGGGAATGAATCTTGTATCTCCTTTCTTTTTCCTTCCTCTTCCATAATCTCTAATCTACTCAAATGATCCGCCACGACATCATCTTTGCCTTTCTTGTCTTTTATTTCCACATCGAATTCTTGAAGAAGTAGAATCCATCGCAAAAGTATTGGCTTTGCATCCTTCTTGTTTAATAGATGTCGTAGTGCCGCATGATCGGTGTGGACAATAACCTTAGAACCGATAAGATAAGAACGAAACTTATCCATGGCGAAGATAACCGCCAAAAGTTCCTTCTCGGTTGTGGCATAGTTGATTTGTGCCGTATTCAAGGTATGAGATGCATAGTAGATCACTTTTAGAACCTTATCATGACGTTGGCCTAACACGGCCCCAACTGCTAGATCACTTGCATCGCACGTCAATTCAAATTGTAAAGTCCAATCCGGGGCTACTAAGATGGGTGCACTTACCAATCTCTTCTGCAAGGTGTCAAATGCTTTTATACACTTTTCATCAAAGTTGAAAGGTACTTCTTTCTCGAGTAGATGGCTTAAGGGTTTAGCAATTTTTGAGAAATCCGCAATAAAACGATGATAAAATCCAGCATGTCCAAGAAATCCTCTTAAGGTCTTCAAGTTTACCGGTGGTGGTAACTTTTCGATCACCTCAATCTTTGCTTTGTCCACTTCGATACCATCTTCTGAAATTCTATGGCCTAGAACAATGCCATCGAATACCATCAAGTGACACTTCTCCCAATTTAGAACCAAATTCGTATCTTCACAACGTTGTAGGACACGTTCCAAATGAGATAAGCATTGATCAAAGGAATCTCCAAAAATACTAAAGTCGTCCATAAACTTATCGACCTTAACTAAAAATGTAGCCGTTAATTATCATCTATAAAAGATTGCCATCATACAGGCCGTGAATTATCATCTATAAAAGATTGACATCATACATCTTTGAAATGTAGCCGGGGCGTTGCATAAACCAAAAGGCATTCTTTTATAGGCAAAGGTTCCATAAGGGCAAGTAAATGTTGTCTTTTCTTGATCACCGGCCGCAATGAAAATCTATAAATATCCCGAATAGCCATCAAGGAAACAATAAAATTTGTGTCCACACAACCACTCCAACATTTGGACTATGTACGGTAGTGGATAGTGATCCTTCCTTGTATGCTCATTCAGTTTCCGAAAGTCGATACACATGCGATAACCTGTCACTTACCTTGTAGGAATCCATTCATGTTTCTCATTCTCTTTAACTGTGAAACCGCCTTTCTTTGGTACCACTTGAGTAGGACTAACCTATTCGCTATCCGATATGGGGGAAATTATGCCCATTTCTAGCAACTTGATAACTTCTTTCTTCACCACTTCTTGCATATGTGGATTTAGACGGCGTTGTGGTTGTGCACACGGCTTAGCATTGTCATTCAAGATGATTTTGTGCACACAAATTTCTGGGCTAATTCCATGAATATCTGCTACCGTCTAACCGAATGCTTTCGTATGCTTCCTAAGCATCCTTAGCAATTGATCTTCCTGTAAATCGGTTAGTGACGAAGAAATGATAACTGGTAGCAATTTATCATTTTCAAGAAAAGCATATTTAAGATTAGAAGGTAAATGTTTCAACTCTAAATTTCTAGGTGGTTCTTCTGTCGAAGGCTTTAAAACTGGTCCACTCAAATCTAACTCCAAGTACCGGTGCCATGGTTGTCTATAAAAAGGGCCGCCGGCATCTAAGTGAAAAATCACTTCCTTCATTTCATTGTTATTCTCTTCTTCTTTATAAATTGATAAAGCCAAACATTCTTCAAGCTTATCTTCAAAGGCCTGTAAGTTAGCACGATCCACACAAATAGAAGATATAGCATCTATAAAAGAACATGATTCTCGTGAATTGTATGGATGTTTCATTGCCTTGAAAATATTAAAAGTGACTTTAACCTCGTTAACTCTCACAATTACCTCACCTCTTTGAACATCAATAAGATTTCTTCCCGTGGCTAGGAAAGGACGGCCAAGAATAAGGGGTGTTGAATACCCTTCCTCCATTTCCATCACCACAAAGTCAACCGGGAAGTAAAACTTATCGACCTTAACTAAAACATCTTCAATGACTCCCTTAGGGTATTTAATCGATCTATCAGCCAATTGGAGAGTCATCTCCGTGTTTTTAAGTTCTCATATTCCAAGTTTATTATAATCCACATAAGACATAAGATTTATACTTGCACCGAGGTCACAAAGTACTCTCTTAAACAAAAATCCCCCGATTTCACATGGTATGGTGAAACTACCGGGATCCTTAAGTTTAGGAGGAAGCTTATGTTGTAAAATCATGGAGCATTCCTCATTAAGACAAATTTTCTCATATTCTTCTAAGTGCTTCTTATTTGTCAAAATATCTTTAAGAAATTTCCCATAAGTAGGCATGTTAATTAAAGCTTCAATTACGGGAATGTTAACATTCAAATGGCGAAAAGTATCAAGGAAGCAAGCATATTTTTTAGCCATCTTCAACTTTTTAATTTGTTCTTTTGGGGGATACGGGAGTGATTCAAGGTCAATTAAAGTGGGATTAGAATTTATACCTCCCTTACCCTTGTCGTTTGTTGAGATGGAGTAGCTTCCTCGAAAGTTTGTGCATTAGGTGGCCGCCAATCAATGTCTTCTTGCTTTTCCTTTCTCGATTTTTGATTTGGTTCCCTTTGAGCTTTTTGAGTGTGTACCGGTGGAGAGTCTTTAGAAATTGCGTGTTCTTCAACGTGATCCTTTCTCACATGTTCATTAAATAAAGTCCTTAAATCACTTGCTCTAGGGTTCTTCAAGATTCTAGGCATTTTCACCCACTTTTCATCATCACTTTCCCTTTCAACATATATATCTCTTCTCAAAAACTCATCAACAACCTCCTCTTCTTCCTCGCTTAACTCTTCCTTCTCAAACTTGTCATCCAAATCATCTTCCACTTCGTTATTTCCGGAATTTTCCACACCGTTGCTTCCACAAATTCTTCCACTACAAATAACAATAACATTAATCTCCCTTGGATTCCTCTCGGTATTACTAGGAAGTCCACCGGGTGGTCTACTACTCTTCCTTTCACCTTCTCTACTCATGTGTTCTTCTACATTCTGCATTGATGCTTTTTTGGACTTCATTATTGTATCATGACCACTCATTGTAGTTCTTAAGGAGCTAAGATCCTTAGTAACCGAACTCATAGAATTCATCATGGATTCCATAAGATTATCCATCAATGCTCCCCATTTGTCAACATTTTCACTTGATTGAGTTGTATTTTGAGTAATGGGAATGCTTTGGGTGGTGTGTTGTTGGTAGGATCGAGTTGATGGATGTTGTGGATAGTTAGAGGAATTTCCTTGGAAATTTCGAGTTTGGGAATTTGGATTGTAGGAAGTTATTTGTTGTAAAGGAAATGGTGGTTGATATTGCTTGGTTGCATTTTCGGACAAACGGTAATTTGGATGATCTCGTCTTATGGCATTAAAGGAATTTGAATAAGCATTGTTTAGATTTTGATGTTGTTGCATAAAACTAACCTCCTCATTTGTAGGTTCTCTCGACTCATCCGTTGCAAAAGTTGTATCATCATCATACCTCATTTCCTCAATCGGGCATTCACCTTGTGCATACATCTCCGAATTCTTACTAGCTTGCATGCCGTCGAATTTCTTGTTGAGAGAGGCTAATTGTGCTAACACTTCCGATTGGGATATAGCTTCTCCTACAAAAGCGACATTTCTTGTGCTCGATCCGGTTTCCCACATTCTATTATTTTTCGAGATTCTTTCAATAGCATCATATACCTCTTGTGCATCACGCATCATCAAACAACCATCACATGCATGATCAACATCCGCACGGGACTCATGTCTCAACTGTCTACAAAAGAGTTGGATTTGCATTTCATGAGTGTAACCATGATCGGGACAAGCTCTCAACAATTTCTTGAATCTTTCCCATGCACTCCCGAGAGATTCTTCAACTCCTTGCTTAAAGTTAGCAATTTCAACTTTTAATTTCAAATTCCTCCCTGGTGTGAAATATTGCTTCAAAAATTCGTCTTGTATTTCCTCCCAACTAGTCAATGAGTGATGAGGAAGAGATTAAAACCAATCTTTAGCCTTTCCGGTCAATGAAAAAGGAAACATTGGCATTCTTGTCAACTCCTTGTGAACACCATGGCTCTTGGCCGTGTTGCAAAATTGCTCAAATACATGAAGATGTTGATGTGGATCTTCGTGATCTTCACCAAAGAATTGGCAACGAGTATCAATCAACCCAAAGAGATGACCTTTCACTTCAAAGTTGTTAGCTCATTCATTAGGTAAACGGATAGGATCATTTGGTTGGTTTCTTCCAACTGTTTGATCACAAAAGGGTCTAAATGGAGGATTGTTGTTTTGGTTATTCCGGTTATTTTGATTCCGGTTTTGGTTTTGATTTTGAGTTTGTCGGTCATTGAGATTTTGATTGTTTTGGTTTGGGTTAAGCGGATGAAGGGGTGGTGGATTTAGGTTGGCTTGGTTTTGACCATGTCCTTGGGCATGATTCAATCCTTGTTCACCTTGTGTTTCATCACTGATCTCGGCCATGTCTATTTCTTTGTTAGATGATCCTTGGGAAGTTTCTTCACCAAGTTGTCCTTGGCTAGTTAGACCTTGCTTGTTCTCAACTCGTAACTGTTGATGTCGGGCTTGTATGGAGTGAGAGGGCCTTACCGCTTCTAGAATGGGTCATCAACTGCAAAATAGAAACAACAAGAAAACAGTGAACGACACTTGGTAACTTACCAAGGGTAAGTACCAAAAGAAAAGTAAAACAGAATTAGGTTACGAAAAAGTGTTGATTCTTTCACAAGTTTTAAACTAATGTAAGTAGAAACAGTTACAACTCCCCGGCAACGGCGCCAAAAACTTGATGCAAACTTTCTAGGGTTTCAATCTCACCGGCAGTGTACCGGGTCAATTGTATTCTAGTGTGGTGGTCAAGGTCGTCTCCCAAGGGAAATGTGAGGTTAAACACCGATTAGTTGTCATTATCTTGATCCGTATTGTAGTTTTTGTTTAAAAGACTAATAACTAGCTACAAAGGTTGTTCAAACGATAAAAGAAATCGACTAATATGATCTTTAGTTCAAGTTATTTTCCTTAGATTATTTGGAATTGATCAACCTACCTCCTTCCATTATTGTTCTATTGCGTGAATGGTACATTCCTAAACACGTGATTTTCCCTCCTACGAGTGTATAAAATCACACTATGCCTTATCCTTGGTTCAAGCACCTTAAACCAATTGACTTGGCACGATAAATGCTTGAATGCATATTCCCCGGATAAGGAACCGAATTCCGTTACGGTCGATTCTACCTTCCGTCCCTCTTACCCTCGTCTCACAACTAACGTCTCCGTTCGGTTTCTTAGTTGTGTAGGTACATACATTGGTTAATTACTCCAATAGACATAATATCAATCAAAGCAAGCAAGAGGATTTCAACACAATGAAAGCTAGCAACATAAACGATCAATTCCAAAACATCAAAAGGATTAACTTTCATTACTATATCATCTTAGTTAATACAAAGAACTAGCCACTCATTATTACAACTACTAACAAGTTAAAGCTAGTATTCATAATAATAAGAACAATTAGATCAAGGTAAAAGTTGATAGACTACCAAATTCAGAAGATGAACTTGAGGTGAGGTTCATCCACTCAAGTTTTTTATGAAGATAGAACACAACTAGTTGTTTTCTACATCCATTGCAAGACTTGAGCTCCACAAAATGATAATTCTCAAATGGTACAAAGATTTAAGTGTTAAATTGATAGATGTTTTGGCTAAGAGAGCCTTCTAATAATAAGGTTTCCTTGAAGTTTCTTCTTCAAAAACTATCTGTCCGAACTCCCCTTCTTTCTCTGTATTGTAATAGTAAAATGGCAAAAGTCAGATTTTTGAATAGATCGGTGCGCGCCATGATGCTCTTGGTGTGCGCCATGAGTAACCAAAGTGGTTGAGATTTGACATTCATTTAATGCACCTACTGTCAAGCTTCTTGATGTCTTGGCCTGCGCCATATGAGGTCTTGGCCTGTGCCATGACATCACCAAATCTGAGGTTTGCATGAAAATGAGCCGCTTGTTTTTAAATTTCCTTCCATTTCCTTATTATGCTCTCCTATGTCACTGCACAACAAACACCAACATAATACTAATAGTTTCTAATAATGAATTATAATTAACGAGCTCAACATTAATTGATAATATGTAGACATTAGTTGTATGAATACGAAATAAAAACGATTTGATTTATAACAAATTTCACTATAATTGAAACGAATTGTCACTATATATTTAAGGAATTAGAGTAAAACATTGTGGAAATTCATCATCCGGTTGACATACATCACCTGCTCGTGAGATCTGTTCAAAGGGATGAAGTCTGTATCCTGCAGAGCTCCTTTCTTGCCCAGCCGATCTGAGATTGGCGCCGTTACTCTATCCCAAACCGACTTCCTTTTCTTGTCTGACTTATCTTCAGACCTGTTCTTCTTTCCTTCACCTTTCTCCATCTTTCTCTTGAGCCTATTTGCTTCTTCTCTCTGACAATGTTTGTAGGCCACATCTATACATTCTTCCATTGTCTGAGAGAGTTTACTGTTGAGCTTAGCGTGCACCCGTCCCTCTCGTTGACCTGCCATGAAGGAGGCGACCAGCAGTCGATCATCAGCGTCCCGTACCTGTGTGGATTCTTCGTTGAAGCGCTTTATAAAGTGCAGTACGGACTCATCAGGCTTCTGCTTCAAAGTTAAGTGATGAGTTTGGTTCCTCGAGAACGGACGGGCTGTGATGAAGGCATGGACGAACTTCCAAGTTAAGGTCCCAAAGTCGGAGATCGACCTTGGAGGAATCTTATTAAACCATTCTCTGGCTCTTCCTGTTAACAGTGCAGGGAAAGGTTTGCACTTCATCTCATCTGAGGCGTTGTACAAATTCATATGTGAGATGTACTGATGCATGTGATCATAAGGATCCTTGGATCCTTAGGAATCTTGAACCCTGCTGGTCGGGGGTAGTTATCGATGACCTCGGTGAAAGGCGCCACACAGAGCAGGTCATATGATCGTCTAACGAGCAAGGCATCTAGTTCGGCCTTGGCCGTGTCATTAGGGTTCTGAGCATTCTTATTTACCGTGTTAAAACTGGACTCTACCTCTTGCTTCTTATAAGTCTCTTGGGGGGTGTTGTCTCTGAGATATCTGGAGGTCTCTCCCCTTCAGCGTTTTTTTCAAAAATAACCTTAAGAGTTGCGTTATCTATGTTTTTCAAGGCATTCACGTACGCCCGGTTGGCTGGATCTTGAAGGATTAGATCAGGCTGATGAGTCTGATCCCCAGCAATATATGTAGCTTTTTGCACGGCCGTATTCTGGCCTTCCCCCTGGATGGTAGAGGCTCCACCTTGCTGAGTTGGATCTATAGGATCTGCATTTTTCTTGCCGGTGTTCTTGGCCATTGTCGAACACGGGATTCTGGGTTTTTTGGATCACTTTATCAGAAGGGCCCTCATTCTAGCTCCAATTGACGATGCTGGAAACTGTCTAAGAATCAATGCGGGTCAATCTCCTTTGTGATAAAGATCTTAAAACCTAAAACCCTAATTCGTATGAGAGAAAGAAGTGTGTTTTATGTGTGTTTAGACTGAGCTCACGAGTTATTTCTCTTGAGTTGCCTACGTATCCAATAATTGAATTGGAATCAAGTCTTCCGTAGTTTCTTAGGGTGGTTTATATAGGAGATGTCTTATCCCTTTCCTTGTCCTGCAAGGAATTGCATTATATTATTATTTACCTAAGGATATACACGCCTAAATCCCTATGATTTAGGGATAATTATGAACTTATTTAATTTCAAGATTACAATCTTTATGACTGAGGATTCTTTCCTCATTTATATTTATTTATCCAGCACGTGGAATAACAACGGGGTTGTGCTTACGTCCTGCGTTCAGCCCCCTTAAGCTTGGCCACTATGGCCGAACTGGTCAGCTCATTTTCGCCATGCCTTAACCGACCTGCGGTGGCTGGAGGAGGAACTGCGGCCGATCTCCCACCTGGGGTAAGGGACCTGCCCTTAGTTATGTATCTGGGGCTTTGGCCCTTGACGCCCTATATCTTAGCGACTAATCATTAACGATACGTCCTAGAGGACGACACGTGGCGTAGTTCGGGTCGGCTATCATCGGATATCAATTCGAATGGTAGAATTCAGAGATCAATCTACATTAAATTTTCTGCATATTGATAAGGTAAAATCTCATCTTTTTCTCTTTGGTTCGGCTCTACGGCCATGAACATTGTCATTAAACCTTTGATCTGTTCCTCGTAGTGTTCGTTCAATAATATTTATTAGGGTTTTAATCTTATGTTTGTTAATTTATGTGATGCTGCTAATTATTTTAAAATATTTAGCTGCCGCGTTTGAAATTCTTTCATGGTTATTGTCCTCATAAACTTTTACTATGAACATTAGATTTCTTTTTTCTTGTGTGTATGTGTGCGTGCGAGTGATTTGGTGTTATAAATCATATCCTTTTCCTCATCATATCGTTTGATTCTTCTATTATCTTGTCAATTTCTTCTAGGTGAGAAAGTTTCTGTAAGTTTGATTGATTACTCGAATCACTGTTTTTGTCCCATTTGCAAAAGTTATTGCTTATTTTGCATTGCATCAAAACATGGTGTTTGATTTTTCGCTCAATCATAGAGTTGGTCTTATTTCAGTAGTTTTTCCCATTTGTATTTTTTGCTATTAGTGAAGAAGCTTGTGTTATTTTGCGAGTCGTAACATTTGAAGAAGTGCATTTGGCAAGAAAAAGACAGATTTTGGAAGGCAAAGTGGGAAACCAGGGAAGGAGAATAAGATCTATGTCTTGTGCTGTCAAGTTTAGGGGTGAAAATGTTTCGGTTCGATCGTTTTCTTTTTCACTTATAAACCCAAACCGTTTTAACGGTTTCCAAATTTTCAACCAAAACTGAAACGGTTTTTAGGTTAAAATCATTTGTTCGGTCCGGTTTAATTTGACTTGGTTCCGATTTTTTACGGTTTTCATAAACAAATAAAATCACTGATTGCAACTCACAACTTATAATGAAATGACATTGTAATGTATGCGTTACACATTATATGAGTGAATCCGTAGATGGATTAACAAATTATTTGCATTGAACAAATGCTACTCATGCCAAAGTAAGAATCCAAAATCAATCACCTTATCAACATCATCCAAATCAACAAACACGACACCTACCACCCAACTTCCTAGCTAGGCACGAATAAAATAAAAAATAATATTATCTTACTCATATCAACAAATCAATAAAGATTTAACATATGCACATTATTAATATTCAACTAACACCATACTAAATAACTACACTTACGGTATTGAATTACTTAGATAAATAATAACACGTTTAAGACATAATAATATTTAACTGAAATCAATGGAGAAATATGAATGGAAAAGTGAGTGAGAGATGGGTGGAATTAATCTTGCTAGTTTTCGCACATACCAGGAAAAAATGATGAGGTATCTCAAACATTAGTGTTGATGTAGCATAAATAGATAAGAGAGTTAGAGGTCGTGACTTATAGATTGATTTATGTTATGTTATTCTTTTAAAAGATCAAATATATTGGAGACGAGTGAGCGCAAATTGTAACAACTTGAGTGCTTAGGACATGAAATTAATGATGGTTAATTAATATATTACAAATACAAAATATAAATATGATGAGTAGTATCATTAATAGAAACATGTATCCAGTTTGAAACGGTTTTCAAATTTTTTATTAAAACCAAATTATATTAAACGGTTTGATTTTTAATCATATAAATACTAACCGGGAAACCAAGGTTCATATTTTCTCGAGTTGGTTCAATTTTATCCGGTTCGGTTGGTTGGTTTCGAGAGTTTTTGTTCCCTTAGTCACCGTCGTCGACATCATCCCTCCTCAGCAACATTAGATGGAAGAAGCACTGGCCGGACCTTCATGAGTTCTTCATTTGCCGACACGACTGCTTGAGGGCAGTTTTATCAGCCGACAACCTCTTCCTCAACCAACAACCAACATCTACCTCTTCCTCAACCAACATCTCATCTTGGGTACAGGAATCTTCTTCCAAGCAAGAAGCTTTAACAGAGTAGACTTCCCTTTGCCATTGGGACCCACCAGTCCATATCTCTTTCAATCGGATGTCTTACATGAAGCATTCCTCAAAAACTCCTTCCCTTGTGCTGAAACACAAAAACTATCTATTGTTATGTCTTTCACATCAGCAACAGCTTCATCCTCCTGGCGCTCGAGAACAGAGATACGCCTACCAATAGTGACGGTAAAAACCGTCCTTAAGAGCCTCTGCCTTGGCACGCTCAGCTAACTGAGCATTATCAATTTCTTTCTTTTCTCGCTTCTTCAGCTCCTTATCACTGATGGCTATTTCAAGATACTTTGGTTCATCTCTATTCTTCTTCTGTAGCAGTCGATGCTTGTGTGCTTGATTTAGTTGGGACTCTTCCCCATCATCATCATCAGGAGGAAGATCAATGCCATCGATATAAGAAGATTGATTTTGGGGTAATTTTGGCCTAGGCTTGACAGCACAAGAGCTAGATCTAGAAGATGGTTTTTTTTTTTTTTTTTTTTTTTTTTTTTATGGAAGAAGATGGCTTTTTGTGTTTATCAGGTTTCATATCCAAATTGGCAAGCATAGCAGGCACAGAGATCTTATTCTCCTTATTTTTGTATCTTGTTCACTTCATAGTAACATTTACAAGT
The DNA here is from genome assembly GCA_026214975.1 of Gentiana macrophylla. Classification (NCBI taxonomy): domain Eukaryota; kingdom Viridiplantae; phylum Streptophyta; class Magnoliopsida; order Gentianales; family Gentianaceae; genus Gentiana; species Gentiana macrophylla. The sequence goes on from JAOBSW010000858.1 coordinate 168,012, forward strand.
ACAAAGTTAGTGTTTTTTACTTTCTTTCATTGCTCTTTCCATTTCCCTCCTCTTTGAATGGAAAATTTGTCGCAACAAAAAAAAGACTGACGCTTTTCCTATCTTTTGCAGGCCAATGGTTAGCCTGGTTTACCCTCTGTAAGTAATATAAAGATGTCCATTTTGTGTAGGAAAGTTTATGTAATCGGCGTCTTGTTTTCTGCTTTGATTTTCTATTTTTAGAAGTGTTGGATCCGGGCAGCTACAAAATCCGAGCTTGTGGGTTTTATTCAGACTTGAATGTCTTTCATAGCATTATATCTGAAATCACTGTTTGTTTGTGTGTTCGTCTTCTTTTTGCTTCCTCGTGTTTTTCCCAAGCATCAGACTTTTATCCTTTTATGATTCTCCAGCTGTGCTTCAATCATGGAAATCGAGAACAAGTCGACAACGGCTGATGATCAACAATGGCTCACATATTGGATTATGCACTCTATGATTACACTTTTTGAGCTTTCTTTTTGCCAAACTCAGTGAATGGTACTGTCTTTTCTTTTTTTGCGTACATTCTTTCTGTTTATGTCTTTTTTTGAATTCCATTTATGAAACTTCAAGATAATTCATTGCAGGATCCCATTATGAAAGCAAGACATAACAATAGATAGTTTTTTTGTTTCAGCACAAGGGAAGGAGCTTTTGAAGAATGCTTCATGTAAGGTATCTCATAGAAAGAGATATGGACTGGTGGGTCCCAATGGTAAAGGGAAGTCTACTCTGTTAAAGCTTCTTGCTTGGAAGAAGATTCCTGTACCCAAGAACATAGATGTTCTGTTGGTTGAGCAAGAGGTTGACGGCGATGAATTGTGTCGGCAAATGAAGAACTCATGAAGGTCCACTGCCCTTCAAGCAGTTGTGTCAGCAAATGAAGAACTCATGAAGGTCCGGCAAGAGGTTGCTTCTTTGCAGGATTCAATATCATCTAATGTTGCACAGAAGGATGATGCCGACGACGATGGTGATATCGGAGAGAAGCTTTACGAAAAACCGGGACTGATGGCTCTGATGCTGCTGTGGCTGTGGCATCCAAAATTCTTGCTGGGTTGGGGTTCACTAAGGATATGCAGGGACGTCCAACACGGTCATTCAGTGATGGATGGAGGACCACACCTTCAATCTGCATCAAAGAGTTTTTTTTTGAACTCCATGTCACCAAAGAGTTACCTAGATGTACAGTGTCCTGCAACGATTTCCTATCATGAGGATCACACCTTCAATCTGCATCACTGTAACAACCAAATTTAGGAAAATGTGTGACTTGAAATGCAGTCCATAGTCCATCGTCCCTTTAAGATACCTGATAACATGTTTGAGGGCTTGCAAATGCATACTGAACTTACTAAGGGTATTGACAGGATAGAGTGACACTAGGGGTGTAAACGAGTCGAGTCGAATCGAGTATTGCTCTAAACGAGTCGAGTATTTTAAAATATTGCTGAGTTCGAGTTCGAGTACGAGTATTTCGAACTCGATCTCGAGCTCGAGCTGAGAATCAAGGAAGTTTTACAAACTCGAGCCGAGCTCGAGTTTTGTATCGAGCTTATCGAGTCTAATAGTTTATGAAATTTAACTCAAAAATAATTTAAATTATCACAGGGTAATAGCAAAAAAATGTCATTTTGGATGGTTATTATAAGATTTTCTTATTGAAGATGAAATGAATAATGTATTGAGTCCTAAACTAGATTATTAATGCAATGTATTTGATAGACAACATGATACAAAAGATATAAAAGCAACGAAAACAATAAATTTTGATATCATAATTACATTCATTACAAATATAAAGATAATAAACATATTTATAAAAATATGTTTGTATAAATATTCATGTATGCTTATGTAAATATATATTTGAGCTTCCTCATGAGTAGAATGAAATGAAAGTATTGCGTTCTTCGAAAGTATCGAGCATTTAATCTTGAGTCGATTTGAAATCGAAGTGATTTAAACCGAGTCGAATCAAGTTTTGGCTCGAGCCGATCTCGAGCTACTCACGAGTAGCTCGGCTCACTTACAGCCCTAGGATAGACTACATATGGCCTAGAGAATGTTACATGACTGAAAAGATTTATTTTTTTTCTACTAAAAAAACACACTAAAAATTTGATTAGCAACTCGAATGAATTATTTTTTTCTGGTTACTTGGAACCTTGTGATTGACTGATGGTTCTGGTCACTGATAGTGGTTTGTTTGACTTGAAATCTTTGTTGTTGGCCAATAGAAACTCTGATCACTTAGAGATTAATATGCTTCTTATTTCACCAGAGATGGACTGGCAGATAGAGAGCTTGAGATTTTTCTATCAATACACTCTGTCGATGTGTTATGAATTGACTAAGTCTTCAATCCGCGGTCTCACGTTCCAGCACATAATCTGAGTATCGAGCATTGGCCAATGCTGCTGCAGAAGTAAAGTGGATTCAAAGCCTGCTCCATGAGATTCACTTCAAAGTTTCAGGTACTCCAGTCATTTGGTGTGACAACATTAGTGTCAATTCTCTTGCTCATAACCCAGTTTCACACTCCAGAACTAAACATATAGAGTTGGACATTCATTTTGTTAGAGATTTGGTCATTCAGAGAAAGCTCAATGTGCTGCATGTGGCTTCTTGTGATAGCTTGCTGATGGGCTGAGAAAGCCTTTGAGGTACTGTCATATTTAGTTGTTGGGATTGAAGTGAAACATTGTCCACTGAAAATGAGGTGACATAGAGACAAAAATATGTCTAATTTTCAGAGTGCAGAGAAGTTGAGTGAAACCAATTTAGGCAGCTGCATTATCTTTAATTGCAGACCTTTTTTTTTTGTTGTTTTTTGAGGAAGGCTAGGGCTTGATTCCCACCTTTTCCCTTCACCTTATGTTTACCAATTTGCAGTTCTGGCAACCTATTTGATGCTTCGTAAATAAAGGTCTGATTACTTATGTTTACCAATTTGCTGGTACTTGCTCCTTATGACCATAATCTATCAAACCAACTCTTGTCTTTCTTGTATAATGGATGTTAGCATTCGGTAGAAATAATATCATAATTATATTTTATCTTCTTAAGTAACTGTCAGTAAATGACTTAAACTCTACATTTGGTGGAACCAATCTGAAGACTCAGATGTGTGATGAACAGCTGAGAAGTGTATTCAATTCTGTGCGTCAGTAGGGTGGAGTCTCTTGAAGCTCCTGTCAGCAGGGTGAAGTCTGCTGAGTACTGAATACAGCAGGGTCCCACATCTGATAATTCTGTTATGTGACAGCTATACAGTGTCATTAAAAGGAGGACACGTGTAAGGGTATTTATGGCTGATCAGACAAAGATTCCTGGCGGTTAGGGTTTAGGGATTTGTGCCTATAAATACAGTTGTTGTTGCATTGTCTGGGTGTGTGAAATCTGTAACTCAGTGCATAATAATAAATATCTCTTTTCTGCCCGTGGTTTTTTATCTCTCTCACTTTGAGAGAGGTTTTCCACGTTAAATCTGTGTTCTTGTTTTCTGTTATCTCCTTTGATTATTTGCGTTTGATTGCATCTGTTTCTATTTCTTGCATCTGAAGTTATTTCCATCCGTCATAACAAGTGGTATCAGAGAGAGGTTCTGGAGAAAACAATCTATACGATCGACTTCATCTTCACCAAGACCTTCACAAGTCTTTGGGATGCGTGATAAAGTTGTGATCTTTAGTAAGAAAAGATGTCGCAGATAAACATGAAAATCGATAAATTTACTGAAGAGAAACGATTTTGGTCTGCGTGGCAAATCAAGATCGTGCCTTTGTTGAAACAACGATTGTTGAGGAGTCTTTTATCCGACAAACCAAATACAAAGTCACGGCAGATTATGCGGTCTGGAAGAGAAAGCACATTCAACCATCATGTTGTGCTTATCTCGATGATGTTATCACCGAGGTTCTTTGAGGAAGACACCGCAACCAAGTTGTGGAAGAAGCTTGAAAGCCTTGTATATGACCAATCATCGACCAACAAGTTGTTGAAATAGAGGTTGTTCGGTTTGAAGATGCATGAAGGAGTCCACCGAGGATCATCTTGACGGTGAACACAATATTACTTGATTTAAGGAATATTGATGTTAAAATTGAGGATGAAGATGCAGCCTTAATCCTGTTGGTATCATTACCGGCATCATATGAAAACTTTGTGCAGTCTTTCATAGTTGGGAAGGATCTGATGGCTTTAGAGGATGTGAGGTCTGCCTTACATGCCAGGGATCTTAGACACAAGCCTGCTGGGACAGTCAGTCAGGCTGCTGGGCTAGTAGCTAGCAGCAATAGTGGAAAAGGATATGGACATAAGAAGAAAAGGAAGTCAGTGTCCAAAGTTCATAAGTCTACTGATGTCTGTAATTATTGTAAGGAGCAGGGACATTGGAAGTCCAATTGTCCAAGGAAGAAGAAACAGCAGGAAGGCAATTCTGGCACAATAGCTTTGGCTACTGAGCAATCTGATGCGGATCTGGTTCTAGTTGCAGGGGACTCTACACACCATACTTGATTTTGGAGCATCCTACCATATTTGTCCAAACAGGGAGTGGTTTACCATTTATGAGCATATGGATGGTGGTCAAATCTATATGGCCAACAAACAAGGTTTGCAAAGTTGTAGGAATTGGCTCAAGAAAGTTAAGGACGAGAGGATGGTAAATTCAGTACCTTTGAAAGATGTAAGACATGTTCCATGAGATGACCAAGAATTTGGTATCTCTTAGTCTCTTTGGGATGACAAGGGGGTTCAATTTCAAGGGTGAAGGTGGGCGGTGAATGTCTTCAAAGATTGATTGTAGTCCTCAAAGGCATCAAGAGGAACCTTGTATATATTACAAGGATCTCATCAGATATGGCACTTCTTCTTTGTTGCATCCTCAATAGATTCACGATCTCAGCAGATTCAATTTGTGGCACATGAGACTTGGTCACATGGGTGAAAAGGGTATGCTGATTCTTTCTTCAAAGAGGTTTTCTTGGGGATATAAGGTCAAGAACTGGACTTTTGTGAACATTGTGTGTTTGGGAAATTGCATAGAAGTAAGTTCTCGGTGAGGATTGCACAACACAAAGGCATCACTTGATTATATCCATTCAGATCTTTGGGTCCATCAAAAGTTGAGTCATTGGGTGGTCACAGATATTTTGTGTCATTCATAGATGACTATTCAAGGATGACTTGGGTGGTGATGATGAAGAACAAAAGTGATGCATTCAAGAACTTCAAGCGTGGGAAGGCCCTAGTGGAGAATCAGTTAGGCAAGAAAATCAAGAAGCTTCGCATGGATAATGGTGCGGAATTCTGCTGGACGGATTTTGATTCATTTTGTGCGGTGAGGTATTGCCGGACATCATCTCGTAAGGAATACACCTCAATTGAGAATGGTGTAGTGAAAGGATGAATCAAACTCTACTTGGAGAGGGCAAGATGTATGCTTTCTCAATTTGGTTTATCAAGGAGATTTTGGGCGGAGAGGTGAAAAAGCGACTTGCTACTTAATCAACAGGAGTCCTCACACACAGGAATCAATCTCAAGACACCATTTGAGATGTGGTCGGGCAAACTCACCGACTACTCGGTTCTAAGGGTTTTGGGAGTACAGCTTACTATCATGTTAGTGAAGGAAAGTTGGAGCCAAGAGCCAAGAAGGAAGTGTTTGTGGGATATGGTGGTGGAGTGAAGGGTTATAGAATTTTCTCATCAGCAGAGTCCAGATTAATCCTCAGCAGGGATGTTGTGTGATGAAAATTCTATGTTAAACTCATCAGTGTGGAGGTCTCACCGAATCAAACGATCTTTGAATCGATAGTGTTGAGAAGCAGTGGAGCTCCATCGATATGCAACAATCAGTGGATCCAAATCAACACTATACTGATCTGGATAATGAACCAGAATCTGATCCAAGCCAGCCTATTGAGACCTCAGTAGGGCGTCATTCAAACATTAATCAGCAGAGTCTAGCTGCCAGCAGGCCTAGAAGATCTAATTTTGGGATACCTCCAATGAGATATGGGTATGATGATTTGGCTGGATATGCACTCCAAGTTGCGGAGGAGGTAGAGGTTGCTGAACCTACTACTTACAGGGAAGCAGTGACATGTATAGAAGCATCTCAGTGGCATGCTGCCATGGGAGATGAAATGAAGTCATTGTTGAAGAATCAGACTTGGGAATTGGTCAAACAGCCTACTGACAAGGGAGTTGTGACTTGTAAATGGATTTTCAAGAAAAAAGGAAGGAATAACTAAGGCAGAAGGGGTTAGGTATAAGGCACGTTTGGTTGCAAGAGGATTCAGTCAAAAGGAAGGGGTTGACTTTGATGAAATATTTTCACCAGTGGTCAGACACACTTCAATCAGGGTGTTACTAGCAATGGTGGCACAGCAGGATTTGGAACTTGAGCAATTAGATGTGAAAACTACTTTTCTACATGGTGAGGTGGATAAGGAGATATACATGACATAGCCTGAGGGTTTTCAAGTTCCTGGCAAGGAAAATTATGTTTGCAATTTTAAGAAATCATTGTATGGTTTGAAGCAAGCTCCAAGGCAGTGGTATAAAAGGTTTGAAGTTTTATGCTTCAGCAGGGTTACAGCAGAAGTCCTTATGACTGTTGTATATACCACAGTCTGCTGAAAGATGGATCACATATCTATCTTGTTCTGTATGTGGATGACATGTTGATTGCTGCTGCAAGGAAGTCTGATATTCAAAATCTGAAGAACCTTCTCAGTGCTGAATTTGAAATGAAGGATTTGGGTGCATCCAAGAAAATCTTGGGGATGGAGATCTGGAGAGATAGAAGTCAGAAGAAATTGTTCTTGTCTCAGCAGGATTATGTGCAGAAGATTTTGGCCAAGTTTGGTATGTCTACTGCAAAACCAATAGATACTCCTATGGCATCAAATGTTCATTTGTCTCATTTATGCTTCTGATCACCACCAAGAGAAGGAGTATATGTCAAAAGTTCCCTATGCTAGTGCAGTTGGCAGTTTGATGTATGCCATGGTATGCATTAGGCCTGATTTGGCTCAGGCAGTCAGTGTTGTCAGCAGGTTTATGGCTCAACCTGGAAAGGAACACTGGAAAGTTGTTAAAAGGATATTCAAGTACCTGAGAGGTACAGCTGATGTTGGTCTCATATATGGAGGTGATACTAGTCTGGTCACAGGCTACTGTGATGCTGATTATGCAGGTGATGTTGATAGTAGAAAATCAATGACTGGGTATGTGTTTACATTGGGAAATGCAGTGGTCAGCTGGAAAGCTACTCTTGACCTCTGATGAGCCTTATCAACTCATCAAGGTAATATATGGCTCTTACTGAAGCAGCTAAGGAGGGTATCTGGTTGAAGGGGCTAGTCAGTGATTTAGGGTTGCATCAGGATCAGGCTCAGATATATTGTGACAGTCTAAGTGCAATATGTTTAGCCAAGGATCAGGTTCATCATGAGAGAACCAAGCATATTGATATCAGGTATCATATTCTGAGGAATGAGAAGAGGGTTGTAGTGAAGAAGATCAACACCAAGGATAATCCTGCTGATATGTTCACCAAACCAGTTCAGCAGAGTAAGTTTCACTTTGCCTGGACTTACCGAATATTCAAAGCTTATGTCATTTCAAAACTCTACCGAGGCGGATCAGTGGAGTGGATCTTTGTGGAGAAAGTCCGGTACAAGTACATCGACATTGACGAATGCATCCGGTACAAGTACATCCGGTTATGCAACTGTTTGACTCTAGTGAGAGTTGAAGTCAAGTGGAGATTTTTCAAGAAAGTGACTTAAACTCTACATCTCGTGGAACCAATCAAGACTCGGTGTGTGATGAGCAGTGAGAAGTGTATTCACCCTCGTGCGTCGCCAAGTAGGGTGGAGTCTCATCAAGCTCTGTCGGCGAGGTGAAGTCTGCACGAGTCATCGAATCACAAGCGAGGTCCCACATCTGATAATTATGTTATGTGACATCTATACAGTGTCATTAAAAGGAGGACACGTGTAAGGGTATTTATGGCAGATCAGACAAAGATTCCTGGCGGCTAGGGCTTAGGGATTTGTGCCTATAAATATAGTTGTTGTTGCATTGTCTGGGTGTGTGAAATCTGTAACTCAGTGCATAATAATAAAGATCTCTTTTCTGCCTGTGGTTTTCTGTTATCTCCTTTGATTATTTGCGTTTGATTGCATATGTTTCTATTTCTTGCATCTGAAGTTATTTCCATCCATCATAACAGTAACAAACATATTAATGGTACATCTTAATTCCCTAATATGTTTGTAATTAAGTTCTCCCAACCACTTTCCAGCCGTTAATTCCTTTATGGTTTAGACGGCTAATCTTGCTGGCAGACACAACATTTATTGTTGCTGTCTGTATGTCTGCTGATATGTACTTCGACAAATCAAACCCCAAGACTCCTCAAGTATATCTTGTATCTATTTATACTCATCTCCTTCTGTTAATAATAATAAGAAGAATTTCTCATACTTATTCGTTTCTCTTAAATTCTTCATGGTATCGGAGCCATACTCTTTCAACTTCTAATCCGCTGCAAATTCAGAAATGACTTCTTCTTCTATCTCCGTGGTTTTTTCATCCGAGCCACAGAATACTCAAAATTCTGGGCTGACTGAGCAGACTCCCACTCCTTTTACTAACCACAAACTTGATGGCAATAATTATCTCTTATGGTCTAAATCCATAAAAATGTTCATATATGGCCAAAGCAAGATGGGATACCTTACTGGATCCAAGGTTCCACCTGATGCCAAGGACAAAAAGTTTGAAGCATGGGATACCGAAAATAATCAAGTCATGACCATTCTCACCAGGTCCATGACAAAAGAAATCAGTGAGAATTTCATGTTCTATGATACTACCAAAGAAATATGGGATTATGCTCGAGAACTCTACTCTAAAAAGGATAATACCTCTGAGATTTATGAAATAGAGGCTCAAATCCAAGGGTATAGGCAAGGAGATCTTTCTGTCACCCAGTTCTTCAACCAACTTATTAGGGCATGGCAACAACTTGACATGTTTGAAGAACTTGCCTGAAAAAGTGTGGAAGATGCAACTCTCTATAAATTTGTTATTGAACAGAAACGCATCTTTAAGTTTCTTATGGGTCTAAATCCCTAATTGGATGATGTTAGGGGCAAGGTCTTATCTACAAAGCCCTTACCTTCTCTTAAGACTGTTTTCTCTGAAATCAAACATGAGGAAAGCAGAAGGAAGCTAATGCTCAAGGACAGATCCACTTTTGATGCTGTGATTGAAGGATCAGCCCTTGTATCTCAAGGGAAGAACTTTGAACAGTCTGAAAACTCTAGGAATTCTACTCCCTACAACAAAGTCAATAAGGATAGGTTGTGGTGCAATCACTGTAGGAGGACAAACCACAATAAAGAAAACTGCTGGAAATTACATGGCAAGCCTGAAAACTGGAAACCCTCCAGGCCAAATGCTAAAGAGAGCCAAGGTAGGATGGCATCTGAAGAAAAGAAGGAAGGCCCTTCCTTTAGCCAAGAACAACTAGAGGCTATCAAATCCTATATGGCCCATAAACTGTCTGAAGCTATTGTCAATGAGGCTGCCACTCATGCTAAGTCGGGTATGTTTCTCTCAGCCCTTAGTACATCTGAGAAGAAGAACCCTTGGATCATAGATTTAGGGGCATCTTCTCACATGATTGGTACTAAGAACCTCCTTGTTAATTATAAACCTTGTGACCACATCCACAAAGTTAAGATTGCCGATGTCTCCATCTCCTATGCCCAAGGGACTGGAGATGTAACCATCACTGATACTGTTATATTGAATAATGTCTTATATGTTTCCATGATGGTTTGTAATTTGATCTCTGTAGGAAAATTAACTCAAGACCTAAACTAGAACGTTGTGTTTTCTGCTAACCAGTGTTTATTTCAGGATCATTCCTCTCAGAAGATAATTGGCAATGCTAAGGCATGTTCCAGACTATTTATCATTAATGAGAATGAAGATTCTGGAAAGAACAAGTTGTTGTTTGCGTCAAGTGTCAATAGCTTTAATTTTGATGATGTAATGGTGTGGCACTATAGGTTAAGCCACCCAAGTTTGCCTATTTAAAAACCTTGTTTCCTGAAAAATTCAAAGGTTGTAATCTCAATCATTTGCAATGTGAAATTTGCTAGTTTGCTAAGACTACTAAATCTGTTTATGCCAAACTTCCATGCGTACAATCTAAACCTTTTGCCCTAATACACAGTGATGCTTGGGGTCCTTCAAGAGTTAAAAATGTAACTAGAAGTAGATGATTTTATAGATGACCACTCTAGGGTTACTTAGCTCTATCTTAAGAAAGACAAATCTGAAGTAGGCACTATCTTCCAAACTTTTTATATGATGATTACTACTCAGTTTGACACCAAAGTTAAAGTGCTAAAGACTGATAATGCTAAGGAATATTTTGAATCTAACTTGAGCACTTTCTTAAAAGATAAAGGTATTGTCCATATCACTAGCTGTGTTGAAACACCCTAGCAGAATGGAACTGCAAAAAGGAAAAATAGACACCTACTTGAAATGGCCAGATCCCTTATGTTTTCCATGAATGTGTCTAAGTATCTCTGGGGTGAAGCCATACTTACTGCTACTTACTTGATCAATGGATTACCTAGCAGAGTTCTAAACTTTAAAACTCCCCTGCAAACTCTAATGTTAGTTCACTCTTGCACTCACCTCTATACTGACCTACTTTTTAAAATATTTGGGTGCACTGTTTTTGTGTACATTCATGCTCAGCACAGAAGTGAACTTGACCCTAAAGCTCACAAATGCATCTTTCTTGGGTACTCTGTTAACTAAAAGGGGTATAAATGTTACTCCCCTAGCACTAGGAAGTTTTATAACTCCATGGATGTCAGTTTTTTTGAAGAAACACATTTCTATAATGATCAAACTGGAACTTTTTCTGAATGTGCTGACAATTGGGACATTTTTTATATTCATGTGTCCATTTTCCCTCCTACACTAACATCTGTGCAGATTGATCAAGAAGATCCTCAGCAGACTGAAATCTCAGATCCTCAGCAGACTAAAATCTCAGATCTACAGCAGACTGCATCTTCAGAGCCTCAGTAGACTCAAACACTCCCTATTCAGTAGGTCTGTAAAAGAAGAAAAGTCAAAAACACACCTAATGTTTCTCAAAGTACTAGTGCCATACCTCCAAATGAATCCACAAATAGCTTGCCTTAACAATCGGGTATTATTTTCCCATCTAAAGTTGATGATAGGCCTATTGCTCTCCGAAAAGGTAAAAGGTTGTGCATTAAACACCCCATCTATACTTTCATATCTTATGATATGTTGTCTCCTACATTTTGCTTCTTTATTAGAAACTTAGATAAACAATACATACCCAGGAACATTTATGAGGCCCTCAATGACCCTAAATGGAAGAGTGCCATCCAAACTGAGATGTCTGCTCTTCTCGGTAACCACACCTGGGATTTGATCCCTCTTCCTCCAGGCAAGAAACCTGTCTGTTGTAAATGGCTATTTAACATAAAGTATAATGCTGATGGCAGTCTGAACAGGTACAAGGCTAGACTGGTTGCTAAAGGGTTTACACAGACCTATGGCTTAGACTATAAGAAGACCTTTGCTCCTGTAGCCAAATTAAACTCTGTGAGAATCTTGTTATCACTAGCTGTCCATCTTGATTGGCCATGGTTCCAACTTGACATTAAAAATGCTTTTTTTAAATAGAGACCTAGATGAAGAAGTCTTCATGACCATTCCTCCTGGTTTTGAGAAACCCAGTAACAAGGGTCTTGTCTGCAAACTCAGGAAATCACTCTATGGCTTAAAACAATCCCCTAGGGCCTGGTTTGGGAGACTTGCCTTTGTTGTTAAAACTGCTGGATAAATCTAATGCAATTTAGACCATACTATGTTTATTAAGATCACTAATGGCAAAAGGTCCATTCTAATTGTTTATATGGATGATGTTATCTTAACAGGTGAGGATCATCTTGAAATACAAAAATTGAAGGACCTGCTGGCTAAGGTGTTTGAAGTTAAAGATCTGGGAAACTTGAAGTATTTTTTGGGCATGGAGATTGCTAGGACTAGTGAAGGCATAAATGTATCCCAGAGAAAGTACATCATTGACCTCCTCCAATAAATAGGCATGCTTGGATGCAAACCTACTATTTCACCAGTTGACCCCAGCTTGAAGCTTCTACATGGCACTGAAGTTGTAAACAGAGAAAGGTATCAAAGGCTGGTGGGAAAACTTATCTATATTTCCCACACCAGACCCGACATTTCCTATGTTGTGGGTCTTATTAGCCAGTTCATGCACTACCAACAAAGGATCACTGGGAAGTTGTTTATAGAATTCTGAGATACCTCAAAATGACTCCAGGACATGGCCTTCAATTTAAGAAATCAGACAACCGGGCTGTGGATGTTTATATTGATGCTGACTGGGCAGGCAGTCATACTTACTGAAGATCCACTACTGGCTATTGCTCTTACATTTGAGGTAATTGTTGAAATAGTGTCCTAAACCCAATCGGGTTGGACCTGATCCGACCGGGTCGGATCATTTCTACTATTTCTTTATGCTTATACATATGATAAATGACTTTACTGTTGTCATATTTTTGTTCTTTTAAAGAATCAATTATGAATTGTTATATGATAACGTCTATAGTATTAAGCTGTGATAGAGAAACCGTGATAGGCGATTATGGTGGATGAAGTAGCGCCTATCATGCGAAAGACGTTATGGCGTTATATGATAACGTCTTTACTTCATCCACCATAATCGCCTATCATGCTTTTAGAGAAACCATGATAGGCGACTATTTCAACAATTACCTCAATCGCCTATCATGCTTTTACTGAAGATCTTATTACTTGCTTCGTTCTTGTAAGCAATATACTGCTGAAAACCCCAACTCGAATCATATGTTGACATATAACTTAGTGTGTGTCACACATGAGGATTAAGTTTATGGTGATGCACTTGAACTATTAGTCCGTGGTGAACTTAATCAAAGTATGGGGTCTATTGATTAAACCACCATTAATGAGCTCAGGACACTTTATGGTGTGACCATCTTATCCGGACCGTCGATATTGGTTATCTAAGTGGGGCATTTATATATGATGTAGTCATATAGGACTCGACCGGTTTAATTTGCATTCCTCATATAATTCCGTGATTGAGAAAACTTATTAAATCACAAGATGATCATATATGGATTAACCTTAATCCTGAAGTATATATAACAATCTTGGACCTTGTAGTAAAGTTACTCAAAGAGTTACTATCTGATTTAATCAGACCACATCCAACATTGGTTGTAAGGGGTTACGCTGATAAATACTACTATACCAGATCAGAATATCAATCCACCCAACTACAATGGGAGTGTGGTTTAACCATAGACCCGCTGTGATTATGCAGAATTTACAGTCTGCTGGGGGCGATTGATAGCCTATTGTCAGTATAGGATTCTGAAAAACAAGAGGTTAGGATAAATCCATAAAACTATAGATGGAGTTTTGGTGCTCCAGTTCTGTTCACACTCTTGTAGAACCACCTGAGTGTCTCAGGCCCAGTGCGAGAAATTGGATGTGCGTGAAAAGAGTCGGATGAATGAGAAAGTTTAACATTCAAGGCAAAGCCAAGTGGTCTAGGGGTAATTCCCTGAGAAGTAGATAGTTCAATTGATGGGATGCCCAAAACTCTCTCACCATTCAGCCTTGCTTGACTCCATGGAAAGCAGGAAGATTACTAGGGGTGATGCCCTGAAACGTTCCTGCCGTACAAAGGAGCTTGAATTCATTCGGAACATAAGGGTTTTAGCTTAAAGCCAATGGCAGATTGACTGCCTATGCTTATATGCATTACTGGATTAAAATGAACCTCCTGGTCATTAAAAGTCACATGTTTTAAATGTGTGGGCTTGACCAAAATATTGATGAGTCTTTTGTAGACCAGAGAATCAATATTGATAAAGTAGTAGACGTTAGTGTCAATAAAAGGTAACACTGAAACAGTTGTGAACAACATGGGTGTGTTATCTGAAGTCAAGAACTGACGAGGCAAAGTTTCTCTGAATCAGAGAGTGGACTATATTCTTAGAATTTGATTCAGTCAAATTAATGAGAACAAGTTCTTTGGCAGTATCTCATACATCTTATTGTTAAGATGATGATGCATTTTCGAATGCTAGATTCAACTAGAGGTTTCCTACCCAATCCCTCACGGAATAATCCTCTTAGTCTTCAGATATAGAGAAAATGGGATAGATTCTCTTTTGGATAGAGAATGTCAGATTATTAAAAGTCATTTAAAGTCGAATCTTGGGTTCAGACTTTGAGTAGCAGTATAGTGCATCCTCAAGTACCTTCGGAGAACGAGGAGTAATATGTGTCTATATTCAGGTCCATACCTGAGTATTGTTGACTACACTGATTCTGACTTAAGTCAGATTAAGGATGATCATTAATTGATCTCGTGCTAAGTGTTTTCTCATAGTGATAGAGCTATAGTCTGGAGCAATCCAGCACTGTCAATTTGACTATGTTAGTCGAATACATAGCAGCTAAAGAGGCAGTGTGGCTTGAGAAGTTCTTTGTTGGATCGGGAAGTGATTCCAGGTCTCAATGAGCCGATACTATTTTACCGTGAAAACAGTTGAGAGATAGCTCATGCAAATGATCTTCGTAGTCACAAGAGGTCAAAAGCATATTGAGAGAGAGTACCACCTGATCAGCTAGATACTATTTTACCGTGAAAACAGTTGAGAGGTAACTCATGCAAATGATCTTCGTAGTCACAAAAGGTCAAAAGCATATTGAGAGAGAGTACCACCTGATCAGCTAGACAATGTAGAGAGGCGACGTTTCGGTCCTTAAAGATCGCCTCGAGCTGACAACCTAGCTTATCAGTTTAGTAAGACGCGTGGCATTTAATCTCACTGAAAAGAGCTTGGCAGGTATGAAATTGGGAGATATGTCTCATCTGCTTTAGAGCAAGTGGGAGAGTGTTGTGGATAGAAAGAATAAGGGTGTGGTGCTCTAAAAAAATTGTTGCTTGTCTTTACGGGCAAGTGGGAGATTGTTGAATGTAGTGCCCGAAAGACAATTGTTGCTTGTCTATACGGGCAAGTGGGAGATTGTTGGAAGTAGCGCCCGAAAGACAATTTCTGTAATTGTTAATTTAATTAATAAATGACAGATTTATTCTCATCTTATTACTTGCTTCGTGCTTGTATGTAATACACTGCTGAAAACCCCAAGTCGTATCATATGTAGACATATAACTTAGTGTGTGTCAGACATCAGGATTAAGTTTATGGTGATGCACTTGAACTATTATTCCGTGGTGAACTTAATCAAAGTATGGGGTCTATTGATTAAATCACCATTAATGCGCCCAGAACAATTTATGGTGTGACCATCTTATCCGGACCGTCGATATTGGTTATCTAAGTGGGGCATTTATATATGATGTAGTCATATAGGACTGGACCGATTTAATTTGCATTTCTCATATAATTCCGTGATTGAGAAAACTTATTAAATCACAAGATGATCATATATGGATTAACCTTAATCCTGAAGTGATTGCATACTCCGGAAGATCACGGCTTCTCTCCGGTGGGTAAATCTAATAACCTTCTTGTAGATTAATTTATTATGCGAATCATATCGTGGTAAAATCAAAAAACGAATTTTAATTCGTAGCTTCCGCTGTGCATGATCGAGTATCTCGATCGGTGCTGTGAATCAGAT
The DNA here is from genome assembly GCA_026214975.1 of Gentiana macrophylla. NCBI lineage: Eukaryota > Viridiplantae > Streptophyta > Magnoliopsida > Gentianales > Gentianaceae > Gentiana > Gentiana macrophylla. The sequence continues at coordinate 183,849 of JAOBSW010000858.1, forward strand.
CTGACGATCCAATTATGGATCAGATCCGGATTCGGGTTTCTGTATATCAAGCATGTGGTATCAGTGACATGTTAAAGCGATTTTGCGATCTTGATTGCATAACTGATTAATAAGGAGTGGAATTGAATTAAAATTTGCATCTTTTATATGTTTATTATATATATGCGTGATTGAATGTTTATGGTTCACGAGATGGATTGGGGTTGGTACTTGTTTACCGTTAGATCTATTGTAAACCCAATTTTTCCGGGTATAGGAGATTATGTAATTTATTGGTTGTAATTTAATTTCCTAGTAGTTAGAACACATACTATGTCGGCGGCCCTGTTATATTTATTTGATATTTCGAAGAACATAAACAAGAAAAGCTAGTAGCGTGGTGCTAAACGGGTGTGTTTCAGATCATGTAAACCACGGTTCAATTCCCCTTGACGCGTTTTTAAAATTTTTCCTAGAAAGGATGTAGTTTTATAAAGAAAAAAAAAAGTTGCAACAACCGGAGATCGAACCTGCGCTGCCCAGGTAGAAGAAAAAGCACCAGACCAACTCGGCTAGAATGCTGCTTGTTAAATAAATGGACCAGAAAATTGTTATACAGATTTAAATTTGTAGATTAGATAAGGGGGTACCAACGGTCCATCTCAGTGGTTTAATTATTCGCATTTATTTTCTTATGTGATTATTTATGTAATATAACCAATGCCATGCATCATATTAATGAATTTCATTCCTAGCATATGCATACATGTAGAAAATTAATTATGGCATTAATTAGGCATGTATGAACACTTAATTAGTTTAGATTAATTTTAGTAATTAATTAAATTAATTGAACAAACAGAATTTTATCTGGATATAAAATTCACATGATAAAATTAAAATTTGCTTGGTAAATTTGTTTTTGGGATCTAAAATTCTTTGAGAATTTCGATAACGTAGTGTCTACATAAATAGGATTTTATTAACCGAAAATTTGGAAAATTGTGAAAAGATGGACACTAACTAGATGGTATTTGGAACCGATAAGTTGGTGATTTCTTTTCATGTTTAACCGTTTTCGGATTATTGGAAAAAATTCCGAGATCCAAAATTTTTATCATGACATTATTAAAACTATAAAATTCTTTGGTGAATTTTAATTGTGTAGTGTCTACACAAGAGATTTTCTAAATAATCGATAAATCGAAAAATCATTATAGAGTATCAATAGTTAGACGGTATTTGGAACCGATAAACTAGTGGGAGTTATAAAATTTTGTAATTTATTGTTTTTCGAATTATTAGAAAATTCATAAAGTCCTAATGGATTAGGATTATAAAATTCTTGTTGAATTTTAATTGTGTAGTGTCTACACAAGGAATTTTGTAAAATCGAGAAATTGGAAAATCATGAATATAGTGACACTAGTTAGACGGTATTCGGAACCGATGAACTAGTGGGAGGATTAACTTAAATATTCATGATTTATTGTTTTTCGGAATGTGAAGAAATTCTGAAAATCCTAATGAGACTACTTATTTTTCAAAATAATGAGTGGGAGCGGGGAAGGTGACAACCGACCCCACGGCCTCTATTGTTGACACAAGCAAGTGAGAGAATGGTGACGCCTCGTGCCGCTTTGATTTCGGGCCCCTAAGGATGGCCTTCACCACTATTAAAATGTATGGCTTGGTCTCCGGAAGGATATGATTTTGGGTACTCGTCGAGTCACTGACTGACCCTAAGGCGGTATACTCGGGACTACTTTGAGATCCGAAACAGTAGGTCACACTCATAAGGATATTTTTGGAAATATCCGGCTGAAAAATGAAGGTAATCAACAATCAAATTGAGATGTCTAATTATTAGTTAATTTTTTAGAGAGATTGTCTCAATTTAATCGTCACCTCTTTGACCTACCCTAAGGCGGCACTGTAGGTGTGAGATTAAATCCTTGAAATGGTAGGATAAACTGCATGCATGCCATCATGTTTATAATTGCAAAATTTTATTATTAGTTGTGGTGTATGATTTGATTTATATTTCTATCATAATTTATTTTACAACTACATATCATCTCAAGATGACTAGACTACTTATATGATTAAAATTGACTGATGATGACTTCGTAAAAGTGGAAAAGTAACAAGAACGTTGAACTCAATAATCGAGAATGCAAATTAATTCTTCGGAAAAGGATGTTCCTCTTGAGCCTACAAACTTAAGTCACATTGATAAGTATGTCACTGTTGTCACTCGTGTTAAACGGGAGACAAATTAAAATTAGTTCAAAGATGACGAGAATGATTTGGTATCAATCTCACTAGACATCCCACAGTTCACGAGTAGTGTCTACTCAAATGAACTTCTAGTTCACGGCCATTTCCTTTATAGAAAGCCAAGAATGGGAAGGTAAATGTCAAAAAAAAATACAAGTCATATAAAACTAAATAAGTTAAAGGATAAACCGAAATTTTAATAAAAGAAATTAAAGGATAAGGAAAGTGATTTCGGATCACTAACCTATGAATCCTTAGACACTTTCTTAACTGAGTAATTTGACTCGGAAGCTAAAGTTATTTTGTAAGAACAAGGTAGCTGGGCATTCATGATGAAGAGTAGACAATGGGCAGTTATTTAAGCTAAGATAGTGGGAGTGATATAAGGAAACAAATTTCCGATTTTAATTCTTGAATATCGCAGAAATTTTATTTCTATTTTTTCGGATTCGTTAGAACGAATGGATTCATTTTCAAATCGATAATATGGTTGCCTCAAAGAAAGTGAATATGACATTTGTATACGATTCTGAGACTCGGACTTTTGTCTGATAAAGTCAAAATCACTAAGTAATGCTGAAAAGGTATATGTAACACATCATAAGCTATTAAGACAAATGGTTTCCGTATTTAGATAAACGATTCTTCAGACGCTATTAATTAGTGCATATATCCTAAAGATAAGATCTGAAGACTGGCTAAGGGTGATTCATAATTCCCAGTCTAAGAACACTATCTTAAAGGAAAAATGACTAAGTAACCTTTCAATTAGGAAAATGTAATAGAGCTGAAGAAGTATCACAACTTGTTTATATTGACTTTCGGGGTCTTATAAATGATACAAGCTAATGTGAGCTTTTGAATAATAGACATTTTGTCTAATTGCTACTCGAAACGCCGATTAGTTTATCTAAATATTTGGCGGAATCTCTTATATTACAAGAGAAACGAGTATTCCATGCTCAGATGTAGGCTATGGCATAGTTTTGGCACTGATGCTTGGCCTACCTCCGGGTGAAATGATTTCACTGAAAGGATAAACCGTGTATTGTCTTGTATAGTTATTGATATGCTACGTTACACTGCTTAACTCAATTAAGATATTAGTTGCAAAATAACGGTTTGCATTATTATGTAATACCGAGAAGTCTACCTAGAAGATGCTTATGAATTTGTGAATGATGAGTGAAGTACATTTACTCCACTTCCCCAAATAGAGGCATTTAGCATTAGTGCTTGAAGGTAGGACTGAAGATTATTCATACACGTTCAGCTGGTGACTGTTCGTGAAATATCTTAATACAATGAGTAAAGGTTGGTTATAAGATTCTAAAGATCGGATAATGAGGGTTGTACTGTCACAGCATTTCTAGAAGAATGTATATATAACAACCTTGGACCTTGAAGTAAAGTTACTCAAGGAGTTACTTTCCGATTTAATCAGACCACATCCAACATTGGTTGTAAGGGTTACACTGTTATACAAGATCAGAATATTAATCCACCCAACTACAATGGGAGTGTGGTTTAACCATTGACCCGCTGTGATTATGCACAATTTATAGTCTGCTGGGGGTGATTGATAGCCTATTGTCTTCTTTGGAGGGCTGCATAGGATTCTGAAAAACAATAGGTTAGGATAAAGCCATAAAATTATAGATGGAGTTTTGGTACTCCAGTTCTGTTCACACTCTTATAGATCCACCTGAGTGTCTCAGGCCCAGTGCGAGAAATTGGATCTACGTGAAAAGAGTTGGATGAATGCGAAAGTTTAACTTTCAAGGCAAAGCCAAATGGTCTAGGGGTAATTCCCTGAGAAGTAGATAGTTCAATTAGGGGGATGCCTTGAACACTCTCACCATTCAGCCTTGCTTGACTCCATAGAAAGCAAGAAGATTACCAGGGGTGATGCCCTGAAACTTTCCTACCGTACAAAGAAGCTTGAATTTATTCGGAACAAAAGGGTTTTAGCCCAAAGCCAATGGCAGATTGACTGCCTATGCTTATATCCATTGGTGGATTAAAGTGAACCTCCAGGTTATTAAAAGTCACCTGTTTCAAATGTGTGGGCTTGACCAAAATATTGATGAGTCTTTTGCAGACTAGAGAATCAATATTGGTAAAGTAGTAAACGTTAGTATCAATAAAAGGTAACACTGAAACAGTTGTGAAAAAATGGGTGTGTTATCTGAAGTCAAGAACTGACGAGCCAAAGCTTCTCTAAATCAGAGAAGTGGACTATATTCTTAGAATTTGATTCGGTCGAATTCATGAGAACAAGTTCTTTGGCAGTATCCCATTCATCTTATTGTTAAGATGATGATGCATTTTCGAATGCTAGATTCAATGAGAGGTTTCCTACCCAACCCCTCACGGAATAATTCTCTTAGTCTTCAGATATAGAGAAAATAGGATAGATTCTCTTTTGGATAGAGAATGTCAGAGTATTAAAAGTCAATTAAAGTCGAATCTTGGTTTCAGACTTTGAGTAGCAGTATAGTACATCTTCAAGTACCTTCGGAGAACGAGGAGTAATATGCGTCTATATCCAGGTCCATACCTAAGTATTGTGGACTACACTGATTCTGACTTACAGTCGGATTAAGGATGATCGTTAATTGATCTCGGGCTCAGTGTTTTCTCATAGTGATAGAGCTATAGTCTGGAGCAATCCAGCATTGCCAATTTGACTCTGTTAGTCGAATACATATATAGCAGCTAAAGAGGCAGTGTGGCTTGAGAAGTTCTTTGTTGGATCGGGAAGTGATTCCAGGTCTCAATGAGCCGATACCATTTTACTGTGAAAACAGTTGAGAGGTAGCTTATGCAAATGGTCTTCGTAGTAACAAGAGGTCAAAAGCATATTGAGAGAGAGTACCACCTGATCAGACTGACCGTACAGAGAGGCGACGTTTCAGTCCTTAAAGATCGCCTCGAGCCGACAACCTAGCTAATCAGTTTACCAAGATGCGTGGCATTTAATGTCACTGATAAGAGCTTGGCGGATATGAAATTGGGAGATATGTCTCATCTGCTTTAGAGCAAGTGGCAGAGTGTTGTGGATAGAAAGAATAAGGATGTGGTGCTCTAAAAACAATTGTTGTTTGTCTTTACGGGCAAGTGGGAGATTATTGGATGTAGTGTCCGAAAGACAATTGGTGCTTGTCTATACGGGCAAGTGAGAGATTGTTGGAAGTAGCGCCCGAAAGACAATTTCTATAATTGTTTTTATAATTAATAAATGACAGATTTATTCTCATCTTAGTACTTGCTTCGTGCTTGTAAGTAATACACTGCTGAAAACCCCAAGTCGTATCATATGAGAGAAAGATTGACAATATTTGTCTCCAAAATGGGTAAGAGTATGGTTAACACTTTTGATGTGGGGATATCTTAAACTGATGAGATTTTACTTTCAAGCTACTGATAACAGCAGAATAAGCATTTTTACTTTCAAGGACACTAAATTCTTACCAACTAGGATGCACGGATACGGATACGTGGATACGGGATACGCGGATACGGGATACGTAGATACATGATTTTACGAAAATATAGGATACGGATACGGGGATGTATTTGTAAATAATAAAAGTATAAGGACTAAACTGTAAATAAATAAAATAAAATGACTATTATGTATATATATATATATATGTGTGTGTGTGTGTGTGTGTGTGTGTGTGTGTGTGTGTGTGCGTACGCGCATATGTACACATATTAAGGTTCAAACTCATTCTTTAAGTGTCATGTTTTCTGGATACCCGTATCTGTAGTCAAGATACGTGTATCCGGTAAAGTATCCAACTTTTAAAAATTACAATTTGACCCAGATTCCAATTGAGTATCATGAGTATCCGTGGAGTATCGGTATCCGTGGAGTATCGGATACGGGATACGCTTGTAGAATGGAGTATCCGTGCTTCATAGCTTACCAAAGATAATATAAACCAAATAAGAATTTGTGGAGGAATAATCATCCTTATTTCTATCTTATTCAACGTCAGAATAAGCGTATAACTGGAGCGTGGTCGATCGGATAAGTTGCTGCCCGTCATTGGATACACCAGCTTCCTACCGGAGTAGCCGTTTGACAAGCACCCAATGGAATAGTAGGACGATGCATGTATTGAGATAACTTATTTACAACACAAGAAAGACCAAGGATTTGGCGATACTGAGTAGAATTCGAATATGGAATATCCTTAATTGGTACGTTGTCATAAGTGTCACATATTTATCATTTGCATTCTTATGCAAAGGATCCATGCTGCCTATACTTATGTCGTGTTAAAAGAACACCATGCGCATTAATGGTGACTTTCAACCAAGAAAGTAAGTGAGATCACCCAAATCCTTACTAGAAAATCTGTGATCATGCTGAATGTTCAGATGAACCACATCCACATCATTCTCAGTATCTGACAAGTCGCACTATACGTCGACCCAAGATGCAAATATAATTGACATACACTTAAAATAAAATATAAAAAAAAACAGGAGTCATATAAACATTTTCAGTACGTAAGAGTGCCATGGACGAAAACTTTATTCACATCTAACTAACCAAGTGACCATCCAAACGAGACAAAAAGACCGAGAACTACTCGAACGGTGGTCGTTTAAATAACCGGACAAAATCTATCTATCTCTATCTATCTATCTATCTATCTACTATATTAAAAGTGTGAGTTTGTTTCTCTTTTTTCCAATTATTAATTTATTAAGTAATTTGCAGATAAATATTAAAATAAAAAGCAACGTAGACAATTTTCAAAATAGACAATAATAAAATAAAAACAACGTAGACAAATTTTCAAAATAGACAATTTTTCTTGGGCTTTTAAATATACATGGGTTTTTAATATATGAGTTTTATTTTTAGGTGTTCTATTGACACTATATAAATTATTATTTTTCACGGTTCCATATAAATTACTTTCCACACTCTTTTTTATTATTTGTTTATTTCCGGTACCACACTATGAACGTCAAAGTCAATGGTGTTACATTTAAAATAGAATCATTGAGACTTCTGTAACTATAATGTCAGTGTTACTGGCGTTGTTTTTTTAAAAGCAACTTCAGTGCCACAGATGTTATTTTCACGAAAAATAATTGTGGTTCTTGAAGTATTTTTTTGAGTGCTTGAAGTGAGCGTGGTGCCGGAAGTAAAAACGTGGTGCCATAGAAACTTACTTATTTTATTTCGCATTATTCACTGTTATTAAATTTGAACAAGCATTTCGAAGCCTCTACGGAATGGTTATTGTTATTTGAACAAGCTACCTACAATAATCTCCGCATTCTAATCATCTAACGAAACATATGAACCATGATAAAACTTCACCTCTAAAAGTTAGACACCATACAAACACAATTTCTACGCATAATTGCAGACAAACCAGTTTGGATCAATAATCATAGAGATACTTCGTACTGCACATAATTGAAAACCAGTCATCACAAGAGGCAACAACAATATGAATAACACATCCTCCGGTCAGAACAAGGGAAAATGCATCAAATTATTGTATGTTATTATTTATACAATATTTAAATAAAACCAATTAATTTAAATATCAATTAATTTTACCATTAATAATAAACAAATTAGAATAAAACCATAATCCTTATCATAAAAATCCGTTAAATCTTTCCAAAAAAAAGTTTATTCAATTAGTTTACCATTAACCATCATCAAATCAAATTAGATTAAAAGGACATAATCATTATCATACGTAAATCATTTTAAAAAAAATAAATCAATTAATTTTAACGTTAAAAATCCAAAACAAAAACTCACGTTAAATATTTTAAAAAAAAATTCAATCACCATTAACTATCATCAAATCAAATTAGAATAAAACCATAATCATTATCATCTTTATACTATGTTAAATTATTATATTATGTTATAGTATTATAAAACTTAATGTATTGATCATTATACAAGTTATTAAAATCGAAAAATACAAAAAGTGCATACGTGTTTTCCGTAAGTATTACCCTTAGAAAGTGTTTTTCTCCCATTAATTTTTTTTATTAAATATAATGAACATTTAGATATTAAATAACATAGATAAAAATAGATGAAAAACGTGGTGATAATACTATAACATAATGAGTATTTATTCAAGTTAATGCATTAGTCAGTATGCGAATTGTTAATGAGTACTTTTCAGTTTACACCCAAATATCCGCATAATGTTTTTACTCAGTATCATATTGTGGTTGTGAATGATTGTGGTTTTTTTTAAATTTATTTTACAAATTAAAAATGTGTGGTGAGCTGATGTAGAGTATATGGAAATCATATAGAGTTTTTTGAGTGTAAACCAAAACGAGTGTGTTTACCTAAGAAATCTTTCTCCCAATTAATTTATTTCATTTTTTTAGTGGAGAATTTATTTCATTTAATAAAATAATCATTGGTGGGTATTAAATAACATACATAATCAGTGTGTTGATCAAGATGAAAAATATATGAATTGTTATCCAACTTGTAGAAAACGAAAAATAATAGAAGCACGAGTGTGTTTCTTCCCTATATATTTTCCTCAAAAAGTGTCTGTCCCTAATAAATTTTCACATAAAATATAACAATCACGATCAAGTATTAGTAAATAACATAGATAAAAGGTGAAGTAATAAAAATAAGATGAATATGTCATCTCTTAGAAAAAAACAATGTGCTGTTGAGCGTGGTTTGATGATGAGTTATACCTACTCGGGCATGATAACTTTTTAAGGCTATGTATTCTCCGTCAGTATCAGTATAATTTTCATAGTAATATCAAATAATTTTTGAACAAGAGTCTTAAAAAGAATAAATCTTCCAATTTTTTAACGATATGGATTTGACTACTGAATAAGAATAATGTTAGTAATTTTACCAACCACGCCATATTTATGAACAAATTGATAGAATCATGTATATTTGCTAAAAATATCATCAAAATTATATATTATTTGAAACCACCACACGACACAATTAGGGATGTCCAAAGTTAGTGAAAAAAATCTCGAAAGGATGGGAAGAACATAAAATAGAAGTAGCAAAAGAATTTTTGTGACTTTTCTCCTTAAACAAGCAAAACAATAGGAAGAACCAGTCTAGGTGTCAACATCTAGATCATTTTGATAAAGAATAGCTTGAAGAATGGGAGTAGCTGGGTGACGAATTTTGACGATGATGCCAAGCACTTTTTGACGGTCTATTCACTGCAAAAAACTAGAAGTGGGAGTTTGGTCATTCATACAATCCATTTTTAACCAGTCATTACATCGTAGAAGTGCTGGTCTGAAAATTATTCACATAATATAGAGGGTAGGAATTCAAAAGAAACACTATAGACTTGACAAAGCTAAGAGATTGATAATAAATTACGAAACACACTGGGAACTCAACGAACACAAACATGGGTGAGTTCGGTCATCGTACACATGACACTCATCAAGCCTCACATTAAGTGATAAATGCCATATCAACTTATGGGACGACATGAACTCAGCTCGATATGGGCCTCAACCAGCAAGCTTCATCTTTAGTACAACGTAGGCCACCCTTATATCATCAACATGCATGATGCGGGCCGTCTTTTGTCCGACATGGTGCATGTTGCCTTCTGTCCCCCATAACCGGAAAGACACAAGATGTTTGCGGTCTCTTATTACTGAAGTCGTGCATGTCACCTCGGTCATTTATGCTTAATACAATATAGTTCATCGATCCTCAACCTCAAGCAACGGTTACATTCTCTTCAATGAGCGTTCCGGATTTCACGCAGACATTACTCCACGAAAGTAATTGCTACAATGATGGCTTTGAAATTCACGTTCCATTGTAGCATCAGCCCTAACTGCTCCATAACAGACATTATTACATCAATACATGGTAAACTACTTTGACCACGACTTCAATGCATCATAATTCACCCCCATGAGGGAGACTTATATAAAGTATCACCATTCTCAATTACAAGGTACGCACATAATACGCTTACTATACATTCCTTCTTTCCAATATGGACTTGAGTTTCAAGGCATCCCCCGGAGGAAAGCTCCGGGACCCATCATGTTTTTGTGAGTTTTGTAGGCCCACTCTCAAATCCACTCAAAAAGTTATTGGGATCGTCATCTAGAGGTCCATTTTACCCGAATATCAACTCAATTGTAACCCGGACGATTTCAGACATCGTCAAACATTAAAGATTTTGAAGGATTAGAGAAAATAGAACATATGTGTGTGATGCACATATTATTTGCATCAACAACCATTATGTCTTCATTGCTAGAATAAGGTACGTGTAATGCCAAATTACTGAGATCAGTGGTAACATGATGCTTGGCACCACTATAAAGAAACCACGAAGAAAATGTCGGAGCATCCAAATGTGTTTGAAAATGACACAATGTTGGATGGCTGGACCAAATGAGAAAAATATGTAAGAGGTTGAACCTGGTAAGAAATGCACAAATTCTCTTAATGTCATTGCACTTTCCACACCGAAATAACCAAGTAGGGTTTTTAGGCTGATGTGTATAAATAGTATCGCCACCTATGAGTCACGGAAATATCCTATCCGGCCGACCACGTCGGATAAGGTTCGCGTTCATAGCGCTCGCGAGGCCAGTCAAGTCGAGGTTTCCACAGTCGGATCCCCGAAAAGAACCTTCAAACCTACAAGGTCACTATACGACCTCCGACCTTGGATAACAGATCCGTAAGAGACCGCACAATACTTAAAGGGAAGCATCAGAGGGGAAGTATGGCAGGACTGTTAGGTGTGATGCCCGAAAGACAATTTTTGTAATTGTTTTATTTAATAAATGAAATGATATTATTATTCATATTTATTATTCTCATAATCACCGATGTGACAATAGTATTTACACTACTGAAAACCCTAAAGTATATCGTTTATGTAATCACTTAACTTTCGGTGTATGGTATATACACGGGAGGATTGAGTTAGTGAAGATGTACTTAAAATACAATTAGCCCGTAGTGAAGTTAATCGAGTATCGGGTCTCTCCTTTAACGTGCTATTAATGCTTGAGAACACAATAGGTGTGATTGTCTTATCGGACTTTCGGTTAAGAGAACCTAATGGGGCATTTATATATGATAGATATATCATATAGAAATTTGGACCGATTTGATTAGAGTTCACGATATAATTCCGTAATCGAGAAGTCTTATCGAATCAATGGATGATCATATTTATGGATATATCTTAATCTCGAGGTGATCACGATCAACCGCTTGAATCGGTATGAGGTTTGACTTGGCGGTTAAGGATTACACTCGAGTCGTGATGTCCGAATTACCCCATCTTGGCATTGTCTTTGGATTGAGTGAGTAGTACGTGTTATCACGGATCGGAATCCATTCCTTCCATTTATGGAAGTAGATAGACGATTCCCTTATTTGTTGATCCTAGAAAGCGATCGATCGCGAGTTCATATTACAGCGATTAGCTACCGGTGAGTTGTATGAATTAATTGATCACTAGGGGTTAATGGTAAATAAGGATAAGAGGTTCTAGAAAGGGTTAACGGTAACTTCCCGATTTAGAATGAACGATCTGTGGAGGATTAAACCATATGTAATGATTATATCAATGGGCGCTTATTATTATTCTCGTGAGGAGATAAATATAATCTCATAATCGGAGGAGTGCGATCACGGGATTATGGTGGCATATTCTGTGATTGATTTATCGAATATAATTATTCTATAATTATTTATTTGATTTATCGGAGCAACGATTATTAGTCCATGGTCCCGACGTGCCTCACAATATAGCATAGCTATTCTCGGACGTCGAATCCTAATAATATTAATTTAGTTCTTGTTGGACTTTATTAAAGCGATATGTGAATTAATTGTTTAGTGGACTATTAAATTAGTTGGGCTAAATAATTAAATATGTGGAAAAGACATTTTCCATAATCTTGGCCCAAAAATTGTGTTATAGTCGAAATTATTGTGACTAGGTCACAAGAGGTAAATTCGACCCCAAGGCATGTTTAATGAACAAGAAATTAGTTTTCTTGTGATTAATAAGCATGTGCATAAAATATTTATTGGATAAATATTTATGGTAAATGATAAAGATAAATATTATTCTAGATTTGTTCTAGAATATTATGGAATTATCTTTTATTAAAAGGATTTATTTTGTTTGATAAATAAAAATCCTTGGAGGCTAAGTTTTACTCTCATATATAAAGAGAGTTATCCCAAGCCTTTATACATACTTAATTTTCGACTTTCACCTCTTAGAGAGGAGAAAGAAAATTTTCGACCAAGGAAGAAAGGAAAATCTTGGAGATTTTCCGGGTAGCATATCGGAAGGATTGAGTCGAGAATTTCCTTCCACGGGAGTTGCTTGGATCACACGTACGGAAGATCGTGGTGCTCTTCACACCTTTGATCGTTCTTTCCATTGCGGTTCTTCAACTTGGATTTTGAGATCCAAGAGGTATGTTCTACAACCCCCTTGTAGATATAGATCTAGTTATTTTATTATGTGTAATTTATAGATCTAGATCCTTAAATCGCTTCCGTTGCGGATGATATTACTAACAGTGGTATCAGTCGCCAAGGTGATCTATATTTATACGTATAAAATATTAGATCTATGAGTGGTAAAACATGTTGATTTTTTGTCCCAATTTTTTTTTTAAATAAAGGGGGCCGAAATTTATATATATTTTTTATGTTATGAATGTCTTGGTTGAAGAGATGGATTGGGGTTGGTATTATTTTTAAAGTAGATCTATTTTGTAGCTCTTTTGATTAGCATCACTTGAGCATAGGACTTGTAATTTAATTTTATGCAACTTGAAAATTGTAAAGATGGCTTCTTTGTAATTTTAATTTTGATCCGGGTTCGAGACGACGAAGATGATGTGTTGAAGATCATGGTATTGAAGATCATCAAGAAGGTAAAACGGGAGGAGGCCGATTTGTTTATTTTTTTATTTATTCATCGGCGGCAATTTGTTTTTTTTTTTTTTTCATGCGGCAACTTTTGTTATAGGTCACAGCATTTTTTTGTTTACCTAATTTGCATGGCCGAAAGGCATGCACTAATTTAAAATTAAAAATAAAAATAAAAATAAAAAAAAAAAAACAGTTTTTTTTTCATACTTGGCCGAGGGATGTTATTCAAAAAAAAAAAGTTTTTTTTTTAAAACAATTGATAATATAGATATATTTGTAATATATTGGTATATTACGGCCTCCTCTCTCGTCGTTCGTGGTTCGTGTCAAGATCGAAGCTTTGGAGATCCGGAAGTTTCAAAATCAAGATCGAAGACCGAGATTTGAAGACTTAGAATTAGTTTTACTTTTCCTTAGAAAATAGGTTAGTTGGGGGTACCAACGATCCATCTCGGTGTTTAAATTTTCCGCACTTTATTTTTTATGTATTTGATCATAAAATAGATATAAAATCGGAATTGCCATGACATGCATCATATCATAAATCCACTCCATGCATACATGTAGAATTTTAATTTTGGTAATTAAAATAGGCATGTATACAAACTCGTGTAATTAGTTGAAATTTAATTAATACGTGGTAATTAATAAATTTAGTAACTAATTAAAGATCCGAGGACGGGTTATGAAATCGTTAAGCTTTTCGGTGTGTGTTCTCGGTGAACCGCCTTAAAGCCCAAACGAGATCACGTTTTCGATTCGTAGTGTCTACGAGATTGAATGATGGTAAAAGAACAATAAATCTTGGATAAAAGCGGTTCGCTTATAGGTTGGGTGGTCAGCCGAGCTAGGCTCGACCGACTTAACCCTCCTAGTGTGATGTATGCACGGGGTCCGGCAAGACTAAGCTACACGGAGAGCGGAGGGGTGATTCCTTCTTATCTCAATGGGGCTCTCTTGACCCGACCGTCCGATTATCACATATGTTCCAACGAATAGGGCGGGTAGGCTTGCTTACGTTACCGACACCATTCGGAATCCTTGATTTGATGTGCTTTTATGTTAACATCAAAAAGGCGTGGTTAGTTAACCCACCACAACTTCCAAAATATTGAGTGGGGGCGGGGAGGCGGCACCAACCCCACGGCCTCTACTATAGATACAAGTAAGTGAGAGAAGGGTGGCGCCTCGTGGCGCTTTGATTTCGTCCCCTACGGATGGTGTTCACCCTATCAACATTCATGGCTTGGTCTCCGAAAGGATAGGATTTCTGGGTACTCGTCGGGTCACTGACCTATCCTACGACGGCACACTCGGGGCGTACCTAAGAGATCCGATATAGTAGGTCACACTCATAAAGGATATTTTTGGAAATATCTAGGCTAAAAAAGGAAGGTAGTCAATGAATAAAGGGATGTTCGATTCTCGTGCGATGTTCGATTCTCACAAGTTATTCATTGATGAGATTGTCTCGATTTAACCGTCATCTCTTTGACCTACCCTACTACGCGGCACTTTGAGATGCGAGGTTAAAACCTTGGAATGGTATAGTAGACTTAATTTTAGTTTACAATTCCTAAAATAAAATAATATAGTAGTGTTAAACTTGAATTAATATATGTCATTTTATTTACAGCATTATATCCCTTACTAAATTGCTTAAATTTTATAATTGACTAGTATTGACTTCGTTAAAAAGTGGAAAGTAACTAGGGCGATGAACTAGTTAATCGATAATGCAATTATTTTTTTGAAAGAGATATTTTCTCTTAAGCCTTTTAAAAATCGAGTGACATATAGGTATGTCACTAGTGTCACTCGTGTCAAGCGGAGACAAACTTAGGTGATTTCGGACTTTAAAATTCTTCTAGTGAATTTTGAGTGTGTAGTGATTACACGAGTAATTTTCTAATTGAAAAATCGGAAAATCATGAAGTGTTACTAGTTGGACGATATTTGGAATCGATGAACTAGTGGGAGCTTTATGATTTGTTGTTTTTCTAGAACATTAGAAAAGTGTAAGCGACTACACACACGTAACGTTCTAATTGAAAAACCGGAAAGTGATGAAATGTCGCTAGTTGGACGATATTTGGAATCGAAGAACTAGTGGGAGTTTCTATGATTTGTTGTTTTTCCGAAACAATAGAACTATATACGAAAGATTTTCTAATCGAAAAAGCGGAAAATCATAAAAATAAAGCATTGCTCGTTAGGCGGTATTTGGAACCGATAAACTAGTGGGAGCTTTAATGTTATGATTTGTTGTTTTTCCGGTATATTAGAAAATCCGAGAAGTCCCGACAGTAACACTCGAAATAGACACCCACGGTTCAAGAGTAGTGTCTACTCAAACAAACATTTGGTTCAAGACTATTTCCATTCAAGGAAAGTCAAGAATGGGAGAATATGTCTAAAAATGTTAGTCATCTAAAGCGAGTAAACTTTAAGGCTAAACCGAAAAATTAATTAGCGAAAATCATAGGATAAGGATAGTGATTTTGGATCACCAACCTATGAATCCTTGGCGTTTTCTCGAGCTAAGTTCTTTGGAAGAACAAGGTAGCAGTGCATTTAACGATTAAAGGAGTAAACAACGGGCAGTTAATTTTAGCTAGAAAAGTGGGAGTGATACAAGGAAATGAATCTCGGATTCAATCCTTGGATATCACGGAAAATTTATTTTCGGTTTAAGATTCGTTGGAACGAATGGATTTACCTTCTATTCGATAATTTGTTTGTCGTATAGAAAGTGAATATACCATTTGTAGTACGAATCCAAGACTCGGACTTTTGTTTGATAAAGTCAAAAACCACTTAGAATCATTGAAATATGTATATAAAACACATCTTAAGAACTATTAAAAGCAATTGGTTTCTATATTTAGATAAAGCGCTTCTTCACAATCCATAGTTAGTGCATAGTCCCTAAAAGACAAGACAAGGCTGGCTCAGGGTGATTCCTTTCTCGATCCGGTTGTATTGTCTCAAAGGATCAATGACTAAGTTTTCTTTCAATCGGGGAAAGAATAATGGTTATAAAGAAGTAACATAGCTTGTTCATGACGACCTTCGAGTCCGATGAAAGATACAAGCTAGTAAGAGCTTCAGTAGTGACTTTTGTCGATAACTATTCAAACACTCCGGTAAGTTTATCCAAAATATTTTAAGGTTTCTCTATTTTCATGAGAGATAGAGTATTTAATACTCGAGAAATGGGCCATCACATAGTCCTAGGGGTGATGCTCGGCCCGCCTCATAGTGAAATGTTTTCACTAAGTGAGAAACCGTTAAATTGCCTTATATAGTTTTTTTTTTTTAGGCGTGCTACAATACCTTCGCTTAACTCAATAAAGATATTGAAGCGAAATAACGGTTTACATTAATATGTAAGACCGAGAAGTCTACCGAGAATATGCTTTGGAATTTACGGATAAGGTGTGGATTCGGTTCACCCCACTTCCATAAATATAAGCATTTAGCACACGGTGCTTGAAGGTAGGTCGAAATTTCGCGAACACGTTCGGTCGATGACCAATCGTTCTATATCTTGTAGCATTGAGAAAAGGTTTGTTATAAGATTCTTGAAATCGGGAAGGGACGGTTATCTTTGTTGCATCTTCTACGATAGAATCCATAAACAACAAAACCTTGAACCTTGAAATACGTTTACTCAAGGTAGTTACTAAGCGATTAAAATCGGACCACATCCAACATCGGTTGTTGGTGATAACACTAAATACTACTAAACTAAATCAGAATTTTGATCCACCCGAATGTAGTTGGGTATGGTTTATCCATTACCAATTACAGTTCTCAGACTTTGTAGTCCGAGGATCGATTGATGACCTATGGCTCTTTTGTGAGCAGTATAGGATTACGATAATAGAGGTTGGTTTAATAGCCATAACCACCGTGAATGGAGCTCGTTACTCCAATCTACATTTCATGCTCTTGTAGAACCACCGAGCGACTCAGGCCCAGTGGGAGTAATTAGATCTACACGGAAAAGAGTAGAATGAGTTCGGTATTGCATGATTTCGTTCAAAAGCGAGAAAAATAGGGGTGATTCCACGAGACTTTCTTGCCAAACAAGCGGAGTCTGGATTCATTCGGAACAAAAGGGTATTGCCTTATGAACTTATGACGGGATATTTATCAAGGCTTATGTCCTTTTGTGGATAAAAGCAAACATCTCGGTCCTTTGAAAGTCATATATTTCTACAATATGTAGATTTGACCGAATATTGATAAGTCTTTTGTAGATTGGATATCAATTTTAGTACTGATGAGTGAATATATATATTAGTGTTTGTGAAGGATAACACTTGCACAGATTGGAATCAACATGGGTGTGTATCGAAGTCAGAATCGACAATGCCACAATTCTCAGCAGAGATTTGGACAACATTCTTAAGAGTTTGACTCGGTCGAATTCATTAGAATCGATCCTTTGGTTTCCCATCCATCTTATTGGTTAAGATGATGCATCTGTGTATGCAACATTCAACGAGGAAGTTCTACCCTATGCCTCGGGAATGACTCTCTAAATCTTCGGATCGAGAGAAATGGGATAGATTCTCTTTCTAGTAAGAGATGGTCGAGGTTATTGAGCGTCAACTTTGATCGAATCTTAGATTCGGCGGTTAACAAAGCAAGTTTAGTATGTCCTTTAGTATCTTGAGAGAACGAGGAACAATATGCGGACATATTCATGTGTGAACTTGGATATGTGTGATACACTGATTTTGACTTTGAGTCAGATTGAGGATGATCGTTAAGTCGATCTCGGGCTCAGTGTTTACTCAGTACCACATGATTAGATGGACCGGTAACGTTTCGATTCTACGGATCGTCTCGACCCGACAACCTGACTAATCATTAAGACCCATGACATATAGATGTAGGTGCTCCCCGAGTCACTGACCTATCCTATGACGGCATACTCGGAGTGTACTTTGGAATCTAAAATGGTTATGATATGCTTAATGGGTACTTGAATACGGGACGAGTCTCCATTGCTTTAGAGCAAGTGGGAGATGTAGTTTGTTGTATTTTAAATAATAGGGTGTGCTCTAAAACAATTAATCACATGCTTTCGTGCAAGTGGGAGATTGTTAGGTGTGATGCCCGAAAGACAATTTTTGTAATTGTTTTATTTAATAAATGAAATGATATTATTATTCATATTTATTATTCTCATAATCACCGATGTGACAATAGTATTTACACTACATAAAACCCTAAAGTATATCGTTTATGTAATCACTTAACTCAGTGTATGGTATATACACGGGAGGATTGAGTTAGTGAAGATGTACTTAAAATACAATTAGCCCGTAGTGAAGTTAATCGAGAGTATTGGGTCTCTCTCCTTTAACGTGCTATTAATGCGCCGAACACAATAGGTGTGATTGTCTTATCCGGACTTTCGGTTAAGAGAACCTAATGGGGCATTTATATATGATAGATATATCATATAGAAATTTGGACCGATTTGATTAGAGTTCACGATATAATTCCGTAATCGAGAAGTCTTATCGAATCAATGGATGATCATATTTATGGATATATCTTAATCTGAGGTGATCACGATCCAACCGCTTGAATCGGTATGAGGTTTGACTTGACGGTTAAGGATTACACCCGAGTCCGTGGTCCGAATTACCCCATCTTGGCATTGTAATTGGATTGAGTGAGTAGTACGTGTTATCACAGATCACGGAATCCATTCCTTCCATTTATGGAAGTAGATAAACGATTCCTTATTTGTTGATCCTAGAAAGCGATCGATCGCATGAGTTCATATTACAATCGATTAGCTACCGGTGAGTTGTATGAATTAATTGATCACTAGGGGTTAATGGTAAATAAGGATAAGAGGTTCTAGAAAGGGTTAACGGTAACTTCCGATTTAGAATGAAGCGATCTATGGAGGATTAAACCATATGTAATGATTATATCAATGGACGCTTATTATTATTTTCGTGAGGAGATAAATATAATCTCATAATCGGAGGAGTGCGATCACGGGATTATGGTGGCATATTCTGTGATTGATTTATCGAATATAATTATTCTATAATTATTTATTTGATTTATCGGAGCCGGCGATTATTAGTCCATGGTCCCCGACGCGTGCCTCCTAATATAGCATAGCTATTCTCGGACGTCGAATCCTAATAATATTAATTTAGTTCTTGTTGGACTTTATTAAAACGATATGTGAATTAATTGTTTAGTGGACTATTAAATTAGTTGGGCTAAATAATTAAATATGTGGAAAAGACATTTTCCATAATCATGGCCCAAAAATTGTGTTATAGTCGAAATTATTGTGACTAGGTCACAAGAGGTAAATTTCGACCCCAAGGCATGTTTAATGAACAAGAAATTAGTTTTCTTGTGATTAATAAGGCATGTGCATAAAATATTTATTGGATAAATATTTATGGTAAATGATAAAGATAAATATTATTCTAGATTTGTTCTAGAATATTATGGAATTATCTTTTATTAAAAGGATTTATTTTGTTTGATAAATAAAAATCCTTGGAGGCTAAGTTTTACTCTCATATATAAAGAGAGTTCTCCCAAGCCTTAATACATACTTAATTTTCGACTTTCACCTCTTAGAGAAGAGAAAGAAAATTTTCGGCCAAGGGGAAGAAAGGGAAAATCTTGGAGATTTTTCCGGGTAGCATATCGGAAGGATTCGAGTCGAGAATTTCCTTCCACCGGGAGTTGCTTGGATCACACGTACGGAAGATCGTGGTGCTCTTCACACCTTTGATCGTTCTTTCCATTGTGGTTCTTCAACTTGGATTTTGAGATCCAAGAGGTATGTTCTACAACCCCCTTGTAGATATAGATCTAGTTATTTTATTACGTGTAATTTATAGATCTAGATCCTTAAATCGCTTCCGTTGCGGATGATATTACTAACAAGGACAATGTAGAAGGCGACCTTGTACAGGGCGACCTACGCGACCACGTAGGACGCTGCCAAGATATTTGATCCACCTATCGTCAATTATTTAGTTTACTTCACTACTAAGATATCATGTAAATATCTATCTTACTTAACCCCTAAGCTTCCCTCCTTCTATAAAAGGAGGGCTTGTGTAACCACAAAAAGATATAGATAATAGAAAAAAGAGAACCATACTCTGCAAAAACCTTCTCTCAAACACTTCATACTTTCCACCGCAGCACCGCCGGGCTATACACTATCAAACACAATAAGTAAGCCAGATATCCACTTAACATACACCATATAGCCACCGTGATAAGAAATCGCCTTATCAGTTGACTCCATTACCGGGAACAGGCGAATTTTGTTTTTAAGCTTTCAGTCTCTCAAGCGTGGAGGTCATTTGAGAACGCTAGCATATAGCGGAGTGAAGGAGCTTTCCCATTCGCCGATCCCTTTAGCCCAGCTGAGTTCTTATACATCTCAGTGCTTATCTCGCCAGAAAGAAGGCAACTTTAGCATAGCTTGAACGAAACTCACGAGTTGGCATTTGAGAAATCACCTCTCTCGTAGTGTTCTTCGGTCAAGTTGGTGTTTTTAGTTAAGCAATCACAGTTTTAAGGAGCATTGTGCTCGTGTTTATCTAGCCACTTTACCTGAAAACCCCTAAATTTCCCTCACCATCATAAAGAATACTATTGGGAAAAGGCCATACAAATTTCTGGGGTTATTTGCATTTGAATCATCACCTTTAAACCCTAAAATTCGTATTTCCGGTCGCCACGTCACCCAAACTATCACTATCCAAAAGATCTCCCTCCAACTCCCTAAAAAACCCACCAAAATATCTCTGACCGACTACCCCCAAAAGTCAAAGAAAGTACCAAGCAGTTGAGTGTGTCAGAAAGGAGCAGGCTATCAGAAAGTCCGTAGCGACCCAATCAGCAAGTCTTATCTCCAAGCCAAATCAACTCGTTAACCCAATGATGGCAGGAAGTAAGGGATCACCACTGATACCCCAAACCCCGGAAAAAAGGAATACACAGTATGAGGCCCGAGCCGAGGGTGTAGGAGAGACATTGGACAATCCCGCTGCGGATTGGGACAATCCTGCTGCGGATTGGTGACGCCCGGAATGTCTTGAATCAAAAAACTAAATCAAAAGAGGACATAGCGGCCATAGATGAGGCTCGCAAGGAAAAGGCTCCTAGGCCGCAGCACAGCCAAGGGATCGTACCAGAAAAGGTACCCGGACTCCAGGAGGAGCTTGAGGTCACAAAGATGAGGGAGTACGCACAGTACGCCGAGACGATGTACCTGACTAATTCACGGTTGGTAGCTCTAGGCTGGGCACCTTTACCGGTCCGACCTTTTAACCCTCCAAAAAGATAGGTTAACCCTGCGACAACAGGAAAGGGTCACCAACCCCCGCCTCGAAGGATAGACGTCGAGAAAAGTGTTCGATCTTTGGGTCGTAAGGGGGGCAGGCAAGGCAAGGATGTCGCTCAACCCTCGGCCCATCCTAGTCACGCAAATTTAAAATAAAAAATCAACGATAGAGGGTCAACTATGAAAAGGTTAGGTGAGAAGGACAGGGCCCCTACCTTAAGTCGCCTCAGCCTTCCAGAAGGAGAGATACCTCCTAGGCAAGAGGGGAGGAACGGAAAGGACACCCGTGTAATCATAAGAGAAAAAAGGGCTTGTCAATAGGAGTCGCAGAATCATGTGGGCTCAGAGAAAAGAACTGAGCAAACTGATGCTCAGCCCCCGTCCCGACTAAGGTTTGACCCCTTTATGGCCAAACAAATAGAGGTAATAAGAAAAGAGATCGTAGAGCTAAAGAAGTCGAGGCCCGCTGAAAAATCCGCCCCGATCTCTGGGATCGATGTGCTTGCCAATAGAATCACCGAAACATTGCCCACCTGCAAGGAAAAGGTTAGCTACCCCAGTTATAATTATTACAATGGGAACTCTTGTCCAATTGATTGGCTCACCGCCTTCCAAGGTCGCATCACTTTAGAAACTCAGAATAAGTCCACCTGGTGCATCGCTTTAGTCAGTAGAATGCAGGACAGGGCCGCCTCCTAGGTTCACGGGCTTCCTCGTGGGTCGGTTGAAAGCTGGGATGACTTGTCTGAAAAATTTGTTAGAGAGTTTGAATCAGCGAGCAGACCGAAGAAGACCATTGAGGACCTTTACGAGGTTCGCATGGGGGATCAGGAGTCGGGGAAGGATTACTATGAGCGGTTTATCAGGGTTTACGATCAAACAAGAAACATTCCCGGTGATGCCATCATAACTTGCTTCCTCACCGGAATAGCCAAAGGTCCGATGAAGACCAAATTTAACTTGTGGCCACCTAAATCAGGCCTCAGGGAAATGCTGGAGAGAGCTAGGATGATAGGGGTAAGCGAAGCGCCGTCCTCTGGAAAACCAAAGCCTAAACCAGAACAGCCTTCGCAGAAAGAAGATCACGGGGACGACTGCAAAAAAGAGAAAGGTAGGGATGCGAACCCTGATCGCGACGCCAAAAAGCCGTACAAATTCAATGAAGGTGATTTCGTGCCGCTCAACACCAAGGCATCCCAAATACTCTTTGAGATTCGCGAACACTTTGAGAGGCCTAGGCCTATGAAAGGTGATCCTGAGAATCACGATAAGTCAAAGTACTGTGACTACCATAAGGATCATGGGCATATTATTGATGAATGCTTCACTTTGAGAAGGGAAATCAAAAGGTTGATCCGAGAGGAACCAGCGGCTAAGTACAAGAGAGACGGGGATACCGGCCCCAGCAGAGGGCGGGAACCTCGTGTTTATCAGAAGTAGGTCCAAGTCATTCATGGAAACCTCCCCAGCAACATCAGCTGAAATCGTAAATACACAAGATCAACACGCGAGGTTTTGAAAAACAGATAGTGTTGGGAGATACAGAGAAAGGAATCATGTTCTCAAAAAGTGAACTCACAAATGTAGAAGGTCCTATGGAGATACCCATCATTCTCAAGATCGGAGTAAACGATCAGCATGGCGTCAACAGAGTGATGGTCGACACCGGAGCTGGCCGCGACGTCATTTATTTTGACTGCCTCTTGCAAATTGGGTTTGTGGAGGCCAAGCTGAAGCCCTACCTGGGGGTGCTAGAGGGTTTCACCAATGATACGGTCAGGGTCAAAAGCACAATTGACCTTAGCATCACTCTAGGCGATTATGAGCCCTGCCGAACCGAGGTAACTAGTTTTCTGGTCATTGACCTTCCCTCTTACTATAACATGATCTTGGGAATCCCAGCCATGAAAAAATTTCAAATGGTGGTGTCTGTCCCACATCAACGAGTCAAATTTCATGTGGGAGATGAAATTGGGGTCTCCATGAGCCGACTAGGATTTTTTATCAAGTTTATGACAAAGAACAGGGTCGATTCCAAGCGACCCAGAGTCGAAGGGTTTAATATGACCGCAGAGCAGATCGCCATGAAGAGAGAGGTCCGGATAAAGCTGTAGAGGTAGAAACATTGCAGGTCCGGGATCAACCAGATTTCACAGCAGATGATGAGCTGGTCGAGGCTGTTGTTAATGAGAAATACCCCGATCAAAAAATAAAAATAGGATTGCAAACAACCGAAAAGGAAATAGTGGGGAGCTCTTGAAAGAAAATATGGACGCCTTCACCTGGGAGGTAACTGATATAAGAGGCGTTGATCCGGAGGTCTCGCTACACTATCTGAGCGTCGACCCCAACTTTCGGCCGATCGAACAAAGAGCGCGCCAATTCTCTACAGAAAAGGAAGTTGCTATAAAAGGCAAAGTTGAAAAACTTATGATAGCGGGAATAATCAAGGAGCTTCAATATCCAACTTGGTTAGCTAACGTGGTAATGGTGAAGAAACACAACGGAAAGTGGCGGATGTTTGTCGACTTCACCGATCTAAACAAAGCATGTCCTAAGGACCCTTATGCGTTGCTACGGATCGATAAAATGGTAGATGGGATCGCGGGTTTTGAGATGCTGAGTTTTATGGATGCCTATTCAGGCTATCATCATGTTGGTCCCTTGAAAAGTCTTTGGTTAAGTTTAGAGGGGGGTGAATAAACTTAACACTTAAAACTTTTGGAGTTAACAAACTCAAGAACTTCAAGACCTCTTTGGTGATCGAGAATCTGCGATACACTCGAGTCTCTTTGATCGTTGAGTTTACTGAATTTGTGCAGCGGAATATATTCAAATTAAGCCTTTTTACTTGTTGTTAAAATATGATACCAAGTATTCGATACTCAGCAGTGTAAGTGTGTGATTAAGTTGCTAGTTACAGTTGATTGATGTACTAGATATACTAAATGCAGAATATAAGTGCAGAAAGTAAGTAGGCAGTTTTTATAGTGGTTCCAGGTGGTGTAATCCTGTACTCCACTCTTCTCCTATGATGTTGGCGGTAATTCACTAGAGATCTTTGATGTAGCTGTAACAAAAATCCCTAAGCTGTTTGTCCTTCACCAATAACTATGGCTTCACAAACTGAATACTTGGAACATGTAAGATTGTTGCTCCAAAGTCTTCCACTGGTCCTTGAAAGGTAGAATTGCCTCTTCACCAGCTCCACCACAAACAACAGTCTTTCACACCTCAAAAGATGCTACACTTTGTCTCAAAGAGGTTTCTTGTAAAGAAAGATTGAATCAAGTAAGTGATTGATTTTTTGACTTGATCGAGGATGATGTGATCAAGACTTGAGATCTTCAAGTGAGTAAACTTGATGTAGCTTGAAAGCGATTACACTTGAAGAATTATACTGGATCAGTAGCTTTATGCTCAGTAGAGTCAGCAGGGCGCTTAGTCGATTGAATTCTGATAGCTCAAGATAGATCCTTAATTTTCATCGATCATCTTTTGTATCTGAATTAGGAGTCCTCTATTTATAGGTAGGAATCCTTGTGACTTATATTTGAAATTCAAATATAGCCGTTTCAAACTTGTCCCATATTGACTTGCTTTTTCGATGTTTCTAGGGACCGACCTTTGTCGATTCCTTTTGACAAGATATCTGATCTGTCCACCCTTTGACTTGTATCCATTGGATAAAGGTCTGAATCATCCCAACGTCCCTTTAACCTTAACCATTGATTTGTTTGATAAAATCAGAGGTTGTTAGCTGTCCCTTTCTTTGTAGTCTTCCAATGTAGCCTTTGAATAAATCGAAGTGTATGTTTCAGCAGGTTCCGGTGATCATAAGTCTATTGAAGTACATATCAGTCAGCTGAACCATACCTTGCTGTGTTTATGAAATATTGCAGCTAACTTCTTTTATCTAACTTTTTATTGTGAAGTTAGACTACACCATTTGAAATATAACTAAGTTCCAATTACCACTTAACTTGTGGAACTTAGACCTTGTACACAAGGTAAATGCAATCAGTTTAGGTCATCACAGACTTCCCTAATTCTGATTCCATATCCTTGACTTTAATTACTAAGTTTGATCCCTTAGCCTTCAATAACTGAGTTTGAGTCCTCAGCCTTCAGTCTTCAGCAGGTTCCTGACTAGTCTACTGACCTAGATACCCTACTGACCTAGACAAGTCTGCTGATATAAGTCAGCTGACCATTTACAGTGCTTGTTTGATCAAACATATACAAAGATCAAACTCTAATAAACCTATCTGATTGATCTAGACATCTTTTGCCTTTGCTCTATATATGGCTAGTCGGCACTCATCACTAAAACTTAAAAATAAGTCCAACAATTTCCCCCCTTTTTGGTGATGATGCCAATACCCTCCTTACAAACAAAGCAAAAGATTAAAAACAAAAAGCAGAACAAATTCCAGTCATTTCTCATTATAATCAATTTGTTCAAGAGTATTACAATCTAGAATCAGCAAAAATAAAGCATATGAAGTATGCTGATCTAGTGTCTTATATCTCTTTCTTCTCTTGCCTTCTCTACTTGCTCTTGATAGGCTCTTATTTCTCTAATCATTTCTCTCATCCAATCATTTTCAATAAGAGAGAAATCAACGTGAGGATTCACTTCTTTCCACCACTTCCATGCTTCAGGTAGAGTAAGATTGATTTGATGTACTCTAAAACCTAAACGTGTGTATACTTTTTTAAATTCATTCAGTGATTCTTTTGCTGATGTGGTAGGTAGACTCATTCCACCTCTACCACCTCTTCCACCTCTATGAGCAGCTCTCAAGGCCTTGACTCTTGTTTCCCAAAACTTGAGTCCTAGAAAGGAGTTCAACCCTTCATGAAAGCCCTTGTCATGATAAGGTCTCATTTTGCTGTTGTATACCTTCTTGTATTCTCTGAGAAGATCATCAGTGAGTGGAAGTCTGCCAGGTGCAGATTCTCTGAATGCATTGGTGTCATATTCCCATCTTTTCCTAGCAAATATTTTGGCAGCCTCTTTTGCTACTGTTGTTTGGCTCTCTTCCCCCTTATTGACATCATCAACAAAACGGGACAGCAGGCCATGAACACTCTCCTGTGTGATGACTATATTACTCAGTTGTCCTTCCATGATTTCAGTTCTAGTATCAACTGCAGTAATCCTTTGTTGCAGAGTCTGCTCTAGTAGATTGATCCTCTCAGTAAGCTTAGGATCCAATCCAGCAGGTTGAAGTGTTCCAGCAGCCTCAGCCTCAGCAGCATTGGGTGCCTCAGTAAGTTTATCAAGTTTTTGATGGATAGATGTAAGTTGGCCATTCAAAAACTTGTCCTTCAGTGCATTGCCTTGCTTAATTCCTCTCACATCTTGGGTAAGGTCCGCAAGAGCATACTGAGTGGAAGTAATATTGGAGGCAGCTGTTTATGTAGTCCTCCCTCTATTTTCCACCAGATTCATTAAATCCTCAATCCTCTGCTCTTGCCTGTCAAGTTAAGTTCTTAAACTGATAATATCACTCCTGACAGCCCTTAACTCCTCCAAGACATGTACTGGTACCCCACCAGCCATTCCTCCACCAGCTCCATCAGCAGGCTCTTCTACATTGTATTGATGCCTCTGTCTGCTGATAACCAAGGCATAACTCATATCCCTTCCAGCAGGGTTAGGTCCTTGGAATTCCTCCAGAATGGGATCAAGAGCAGGTTCTTCAAAAACAGGTACAAATGCCTGTTGAGGTTCATCATCAATAGGTTCTTCCTCAGGCACTTGAAATTCCTCATCACTGTAGTCATAGTCCAGCAGCTGTTCATCTTCATCAACAATAGAAGACTGCTGACCATCTTTCCCTACAGTGGTCTTGTCTCCAGTAGGATCCACTACATCAGCCTGTTCAACAACAACAGCAGGGGTTTCCTCCAAACTCAAAGTTAGTTCCAACCTGTGTCCAGGTGCTATTTGTAACTCAGCAACCTGTACCTCCTGTTCCAACCTGTGTCCATGTGCTTTCTGATCCTCAGCAACCCGTACCTCCTCAACAATCAATGGTGATCCTTCAAATCCCATCACCATATCCAATCTCTGTGCAATCACTGTCTGATCCTCTGTGATTAGCACCCTCTGTACAAGGATTGCAGGGAATTCAGCCTATTTTCTTCTTGAAATCCTTCAGCATTGGCAATCATTCTCACAGAATTGGCAGTTTTGGATAATGTGCCCTCAGTGTCAACCCAGTCTTGATATTGAACTGAATCCTCTGAACTAACATCAGGCTCACTAAGATCAGTAACACTCTCATCATCCAAATCTTCATTCTGCTGATCTTTAGCAGACTTACCAGCATCAGCAGATTCATCTACTGTATCTTCAGTAGATTCTTGACTAGTGGCTACATCAGTTGTCCATTTCGCCACTCCACTGGTCTCCCCAGGGAACATGGGGGATCATCATCAGAATCAGCTGAATCATCACTGTCAGGTGTGTATTTTGGATCCTTGAACATAAGTTTGGCACTTTTCTTCCCTTCATCCAACAGATCCATCAGCCTAGTTTGCAGTAAGGTTGTATCTACTAATTCCAATAGGTTGTCCACACCCAGCTGATCGAATGCCCATTCTTCAAATCCACTCATTGGATCAGCAGCTGGTTTTTGTTTCTTGTAGAATCCAAACTTCCATTGAAAATATCTTTGCGCTCTTTTGAAGTTGGGATCTACCTTATCCTTCTCAGATGTCTGCTCTCTCCTTTCATATGGAATAGTTGGCTTTCTAGAAGCAGGTTGAGCACCTTGCTGACCTCCAAAGGTCTCAACTAGCAAGTTAAGAGTCTTCTCAACAGATGTTTCCAGGTCAGTAGGTTGCTCAGATTGTACATTAGTGCCTACTACCTCCATCTGTTCCACACTGGGTTCCCCCTGACTAATATGCTCATCAGCAGGGATAGCAGCAGACTGCTCTTCCCCCTGACTTCTTGCCGAACTTGCAGGGTCTTGTACCAATGTGCCAACTTCCACAGCAGGTGTAGACTCAGTAGTCTGCTGTGGTTCTTTAGTAGGTTGCTCAACAACAACCTCTACTATCTCATTGGGCTTGATAGTTGTTAGGGGTTCAGCCTCAATAGCCTCTTCTTCTTCTTCTACCCTCTTAGTCTCCAAAATTCTCAACTGTTTCCCTTTGCCATGTTTCTTTTTCTTGGCAATTTCCTTCATTCTTTTGGAGAGTTCCTCTGATTCAACTTCAGTAGCCTTCCTCTTTCGACTGAATTCTTTCTGTTGTTCCTTCAAAACTTCAGCAACAGTCTTCTTTTTGGCTACTACAACAGGGTCAGTAATCTCAGTTTCAGCTGGACCCTCAGCAAACTCAGCAGTCTGTGATGTTTGCTTTCTTGTTTTTCTAGGCTTTATCATTTCAGTTATCTTTGTTGTTTCAGCAGCCTTTCTCTTCTCAGTAACCTTTTTAGGTGCAGCGGACTTTGCAATTTGCTTGACCTGCTCACCACCAGCATCATCATCTCCACCATCATCATCACTTTCTGTGGCCTCCTCAACCACATCTTCATCATCATCTAATCCAGGAATAGGAATAGCAACTTCTGGCTTGTATCTGGACTTGTTAATCTTTTCATATGAAATATCAGGTATCTTAATATGATTCAACACGGTCTGAATTAGTAGACCTAGTGGCTTGACTTTGGACTTCCTTATACCATCTCTATCTTCAATAAACACCTTCTTCATGTAGTGTATAAAGAATCCAGCCCAATCAAACTTCATACTTCTGCAGATGATGATTAGCATGTCTATCTTGGGTCCAGACAGTGTATCTAGACTCCCAATGAATCCCAAAATGGTTTTGGCAATCAATTTGCTCAGCAGGTTATACTCAAAACCAATATGCTTCACATTAATGCCTAGGGATGAAAATATCCTTATTCATCTTTATTGCATCCACGAACTTCATCCTTGGCAGATTCATTGCTTCTGGATTGGTAGGAGCTGTTAGGTGTGATGCCCGAAAGACAATTTTTTGTAATTGTTTTATTTAATAAATGAAATGATATTATTATTCATATTTATTATTCTCATAATCACCGATGTGACAATAGTATTTACACTTCTGAGAAAACCACGAGTATATCGTTTATGTAATCACTTAACTCGAGTGTATGAGATATACACGGGAGGATTGAGTTAGTGAAGATGTACTTAAAATACAATTAGTCCGTAGTAAAGTTAATCGAAGTATCGGGTCTCCCCTTTAACGCATTACTATTAATGCGCCCATAACACGATAGGTGTGATCGTCTTATCCGGACTTTCGGTTAAGGAACCTAATGGGGCATTTATATATGATAGATATATCATATAGAAATTTGGACCGATTTGATCTGAGTTCTCAATATAATTCCGTAATTGAGAAGTCTTATCGAATCATTAGATGATCATATTATGGATATATCTTAATCACGAGGTGATCACGATCATCGCTTGAATCGGTATGAGGTTTGACTTGCGGTTAAGGATTACACCGAGTCGTGATCCGAATTACCCCATCTTGGCATTGTCTTTGGATTGAGTGAGTAGTACGTATGTTATCACAGATCGGAATCCATTCCTTCCATTTATGGAAGTAGATAGACGATTCCACTTATGAGTTAATCCTAGACATTGATCGATCCATGGGATTCATATTACAGCGATTAGCTACCGGTGAGTTATTTGAATTATTGATCACTAGGGGTTAATGGTAAGTAAGGACAAGATGTTACGAAAAGGGTTAACGGTAACTTCCCGATTTGGAATGAGCGATCTATGGAGGATTAATCCATATGAAATGATTATATCGGTGGGCGCTTATTACTTTTCGTGAGGAGATAAATATAATCTTATAATCGGAGGAGTGCGATCACGGGATTATGGTGGCATATTCTGTGATTGATTTATCGAATATAATTATTACATTCATAAGATAATTATTTATTTGATTTATCGGAGCCACGATTATTAGTCCATGGTCCCCGACGTGCCTCCTAATATAGCATGTATATTCTCGGACGTCGAATCCTAATAATATTAATTTAGTTCATGTTGGACTTTATTAAAGCGATATGTGAATTAATTGTTTAGTGGACTATTAAATTAGTTGGGCTAAATAATTAAATATGTGGAAAAGACATTTTCCATAATCTTGGCCCAAATTATTGTGTAATGGCAAAATTAATATTGACTAGGTCAATAAAAAATTGTGGCGCCTCATATGTCCTTTTTGACAAGGAATTAGTTTTCTTGTGTGTTAAAAGGCGTATGCATAAAATATTTATTGGATAAATATTTATGGTAAATAATAGAGATAAAAATATTCTTGATTTGTTCTAGAATATTTTGAGATTATCTTTTATTTAATAGGATTATTATAATTGATTTTGTATTAATTATAAAATCCTTGGAGGACAAGGATTACTTTCTCCTATATAAAGAGAGTTATAAAGTCTAAAACACACAATAAATTTCGACTTCTCCTCTTAGAGAGAAGAAGTGATAATTTCGGCCAAGGGGTTTAAAGGAGAAATCTTGGAGATTTTTCGGGTAGCATATCGGAGGGGTTCGAGTCGAGAATTCCTTCCACGGAATTGCTTGGATCACACGTCGCGGAAGATCGTGGTGTTCTTCACATCATTGTTCGATCATCCTAATAGCGGTTCTCCAACTTGGATTTTGAGATCCAAGAGGTATGTTCTACAACTTACTTGTAGATGTAGATTTAATGTTTTATTACGTGTATTATATAGATCTAGATCCATTGAATCGCTTGCCGTTGCGATGATATTTTCCTAATGATGGTATCGAGTAGCCAGGGGATCTATATTTATTCGTATAAAATATTAGATCAGGAGTGGAATATGTGTGTAGATTGCATTATTTCCGTTTTTAATTTTATTATTTTCGAAAATTTTATGATGAATGCTTGCGATTGTTGTGGTTGAAGAGATGGATTGGTGTTGGCATTTTTTACCCATTAGATCTATTGTACACTCATATGAATGATGAAAATTCGTTCATATGAGTATAGGAAATTATGTAATTTATCTTTATTGCAAGTTTAATTTCCAGCAAATAGATCTAGTTTGTAGCTGTTTAGTATTTTTGCTTTTCCCGTTGATCGAACCGTTGAAACGAAGATCCCTCCGGTCAGAATCAAGATTAGAAGAAGATGATCAACTCCACAAATTTTGGCGTCGATCAGGGTCCGTTTCGATATCCGTTTGATGCTGCGAAGAGGCTGCTGTAACAGAAAAACGCAGGATTAATTCACAGATACACTACCTGTGACTTCCTCGATTTTCTGGAAGAGTTTGGACCGTTGAAACAAAAATCCGACCGTTCAGATTGATCAACTTGGAGTTTTGGAGGTACCATAAAAATTTCAGGTCGATCGGGATTCATCTCGATTCCCGATCTGCCTCAGGAAGTCCTTGATGCGGTGCAGTCAAAGTTAGATTCAGCAGCAAGTTGGGCGGTTAACTGGAGAAAATTGACAAGTCAAAGCTCCGATCCAACCGTCCATATTGGAGTTCGACAAGTGAAGAAAAGATCTGGAAAGTTTCGTCGATCCGAGTTCATTTGGTTTCCGATCATCGAAGAGTTCGAACAGCTGCAGTTTTGTTAGAAAGTAGTAAACCCTAGTTAGGGTTTTGGTTTTGTTTTTTTATTTTCTAATAGATTAGTTACGGGGTGCCAACGATCCATCTCGGTGTTTAAATTTTCCATAATTTTATTTTTATGTGTTTGATCATAAAATGACATAAAATCGAATTGCCATGACATGCATCATATCATAAATCCACTCCATGCATACATGTAGAATTTTAATTTTGGCAATTAAAATAGGCATGTATACAAACTCGCGTAATTAGTTGAAATTTAATTGTCGTGGTAATTAATTAATTTAGTAACTAATTAAAGATCCGAGGGCGGGTTATGAAATCGTTAGCCTTTCGGTGTGTGTTCTCGGTGAACCGCCAAAAAAGTGAAAGCGAGATCACGTTTTCAATTCGTAGTGTCTACGAGATTGAATGATGGTAAAAGAACAATAAATCTTGGATAAAAGCGGTTCGCCTTTAGGTTGGGTGGTCAAGCGAGCTTCGCTCAAGCGACTTAACCCTCCTAGTGTGATGTATGCACGGGGTCCGGCAAGACTAAGCCAAACCGAGAGCGGAGGGTGATTCCTTCTAATCTCAATAGGGCTCTCTTGACCCGATTTCGTCCATTGTCACATATGTTCCAACGAATAGGAAGGGTAGGCTTGCCTCGTTACCGACACCATTCGGAATCCTTGATTTTATGTGCTTTTATGTTAACATCAAAAGGCGTGGTTAGTTAACCCACCACCACTTCCAAAATATTGAGTGGGAGCGGGAGGCGACGACCAACCCCACGGCCTCTACCATAGATGCAAGTAAGTGAGAGAAGGGTGGCGCCTCGCGGCGCTTTGATTCGTCCCCTACGGATGGTGTTCACCCTATCAACATTCATGGCTTGGTCTCCGAAAGGATAGGATTTACGGGTACTCGTCGGGTCAGCGACCTATCCTACGACGGCGGCACACTCGGGCGTACCTAAGAGATCGATATAGTAGGTCACACTCATCAAGGGTATTTTTGATAAATACCTAGGCTAAAGGAAGGTAGTCAATGAATAAAGGGATGTTCGATTCTCGTGGGATGTCCGATTCTCACAAGTTATTCATTGATTTAACCGTTGATCTCTTTGACCTACCCTACTGGCGACCTTTGAGATGCAAGGTTAAAACCTTGGAATGGTAGAGTAGACTTACTTTTAGTTTACAATTCCTAAAATAAAATAATATAGTAGTGTTAAACTTGAATTAATATATGTCATTTTATTTACAGCATTATATCCCTTACTAAATTTGTTAAAAATTTATAATTGACTAGTATTGACTTCGTTAAAAAGTGGAAAGTAACTAGGACGTTGAACTAGTTAATTGATAATGCAATTATTTTTTCGAAAGAGATATTTTCTCTTAAGCCTTTTAAAACCAGAGTGACATATGAGTATGTCACTAGTGTCATTTGTGTTAAACGGGAGACAAACTTAGTTTGATCAAAGGTGATTTCGAACTTTGAAATTCTTCTAGTGAATTTTAAGTGTGTAGTAATTACACGAGTAAATTTTCTAATTGAAAAATAGGAAAATCATGAAGTATTACTAGTTGGACGATATTTGGAATTGATGAACTAGTAGGAGCTTTATGATTTATTGTTTTTCTAGAACATTAGAAAAGTGTAATTGACTACACACGTAACCGTTCTAATTGAAAAACCGGAAAGTCATGAAATGTCGCTAGTTGGACGATATTTGGAATCGATGAACTAGTGGGAGTTCTATGATTTGTTGTTTTTCCGGAAACATTAGAAGCTGTGTAAGTGTTTACACGAGAGATTTTCAAATTGAAAAATTGGAAAATCATAAAATAGAAGCATTCTTTGGTTAGGCGGTATTTGGAACCGATAAACTAGTGGGAGCTTTAATGTTATGATTTGTTGTTTTTTCGGTATGATAGAAAATCCGAGAAGTCTAACAAGTAACAATCGAAATAGACATCCCACGGTTCAAGAGTAGTGTCTACTCAAGCGAAACATTGGTTCAAAGCTATTTCCATTCACGGAAAGTCAAGAATGGGAGAATATGTCTAAAAGTGTTAGTCATCTAAAAGCGAGTTGATTTTAAGGCTAAAAGCGAAAATTAACAAAGCGAAAGTCATAGGATAAGGATAGTGATTTGGATCACCAACCTATGAATCCTTGGTGATTTTCTCTTAGGCTATGTTCTTTGGAAGAACGAGATAGTTGTGCATTAACGATTAATAGACAACGAGGCGTAATTTTAGCAAAATAGTGGGAGTGATATGAGGAAATGAATCTGAGATTCAATCCTTGGATATCATGAGAAGATTTATTTTTACATTTAAGATTCGTTGGAGCGAATGGATTTACCTTTTATTCGATAATTTGTTTGTCTTATAGAAAGTGAATATACCATTTGTAGTACGAATCTAAGACTCGGACTTTTGTTTGATAAAGTCAAAACCACTAAGAAATCTTTGAAATACATTATATGTACCATCTTAAGAACTATTAAAAGCAATTGGTTTCTATATTTAGATAAACGCTTCTTCATATTCCATAGTTAGTGCATAGTCCTAAAAGACAAGACACGAAGGCGGCTCAGGGTGATTCCTTTCTCCCGATCTGGTTATATTGTCTCAAAGGTTCAATGACTAAGTTTCCTTTCAATCGGGAAAGGATAATGGTTATAAAGAAGTAACATAGCTTGTTCATGGCGACCTTCGAGTCTCGATGAAAGATACAAGCTAGTAGGAGCTTTCAGTAGTGACTTCTTGTCGATAACTATTCAAACACTCCGGTAAGTTTATCCAAAATACTTTAAGGTGTCTCGGATTACATCGAGAGATGGAGTATTCTATACTCGGAAATGGGCCATCACATAGTCTGAGGCGATGTTCGGCTGCCTCATAGTGAAATGCTTTCACTAAGGAAGAAACCATTGAATTGCCTTACATAGTTGTAGATGTGCTACAATACCTTTGCTTAACTCAATAAAGATATTGGAAGTGAAATAACGGTTTACATTGAAATGTAGGCGAGAAGTCTACCTAGAATGTGTTTTGGAATTAACGGATAATGAGTGAATTCGGTTCACCCAAATTCCGTCAATATAAGCATTTAGCACATGATGCTTGATGGTAGGGTAGAATTTCACGTACACGTTCGTCGATGACCAAATCGTGATATATCTTGAAGAATTGAGAAAAGGTTTGTTATAAGATTCTTGAAATCGGGAAGGGGCGGTTATCTTTGTTGCATCCTTTACGATAGAATCCATGAACGATAAAACCTTGAACCTTGAAATACGATTACTCAAGGTAGTTACTAAGCGATTAAAATCGGACCACATCCAACATCGGTTGTTGGTGATGACACTAAATACTCTTGAACTAAATCGAAATTTGATCCACCAAGAAAATAGTGGGAGTATGGTTTATCCATTACCCATTATGGGTTTCTGCGGACTTAATAGTCTACAGGATCGACCGATGACCTATAGCTCTTTTGTGAGTGTATAGGATTACGATAATAGAGGTTGGTTTACAAGCCATAACCACGTGAATGGAGTTTGGTACTCGAGAGTGTTCATACTCTTGTAGAACCACCGAGTGTCTCAGGCCAGTGGGAGTAATTAGATCTACACGGAAAAGAGTAGAATGAATTCGGTAATTCATGATTTCGTTCAAAAGCGAGAAAATAGGGGTGATTCCTGAGACTTTCTTGCCAAACAAAGCGGAATCTGGATTCATTCGAACGAAGGGTATTGCCTTATGAACTTATGACGGGATGATTATCAAGGCTTATGTCCTTTGTGGATAAAAGCAAACCTCTTGGTCATTGGAAGTCATATATTTCTATAATATATGGATTTGACGAGAATATTGATAAGTCTTGTGTATTGGATATCAATTTTAGTACAGATAGTGCATATATACATATATATTAGTGTTTGTGAAGGATAACATTTGCACAGAGTTGGACTCAACATGGGTGTGTTATCGAAGTCGAATCGACAATACCACAATTTCTGCAATGAGATTTGGACAACATTACGAAGAGTTTGACTCGGTCGAATTCATTAGAATCAGTCATTGGTTTCCCATCCATCTTATTGGTTAAGATGATGCATCTGTGTATGCAACATTCAACGAGGAAGTTCTACCTATGCCTCGGGAATGACTCTCTAAATCTTCGGATAAAGAGAAATGGGATGGATTCTCTTTGTGACAAGAGATGGTCGAGGTTATTGAGCGTCAATTTTGATCGAATCTTAGATTCGGCGATTAACGAAGCAAGTTTAGTATGTCCTTTAGTATCTTGAGAGAGCGAGGAATAATATGCGGGCATATTCAAATGTGAACTTGGATATGTGTGATACAGCGATTTTGACTTTAAGTCAGATTGAGGATGATCGTTAAGTCGATCTCGGGCTCGATGTTTACTCAGTACCACATGATTAGATAGACCGGTAGCGTTTGATTCTACGGATCGTCTCGAGCCGACAACGACTAATCATTAAGACCCATGACATTTAGATGTAGGTACTTCCGAGTCAACGACCTATCCTACGACGGCATACTCGGAGTGTACTTTGGAATCGAAATGGTTATGATATGCTTAGTGGGTACTAGCATACGGGATGAGTCTCCATTGCTTTAGAGCAAGTGGGAGATGTAGTTTGTTGTATTTTAAATAATAGGGTGTGCTCTAAAACAATTAATCACAAGCTTCGTGCAAGTGGGAGATTGTTAGGTGTGATGCCGAAAGACAATTTTTGTAATTGTTTTATTTAATAAATGAAATGATATTATTATTCATATTTATTATTCTCATAATCACCGATGTGACAATAGTATTTACACTCTGAAAACCACGAGTATATCGTTTATGTAATCACTTAACTCGGTGTATGAGATATACACGGAGGATTGAGTTAGTGAAGATGTACTTAAAATACAATTAGTCCGTAGTAAAGTTAATCGAGTATCGGGTCTCCCCTTTAGCGTACTATTAATGCGCCCATAACACGATAGGTGTGATCGTCTTATCCGGACTTTCGGTTAAAGGGAACCTAATGGGGCATTTATATATGATAGATATATCATATAGAAATTTGGACCGATTTGATCGAGTTCTCAATATAATTCCGTAATTGAGAAGTCTTATCGAATCATTAGATGATCATATTATGGATATATCTTAATCACGAGGTGATCACGATCATTGCTTGAATCGGTATGAGGTTTGACTTGGCGGTTAAGGATTACCGAGTGCGTGATGCGAATTACCCCGTCTTGGCATTATCTTTGGATTGAGTGAGTAGTACGTGTTATCACGGATCGGAATCCATTCCTTCCATTTATGGAAGTATATGAAACGATTCCCTTATGAGTTAATCTGAGACATTGATCGATCCATGGGATTCATATTACAGCGATTAGCTACCGGTGAGTTATTTGAATTATTGATCACTAGGGGTTAATGGTAAGTAAGGACAAGATGTTACGAAAAGGGTTAACGGTAACTTCCCGATTTGGAATGAAGCGATCTATGGAGGATTAATCCATATGAAATGATTATATCGGTGGGCGCTTATTACTTTCGTGAGGAGATAAATATAATCTTATAATCGGAGGAGTGCGATCACGGGATTATGGTGGCATATTCTGTGATTGATTTATCGAATATAATTATTACATTCATAAGATAATTATTTATTTGATTTATCGGGCCGGCCGATTATTAGTCCATGGTCCCCGACGTGCCTCCTAATATAGCATGTATATTCTCGGACGTCGAATCCTAATAATATTAATTTAGTTCATGTTGGACTTTATTAAAGCGATATGTGAATTAATTGTTTAGTGGACTATTAAATTAGTTGGGCTAAATAATTAAATATGTGGAAAAGACATTTTCCATAATCTTGGCCCAAATTATTGTGTAATGGCAAAATTAATATTGACTAGGTCAATAAAAAATTGTGGCGCCTCATATGTCCTTTTTGACAAGGAATTAGTTTTCTTGTGTGTTAAAAAGACATGTGCATAAAATATTTATTGGATAAATATTTATGGTAAATAATAGAGATAAAAATATTCTTGATTTGTTCTAGAATATTTTGAGATTATCTTTTATTTAATAGGATTATTATAATTGATTTTGTATTAATTATAAAATCCTTGGAGGACAAGGATTACTCTCCTATATAAAGAGAGTTCTCCCAAGTCTAAAACACACAATAAATTTCGACTTCTCCTCTTAGAGAGAAGAAGTGATAATTTCGGCCAAGGGGTTTAAAAGGAGAAATCTTGGAGATTTTTCCGGGTAGCATATCGGAGGGGTTCGAGTCGAGAATTCCTTCCACGGGAATTGCTTGGATCACACGTCGTGGAAGATCGTGGTGTTCTTCACATCATTGTTCGATCATCCTAATAGCGGTTCTCCAACTTGGATTTTGAGATCCAAGAGGTATGTTCTACAACTTACTTGTAGATGTAGATTTAATGTTTTATTACGTGTATTATATAGATCTAGATCCATTGAATCGCTTCCGTTGCGATGATATTTTCCTAACAGGAGCACCATTTCCAGGACCAAAAAGAAATAATCTTCTCAGTAGGTCTGAAGATATTTCAATCTCTATTCCATTAACTATCATAGTGAAGGCCTCTCTACCTTCATTTATGACAATATTCCTCCAGAATTCCAGTACATTAACATATGAAATTCTTTCCATATACGTTGATAATGTTCTCCAAACCAAACAAACCGTCGATTCTTCTTCCTATGTTAATGGCTAGTTCGGTGAGAGTGACGATCGATCCACATAGCCTCTTACACTCTGACTGGTTCCAATATGAACATCATCCTTGGGTGCCATGATAATTGAATGAGATGAAGAAGAAAAATTTCAAATCTGTGTTCACACAAAGTAAATTTCAGAGAAATCACAGATTGAGAGTTGTGTGTGAACCTTGTCTCTATGTCTGTATATATAGATAGAGGTAGTTGAAACTGTCGGGGATCAACCTGTGGTATTAACCACGATTAATTCTGAGTGAATACTGTCTTGACACGTGGCCCATTACTTTTGCATAACGTTTTGTAACCGTCAGATCGTGTAACTACGGTTACAAGGATAAAATAAATATCACCGCCAATTGCTTTTTGACTTTGGTAAGTTTGGTGTGTAACGTTTCCTTGGCGGACCTTGGCATCAGTGAGGCTTACTTGACTCTTGACGAATTACTCTCACGATCTTCTATTCCTCCTTGTTTTGTTCAAGCGATAATACAAGATGAAGTTTAATACCAATGGTGATCTATCAAGTGAGCTCACCCAACATGACAAAGACCAATCCCCTTGGCAACCTCATTTGCTCAATTGTCAAAACATAAGTACATGGAATTGTTGATACCGATGACTAATCTGCTAAGTGAGCTCACCCAACATAGCAAAGACTAATTCCCTTGGTGAATTCCAGTATACTGCTGATAAAAGAGATATCAGTCAAATTTTATAATTCCAAGTTCTGTCCTTAGTTTAGCAAATCTTTCACTAACCAAAGGTTTAGTGAAGATATCAGCACGTTGATCTTTAGTAGGGATGTAAAGAACCACCACATCCTTCTTTTCAACATGATCTCTTATAAAATGATGTCTCACATCAATATGCTTGGTTCTTGAGTGCAAAACAGGATTTTCAGTAATTGCAATTGCACTTGTGTTGTCACACATAATTGGAATTTCTTTTTCTTCAATCCCATAATCCCTTAACTATTGTCTTAACCACAGTATTTGTGCCTGACAACTTCCAGTGACAATATACTCGGCAAAGAGTGGAAGTTGATATTGAATTTTGTTTCTTCTTTGAACCAGGAAACTAGTCTATTTCCCATCAAGCCGCGAGTTCTGTGGTGCTTTTTCTGTCAATCTTGCAACCAGCATAATCAGAATCTGAGTATGATATAACCTTGAAACTTCCTTCTTTTGAGTACCAAATTCCTACTTCCAAAGTCTCTTTTAGATACTTGAGAATTCTTTTGACTGCACCTAAATGACTTTCCTTAGGTTTTGTTTGAAACCTTGCACAAACACCTACAGCAAAGGATATGTCAGGTCTGCTGGTAGTAAGGTACAGCAGACTGCCTATCATCCTTCTGTATAAGGTCTGATCAACATCATTTCCTTCTTTGTCTTCATCCAACCTTATGTTTGTACTCATAGGAGTTGATACCTTGGTGTTGTTTTCCATACCAAACTTCTTCAGTAGCTCATTGGTATACTTGGTTTGATGAATGAAGATTCCATCTTTCATTTGTTTAACTTGTAGTCCCAAGAAGTAATTCAATTCTCCCATCATACTCATTTGGAATTTTCTTTTCATCAGATTAGCAAACTTCTCACAAAGTAATTCATTTTGAGAACCAAAGATTATGTCATCAACATAAATCATGCCAGTGAGTCTTTGTTTCCTTCACTGATTCAGAAAAGAGTCTTGTCAATGGTACCATTGGTAAAACCATTGTCCACCAAGAATTGAGATAAGGTCTCATACCATGCTCTTGGTGCTTGTTTCAATCCATAAAGTGCCTTGTTGAGTTTGTACACTTTATCTTCTTGATCTTTAACTTCAAAACCAGGAGGTTGCTGAACATAGACCTCCTCTTCCAGAATGCCATTCAAGAATGCACTTTTGACATCCATCTGATATACCTTGAAGTTTTTATAAGCAGCATATGCCAAGAATAATCTGATTGCTTCCAATCTTGCAACAAGGTCATATGTTTCATCAAAATCTATTCCTTCTGCTTGAGAATAGCCTTTTGCTACTAGTCTGGCCTTATTCTTCACAATGGTACCAGATTCATCCAATTTGTTTCTGTATACCCATTTTGTACCAATTAAATTTGCATGATTAGGCCTTTCCACTAGTGTCCAAACTTGATTTCTTTCAAATTCATTCAATTCTTCTTGCATAGCAATTATCCAATCTGGATCTGATATTGCTTCTTCAACAACTTTAGGTTCCACTTGAGATAGAAAACATGTAAACATTGCTTCTAGTTGTCTTCTAGTCCTCACACCTTGCTGTATGTTGCCAATAACTTGTTCAGCAGG
This sequence comes from Gentiana macrophylla, assembly GCA_026214975.1. NCBI lineage: Eukaryota > Viridiplantae > Streptophyta > Magnoliopsida > Gentianales > Gentianaceae > Gentiana > Gentiana macrophylla. The sequence continues at coordinate 225,191 of JAOBSW010000858.1, forward strand.
GTGATCTCTTAACCATTGTGGATTCTGGTTAGATTGATTCTCAGGAACATCATCTTCAGTAGGGTCTTCTGTATCATTAGGGGGTTCAGCAAATCCTTGAACTGCGTCAGTTGTTGCTTCCGTAAAGTTTTCAGCAGGGGCAGAATCAGAAACTTTTAAGCCATTAAATCTTTCCAAAACATTAACACATTCTTGATCAGTGACTTGTTGATTCTCAGCAGGTTCTGAATCTTCATCTTCCATTCCAGTGAACTTAGGTTCATCAAACACAACATGTATTGTTTCTTCATGTTTCAGTGTCCTTTGTTCAGTACCCTGTATGCCTTGCTGACAGAAGAGTATCCCAAGAAGATTCCTTCATCTGACTTGGGTTGGAAAGTCTTCAATTGCTTCTTATGATTTAAGATAAAGCATTTACTCCCAAATGGATGGAAAGTAAGATATATTAGGTATCCTTCCATTCCAAATCTCATAAGGTGTCTTCAGCAGCTTCTTGTTCACTGAGGTTCTATTTTGTGTACTGACATCTTTGTATTAATCGCTTCACCCAATACCTTTCAGGTAACAATGCTTCACAAATCATAGTTCTTCCTGCTTCTTTTAGAGTCATGTTTCTTCTCTCAGCAACCTCATTTTGCTAAGGTGTACCAGCAGCAGCAAGTTGATGGAGTACACCATTTTGTTCACAATATTCTCTTATGACTTTAATGAGAAATTCAGTACCTGATGGGATTCAACTTTATGTGACTCCGGTGCATTGTTTATCCCCGTTTACCACACTTTCAGCACATTTTGGGTGAATTAGACCTTTACTTTGATGGATCCGTTACTTTGATGGATAACTACCCCTTTTTGTTGATATTAACCCCATTCCCGATCACTTTTACCCTCCGAAATTGTTTGGATGTTGTTGGTCATTTATGATGTTATAGGGTATCAGTGTCTCGAGGACCCGGAAGGCGAGGATTTATGGTAAAAAGCATAACCGAGGCAAGAGAAGAGATAAAAGGAAGAAAAGTTGAAGATTTGGGGCAACAGGGGTTCAAATGCACGTTTGAACCCCCCAAACGTGCGTTTCAGAAGTTATCAGTTGATTCAGAGTTCAAGCCCTCAAAACACACGTTTGAAACTACCTTAAACGTGCGTTCCAAGTTCTACAAACGTGCGTTTGAACCTTCTAAACGCGCGTTCCAGATGAAGATCAATCAAGTCCCTGCCCAGAAATGAAGTGAAACGCATGTTTGCACTAAGCCAAACGTGCGTTTGAAGATGTTAAACGCTAGTCTCAGCCCTCCAAACGTGCGTTTGAAGCCGAATTCCTGTAGATTTTCCCTCACCTATAAATACCCCCTTAGACTATTTCTTGAATAACAACCATTCTCTTAGCAAAACCCTACCCATTTCTTAGCTCGAATTTTGTAATAGCTTAGAATACACTCTTGTAGCTTAAATCAACACTGTCTTAGCTTAATCTTTCCATTTCTCAGCTTAGATTTCTACTTCAAACACTAAGAGACCATATTTTAATTAGTTCTCTATTTTGTACTTTTGGATCTAAATTTCGAATTTCTGCAAATTCATGGTATATATCTTCTTTCTTTCACTTGTTATGTCTTTAATTTACTGTTTCTTCTTTGTCTTAACTAGCATAATGAGTAGCTAATCCCTTTTCATAGTCGAATCATGTGAAATTTGGTGAAATAACCCCTTGGGTGATGAAATTGGGAGTGGGTAGTGCTTTTTATTGTTGTATCTTGCATGTTTCACGTCTTAGAACTTGTTATAACAGATTTGGGCTAGATTGTCACCTAGGTCAAAATCACACACATCAATCTAGAGATTTGTTCAGATATAGAGATGTGGGAAAAGAGGTTCTAAGATCACGGCGTAGACTCGGCTTAGTTGTTAAGCCCGAGCCCAAAGTGAGGTCACTCGTTGTAACGTTTATGCGGCTCTAGTGCATAACATGTCTCGTTAGTGAATCTTCTTTCGGGAAGGGTAGTTAGCATGGCATAAGGTGTTAGGAGAGAGTTGTTCAGACCTTAGCACCGGGATTAGGAGTTTGCACCCGTGAAATTGAATGCGAGAGGTCGTTTGTTATAATGCACACTCCTGGTTTTGTCTATCCTTGGGGTTGAAACTAACTATTTTGATCATGGTTCGGCTATGTCCCTTAATCTATTTTTGAAACCTAGTAGTTTAATCTTCTTTCTTTCTTTTCTACCTTTAGACTCGTTAGTATAAATCACTTTAGTGTCGTTGTAGTAAACAAACACTTTAAAAAGATTGTTCACTTAGACTAAGTAATACATTCACTTTGGTACTCACAAACACTTTTCCCTTGGGTTCGACCTCGTACTCCTGTAGCTATTCTAGCAATCGACCCGGTACACTACCGGTTAGAGAGTTAGTTTACTCATGGTTTCGAGTCTTATTAAATTGTTTTTGGAGGGTGAATTTAAGCTCAATCAAAATGGCGCCGTTTCCGGGGAATTGTGTGTTATTTGTGATATCTTGCAAGTGAACCGAAGGCTTGGGCCTAGGTTTTATTTTACTGTTTTCTTGTTGTTTGCTTTTTGTAGTGCATGACCCGGAGATCCCAAACACCACTCGAGCCATACATAGACGGGATTGAGGCTTACGCAAGGCATTGAAATAGTCAAAGAAGAAGAGGTTATCAAGTAGAGGAATCGATTCCGGTCTTTGAAGAAAGTAGTTTGGGTGAGTTGGAAGAAGGATCCGGTATGGCACAAAACGAGGCACAAGGCTTGGAAGGAAATTTTGGAGGAAATAATGGAGTCCCGAATCAAAACCTGCCTCTTGTCAATAACAATGCACAAGGGGGTGGGAATAACCAAGGAAATAACTATGTGAATGCGAATGGGCCAGTACCACAAAATGTTAAACATGAGGCCCATGGGAATCAAATAGATCCCCTTGTTATGCAACAGTTCAATGCATGGATGTTGAATCAATTTCAACAGAACCAGAATCAAGCTCACAATCAAGGTGCAAATGCGATGCCTAATTGGTTTAATGGTGGTCAACAAGAGCAAAATCAAGGCGGTTTGACTTGTAGAGACTTTGTGATGGCTCCCATGGTAACCATGGGGCATAGTCCAATTCGAATGCCACCGGTGGCCGCCAACAATTTGGAGTTGAATAGAAATATCATACATTTGTTGGGAGACAATGCTATATTCAAGGGAACCGCCATGGAAAACCCTCACTTGTTCATTGATCACTTTCTCCAAATAGTCAATTCAACGAAGATCAATGGAGTGAGTGAGGAAGCGCTTAAACTTATGCTTTTTCCGTTCGCCTTGAAAGAGCAAGCTAAGCGGTGGTATGATTCATTGTCTAATGATTCTTTACACACATGGGAGGAGGTAATTAAAACTTTTCTACTCAAGTATTATCCCCCATCGAAGACCATGGACATGAAAGAGGCCATCATGTCTTTTAACACTTACGAAGGAGAAGAACTACATGAGTCATGGGACCGATTTAAGGCTTTATTGAGAGAGTGCCCGGGGCACGGGTTAAGATCTTATGAGGTAGTTCATGCTTTTTTCCGGGGTTTGGATCCAGTCCATCAAAGTACCTTGCATGCTCCGTGCAATGGTGATATTATGAGTATGGTGCCCGAAGTAGCAATGAACCAAATAGAGAAGATTTCTGAGACTTCGAGGCAATACATATCGTCAAGTAGAAAGGGGACAAGGAGTAAGAAGCCCGGTTTGGTTGAAGTGAAGGAAATTGAGGCAAGTGATCAATATCATGCCCAAGTGCAAGCTATGGAACAACAATTGGGTAAATTGCAAAAGGAGAATGAGAGTGCTAGACTTTGCCAAATTTGTAGTGGACCACACTCGGCAAAGGATTGTAGGATGACGACTAAGGCTCAAAATATGGCTAATCCACAATCCTCAAATCAAGGACAACCTAGCACTCTATCTCAAGACAACATGAATGAGTTGGCAAAGCGGATGATGAGTATTTGTTCGATGGAGCAATGGAATGCAGGGCCCCAATATCAAAATCAATTGCAAAGCACATATCAAGGCCAATACATGGGAGATCAACAAAGTGGGCAACCGTATGAAGAATCTCAAGATGTAAACTTTGTGGGACAAGGTCAAGGAAGGAATTATGGAAATCAAGGTGATGGCTCTTGGAGAAATAACAACAATCAAGGTTGGAACCGAAATCAAAACCAAAGCCAAAACCAAGGTTATAGACAAGGCTAAAACCAAGGACAATCTTCTCAAGGGCAATTCTATCAACCTCCACACCAAAGGCAACAACAAGGAGGGTGTTAGTAATATCATCCGCAGCGGAAACGATTTAAGGATCTAGATCTATACAATATACGTAATAAAACAACTAGATCTATTCTACAAGGGGGTTGTAGATCATACCTCTTGGATCTCTAAATCCAAGTTGAAGAACCGCAAGAGAAAGATTGCAAGAAGATGTGAAGAGCACCACGATCTTCCATGACGTGTGATCCAAGCAATTTCGGTGGAAGGAATTCTCGACTCGAACCCCTCCGATATGCTACCGGAAAAATCTCAAGATTTTCCCAAAACCCCTTGGCGAATTTTTCCTCTTCTTTCTCTAAGAAAGTCGAAATTATGTGTGTGTTAAGGGCAGGAGAACTCTCTTTATACAGAGAGAGTAATCCTTGTCCTCCAAGGATTAAATAATTAAGAGGTAATTATTACATTAATCCTTTTTCCAAATAAAAGATAAATAAAATAATTATCCCAAACAAATTAGGATAAATCATATTATTATCTAATATTTCATGAATTATCATTTAACAAATAAAAGATAAATCATGCATTAAATAATTATCCAAGAAAAGCGAATTTTCCAATAATTAAATAATAACACAAAATGCATGCGCACCTTTCTTTCAAAGTAAGGTCCACGCACCTTTTAATATATTTGACCAAAAAGGTCAACACACCAATTTAGTAGAAAGTCACTTAAAAATGCTCTTTAAAGTGTATTTAATTATTTAGCCCAACTAATTTAATAGTCCACTAAACAATTAATTCACATATCGTTTTAATAAAGTCCAACGAGAACTAAATTAATATTATTAGGATTCGACGTCCGAGAATAGCTATCTTTATATTAGGAAGCGCGTCGGGGACCATGGACTAATAATCGTGACTCCGATAAATCAAATAAATAATTATAGAATAATTATATTCGATAAATCAATCACGAGGAATATGCCACCATAATCCCGTGATCGCACTCCTCCGATTATGAGATTATATTTATCTCCTCACGAGAATAATAATAAGCGTCCATTGATATAATCATTACATATGGATTAATCCTCCATAGATTATTCATTCTAAATCGGGAAGTTACCGTTAACCCTTTTAGAACCTCTTATCCTTATTTACCATTAACCCCTAGTGATCAATTAATTCATACAACTCACTTTGGTGATCAATCGGTGTGATATGAACTCGCGCGATCGATCGATCGGTTTCTAGGATTAACAAATAAAGAATCGTCTATCTACTTCCATAAATGGAAGGAATGGATTCCGTATCTCGTGATAACACGGACTACTCACTCAATCGATTACAATGCCAAGATGGGGTAATTCGGACCACGGACTCGGTGTAATCCTTAACCGTCAAGTCAAACCTCATCGATTCAAGCGGTTGGTTGTGATCACCTCAGGATTAAGATATATCCATAAATATGATCATCCATTGATTCGATAAGACTTCGATTCACGGAATTATATCGAGAACTCTAATCAAATCGGTCCAAATACTATATGATATATCTATCATATATAAATGCCCCATTAGGTTCTCTTAACCGAAAGTCCGGATAAGACAATCACACCAAGCGTGTGTTCAGGCGCATTAATAGCACGTTAAAGGAGAGACCGATACTCTCGATTAACTTCACTACGGGCTAATTGTATTTTAAGTACATCTTCTCGACTCAATCCTCCCGTGTATATACCATACATCGAGTCAAGTGATTACATAAACGATATACTTTAGGGTTTTACAGTAGTGTAATTACTATTGTCACATCGGTGAATATGAGAATAATAAATATGAATAATAACGTCAATTCATTTATTAAATAAAACAATTACAAAAATTGTCTTTCGGGCATCACACCTAACAATCTCCCACTTGCACGAAAGCATGTGATTAATTGTTTTAGAGCACACCCTATTATTTAAAATACAACAAACTACATCTCCCACTTGCTCTAAAGCAATGGAGACCCATCCCGTATTCTAGTACCCATTAAGCATATCATAACCATTTGATTCCAAAGTACACTCCGAGTATGCCGTCGTAGGATTGGTCGGTGACTCGGGAGCACCTACATCTAAATGTCATGGGTCTTAATGATTAGTCAGGTTGTCGGCTCGAGGCGATCCGTAGAATCAAAGCGTTACGGTCCATCAAATCATGTAGTACTTGAGTAAACATCGAGCCGAGATCGACTTAACGATCATCCTCAATCGACTTAAAGTCAAAATCGAGTGTATCACACATATCCAAGTTCACACATGAATATGTCCGCATATTGTTCCTCGTTCTCTTCAAGATACTAAAGGACATACTAAACTTGCTTTGTGAACCGCCGAATCTATGATTCGATCAAAATTGACGTTCAATAACGACCATCTCTTACTAGAAAGAGAATCTATCCCATTTCTCTTGATCCGAAGATTTGAGAGTCATTCACGAGGCATAGGGTAGAACTTCCTCGTTGAATGTTGCATACAGATGCATCATCTTAACCAATAAGATGGATGGGAAACCGGTGGATGATTCTAATGAATTCGACCAGTCAAACTCTAAAGAATGTTGTCCAAAACTCATTGCGAGAGAATTGTGGTATTGTCGATTTCGACTTGGATAACACACCCATGTTGATTCCAACTAGTGCAAAGTGTTATCCTTCACAAACACTAATTTATATATTCACTCTTGTACTAAAATTGATATCCGGTCTACAAAAGACTTATCAATATTCGGTCAAATCCACATATTGTAGAAATATATGACTTCCAATGACCGAGAGGTTTGCTTTTTATCCACAAAGGACATAAGCCTTGACGGTCATCCTGTCATAAGTTCATAAGTCAATACCTTCTGTTTGAATGAATCCGGACTCCGTTTGTTTGGCAAGAAAGTCTCAGGGAATCACCCTATTTTACGCTTTTGAACGAAGTCATGCAATACTAAGTGGTAAGAGAGTTCAAGGTCCGATTAACTCTACTTCTTAGGGAATTACCCCTAGACCACTCAATCTTTGCTCTGAAAGATAAACTTTCCCATTCATTCTACTCTTTTCCGTGTAGATCCAATTACTCCCCTTTGGACTGAGACGCTCGGGTGGTTCTACAAGAGCATGAAGCAGGGTGGAGTACCGAACTCCATTCACATGTGGTTATGGCTATTAAACCAACCTCTATTATCGAGAATCTATCACGCTCACAAAAAGAGCCATAGGTCATCAATCGATCCTCAGATTATAAAGTCCGCCGAACCGTAATGGGTAATGGATAAACCATACTCCCACTACATTACGGGTGGATCGAATTTCGATCTAGTTTAGTAGTATTTAGTGTTATCACCAACAACCGATGTTGGATGTGGTGCGATTTTAATCGGTTAGTAACTACCTTGAGTAAGCGCACTTCAAGGTTTAAGGTTTCTTGTTCATAGACTCTATCGAAAAGGACGCAATAAAGATATAAGCGTCCCTTCCCGATTTCATGAATCTTATAACAAACCTTTTTCTCAATGCTACAAGATATGAAACGATTGGTCAGCGACCGAGCGTGTTCGCGAAAATTTCGAGACCTACCTTCAAGCACCGTGTGCTAAATGCTTATATTTATGGAAGTGGGGTGAACCGAATCCCCACCTTATCCGTAAATTCCAAAGCATATTCTAGGTAGACTGGTTGGTCTTACATTTCAATGTAAATCGATATTTCGCTTCTAATATCTTTATTGAGTTAAGCAGTGTATTGTAGCACATCTAAAAACATATATAAGGCAATTTTACGGTTTCTCACTTAGTGAGAACATGTCACAATGAGGCGGTGAGCATCGGTCGAGGACTATGAATGGCCTATTCCGAGTATAGAATACTCTATCTCTGTTGAAAACAGAGAAACCTCAAAAATATTTTGGATAAACTGACCGGAGTGTTCGAATAGTTATCAGACAAGAAGTCACTACTCGGAAGCTCCTACTAGCTTGTATCTTTCATCAGACCCCGAAGGTCGTCATAAACAAGCTATGTTACTTCTTTATAACCATTATCCTTTTCCGATTGAAAGGAAACTTAGTCATTGAACCTTTGAGACAATATAACCAGACTAGGAGAAAAGGAATCACCCTGAGCCAGTCTTCAGGTCTTGTCTTTTAGGGACTATGCACTAACTATGGAATATGAAGAAGCGTTTATCTAAATATAGAGACCAATTGCTTTTAATAGTTCTTAAGATGTGTTTTATATACTTATTTCAGCAGTTGTAAGTGGTTTTGACTTTATCAAACAAAAGTCCGAGTCTTGGATTCGTACTACAAATGGTATATTCACTTCCTATACGACAAACAAATTATCGAATAGAAGGTAAATCCATTCGTTCCAACGAATCTTAAACCGAAAATAAATTTTCCGCGATATCCAAGGATTGAATCGAGATTCATTTCCTTATATCACTCCCACTAATTTGCTAAAATTACTGCCCGTTGTCTAGTCTATTAATCGTTAAATGCACTGCTGCCTTGTTCTTCCAAAGAACTTAGCTCAAGAAAATCGCCAAGGATTCATAGGTTGGTGATCCGAAATCACTATCCTTATCCTATGATTTTCGATTTATTAAATTTCGGTTTAGCCTTAAAATCAACTCGATTTTAGATGACTAACACTTTTAAACATACTTTCCCATTCTTGACTTTCCGTAAATGAAAAAGCAGTTTTGAACTAGCGATTCGTGTGAGTAGATACTACTCTGAACCGTGGGATGTCTATTTCGAGTGTTACTTGTCCGGACTTCTCGGATTTTCTAATATACGGAAAAATAACAAATCATAACATTAAAGCTCCCACTAGTTTATCGGTTCCAAATAACGTCTAACGGCAATGCTTTATTTTATGATTTTCCAATTTTTCGATTAGAAAATCTTTCGTATATAGTTCTATTGTTTCGGAAAAACAACAAATCATAGAAACTCCCACTAGTTCATCGATTCCAAATATCGTCTAACTAGCAACATTTCATGACTTTCCGGTTTTCAATTAGAACGATTACGTGTGTAGTCGATTACACTTTTCTAATGTTCTAGAAAAACAACAAATCATAAAGCTCCCACTAGTTCATCGATTCCAAATATCGTCAACTAGTAACACTTCATGATTTTCCAATTTTTCAATTAGAAAATTACTCGTGTAATTACTACATACTCAAAATTCACTAGAAGAATTTCAAAGTCCAAAGTCACCTTTAAACTAAGTTTGTCTTCCGTTTGACAGAATGACACTAGTGACATACCTATATGTCTTTGGTTTTTAAAAGGCTTAAGAGAAAATATCTCTTCGAAAATTAATTGCATTATCGATTAACTAGTTCAACGTCTAGTTACTTTCCACTTTTTAACAAAGTCAATACTAGTCAATTATAAATTGTAAGCAATTTAGTAAGGGATAATCTTTGTAAATAAAATGACATAAATTAATTCAAGTTTAACACTACTATATTTAAATTTTAGGAATTGTAAACTAAAAATTAAGTCTACTCTACCATTCAAGGTTTTAACCTTGCATCTCGATCCGCCGTAGTAGGGTAGGTCAAAGAGATCAACGGTTAAATCAATGAATAACTTGTGAGAATCGGATATCCCACGAGAATCGAACATCCCTTTATTCATTGACTACCTTCCTTTTTAGCCTAGGTATTTATCAAAAATACCCTTGATGAGTGTGACCTACTATATCGGATCTCTTGAGTGCGCCCGAGTGTGCCGTCGTAGGATAAGTCGGTGACCCGGCGAGTACCAGGAATCCTATCCTTTGGAGACCAAGCCATGAATGTTGATAGGGGTGAACACCATCCGTAGGGGGACGAAATCAAAGCGCCATGAGGCGTCACCCTTCTCTCACTTACTTGCATCATAGTAGAGGCCGTGGGGTTGGTGTCGCCGCCCCGCTCCCACTCAATATTTTGGAAGTGGTGGTGGGTTAACTAACCACGTCTTTTGATGTTAACATAAAAGCACATCAAATCAAGGATTCGAATGGTGTCGGTAACGTAGGCAAGCCTACCCGTCCTATTCGTTGGGAACATATGTGATGATCGGACGAAATCGGGTCAAGAGAGCCCTATTGAGATTAGAAGGAATCACCCTCCGCTCTCGGTTTGGCTTAGTCTTGCCGGACCCCGTGCATACATCACACTAGGAGGGTTAAGTCGTTTGAGCGAAGCTCGATTGACCACCCAACCTAAAGGCGAACCGTTTTTATCCAAGATTTATTGTTCTTTTACCATCATTCAATCTCGTAGACACTACGAATTGAAAGCGTGATCTCGTTTCAAACTTTAAGGCGGTTCACCGAGAACACACACCGAAAGGCTAACGATTTCATAACCCGTCCTCGGATCTTTAATTAGTTACTAAATTTATTAATTACCACGTATTAATTAAATTTCAACTAATTACGCGAGTTTGTATACATGCCTATTTTAATTACCAAAATTAAAATTCTACATGTATGCATGGAGTGGATTTATGATATGATGCATGTCATGGCAATTCGGTTTTATATCTATTTTATGATCAAACACATAAAAATAAATGCGGAAAATTTAAACACCGAGATGGACCGTTGGCTTTTTCGAATCTAACCTATTAGAAAATAAATAACCAAACCCTAACTAGGGTTTACTACTTTCTAACAAAATCTGCAGCTGTTCGAACTCTTCGACGATCGGCATACGAAACGGACTCGGATCGGGACGAAACTTTCCAGATCTTTTCTTCACTCCTTGAACTTCAATATGGACGGTTGGATCGGTGCTTTGACTTACTAATTTTTTCCAGTAAACCGCCAAACTAGCTGCTGAATCTGACTTTGACTGCACTGCATCAAGGACTTCCTGAGGCAGATCGGAAATCGAGATGAATCCCGATCGACCTAAAATTTTTATGGTACGTCCAAAACTCCAAGTTGAGCAATCTGAACGGTCGGATTTGATTTTCAACGGTCCAAACTCTCCCAGAAAATCGAGGAAGTCACAGATAGTGTTTCTGTGAATCCTGCGTTTTTCTGTTATAGCAGCCTCTTCGCAGCATCAAACGGATATCGAAACGGACTCTGATCGACGCCAAAATTTGTGGAGTTGATCATCATCTTCTAATCTTGATTCTGACCGGAGGGATTTTCGTTTCAACGGTTCGATCAACGGAAAACACGAAATAACTAAACAGCTACTAAACAGATCTATTTTCTGGAAATTAAAATTGCAATAAAAAAAAAAGAATTACATAATTTCCTATCTCATACGTATGGACGAATTTTCATCGTTTATATGAGTTTACAATAGATCTAACGGGTGCTTGATGCCAACCCCAATCCATCTCTTCAACCACGACATTCATAAGCATAAAAATTAAACATATGCATCGGCCCCCAAAAAAATTGGGACGAAAAAAAAAAATCTACATGTTTACCACTCCTAGATCTAATATTTTATACGTATAAATATAGATCACCATGGCGACTGATACCACTGTTAGTAATATCATCCGCAGCGGAAACGATTTAAGGATCTAGATCTATACAATATACGTAATAAAACAACTAGATCTATTCTACAAGGGGGTTGTAGATCATACCTCTTGGATCTCTAAATCCAAGTTGAAGAACGCAAGAGAAAGATTGCAAGAAGATGTGAAGAGCACCACGATCTTCCGTAGCGTGTGATCCAAGCGATTCGGTGGAAGGAATTCTCATTCAACCCTCCGATATGCTACCGGAAAAATCTCCAAGATTTTCCCCAAAACCCCTTGGCGAATTTTCCTCTTCTTCTCTCTAAGAAAGTCGAAATTATGTGTGTGTTAAGGGCAGGAGAAGCTCTCTTTATCTGAGAGTAATCCTTGTCTTCTCAAAAGATTAAATAATTAAGAGGTAATTATTACATTAATCCTTTTTCCAAATAAAAGATAAATAAAATAATTATCCCAAACAAATTAGGATAAATCATATTATTATCTAATATTTCATGAATTATCATTTAACAAATAAAAGATAAATCATGCATTAAATAATTATCCAAGAAAAACGAATTTTCCAATAATTAAATAATAACACAAAATGCATGCGCACCTTTCTTTCAAAGTAAGGTCCACGCACCTTTTAATATATTTGACCAAAAAAGGTCAACACACCAATTTAATTTGAGTCACGAAAAATGTCTTTTAAGTGTATTTAATTATTTAATTTTAACTAATTTAATAGTCCACTAAACAATTAATTCACATATCGTTTTAATAAAGTCCAACGAGAACTAAATTAATATTATTAGGATTCGACGTCCGAGAATATTTATGCTTATATTAGGAGAAGACGTCGGGGACAACATTTAATAATAATCACGCTCCGATAAATCAAATAAATAATTATAGAATAATTATATTCGATAAATCAATCACAGAATATGCCACCATAATCCCGTGATCGCACTCCTCCGATTATGAGATTATATTTATCTCTCACGAGAATAATAATAAGCGTCCATTGATATAATCATTACATATGGATTAATCCTCCATAGATATTCATTCTAAATCGGGAAGTTACCGTTAACCCTTTTTAGAACCTCTTATCCTTATTTACCATTAACCCCTAGTGATCAATTAATTCATACAACTCACTTTGGTGATCAATCGAGTGTGATATGAATTCGCGCGATCGATCGGTTTTAGGATTAACAAATAATGGAATCGTTTATCTACTTCCATAAATGGAAGGAATGGATTCCGTATCTGTGATAACACGGACTACTCACTCAATCGATTACAATGCCAAGATGGGGTAATTCGGACCACTGACTCGGTGTAATCCTTAACCGTCAAGTCAAACCTCATAATGCGATTCAAGCGGTTGATTGTGATCACCTCGAGATTAAGATATATCCATAAATATGATCATCCATTGATTCGATAAGACTTTCGATTACGGAATTATATCGAGAACTCTAATCAAATCGGTCCAAATACTATATGATATATCTATCATATATAAATGCCCCATTAGGTTCTCTTAACCGAAAGTCCGGATAAGACAATCACACCAAGCGTGTTCGGGCGCATTAATAGCACGTTAAAGGAGAGACCCGATACTCTCGATTAACTTCACTACGGGCTAATTGTATTTTAAGTACATCTTCACCGACTCAATCCTCCCGTGTATATACCATACACTGAGTCAAGTGATTACATAAACGATATACTTTAGGGTTTTCTGTAGTGTAATTACTATTGTCACATCGGTGAATATGAGAATAATAAATATGAATAATAACGTCAATTCATTTATTAAATAAAACAATTACAAAAATTGTCTTTCGGGCATCACACCTAACAGAGGGTACAATCAACAAGGGTCTAACACTTATCAAAACCCTCCTCCTTTGGCTCCTATACCTCTAAAGAGTGCAACCGATGTCATATTGGAGCAAATGAATAAAAAATTTACGGAGATAAAGAAGGACATGGTTGAGATGAACTACAAACATGAGTCCGCCATCAAAAATCTTGAGACACAATTTGGTCAAGTGGTGGAACATGTACAGTTGAAAGGCGGCTTACCGAGTAACACCGAGAAGAATCCAAGAAATGTAAGCGCCATCTTAACTCGAAGTGGTAAAGTGTTGAGGACAAGTGGTGAGAAGAAATTCCTATGGGAAGACAAAGCTCGAAAAGCCCCTATTGAGACCGAAGCGGGAGCCATGGATGGCGATATTGATGGGATTGAAGATGATGATGATCATGGAGAATATGTCAAGAAAAAGGAAGTTGAGAGGAAAGAAGCGCAGCTAGGGGAGACTATGTGGTTATTGATGTGAAAGAGGAGGAACCAACTAGAAGAGAAGGGAAAGAGCCAACGAAAGAGCCGTCTTCCCCACGCACCAAAGGTAAGAAAGGTATGATCCCTCCTCCTCCTAAAGATTTTGATTTGAGCACTCTCCCTTTTCCTCCTAAGAATCATAGACAAAGTTTCTTGAATAAAGCACAAACCCGATTTATTGAGATTTTGCGGAAAATTGACTTGAACATTCCTTTTCTTGAAGCACTTGCAAACATGCCTTCTTATTGTAAGTTCTTAAAAGGATTACTAACTAACAAGAGTAAAATGCAAGAGGTTGTTTGTTTGAATGAAGAGTGTTCCGCTATTTTTGATGATATGTCTAGAATTCCCCCGAAGGTTAGAGACAATGGTAGTTTTACTATTCCGGTTACTATTGGTATGACTCATTTTCCTAGTGTTTTATGTGATTTAGGAGCTAGCGTGAGCTTAATTCCCCATGCTATATATGAAAGCCTTGACCTAGGAGAGTTGGAGCCAACGGGGATGACCCTTCAAATGGCGCATAGGTCTATTAGGGAGCCTATGGGAGTGATAGAGGATGTCATTGTTAAATTGGACAAGTTTGCCTTCCCGGTAGATTTCGTGGTTTTAGATATGGAGATGGACTCCAAAACACCTTTGTTGTTAGGACGTCCCTTTTTAAACACCGGAAGGACCTTGATAGATGTTGCGAGCGGAGAGATTATCTTGCGAGTTGGAGAGGAAAAAGTCACGGTAAATTTATAAGTCCATGAAACATCCCAAGGAAAGTGCCGAGGACTGTTTTTGTGTTGATGCATATTCTTGCATTTCGGAACATGTTGATATGCATGAATATAAGGATAATCCCGATGAATGCATGGCAAGAGTGAGCACGGAGCTTGATGAAGAGGAAGAGTTGGAAAGTGAAGCATTGGAGCTAGAAGAGACGGCTTTTGTGGGTGACAAATGGACCGAGAAGATTGATCTTGGTCTTGAAGGGGAACTAGAGAAGCCATCAATTGAAGACCCACCGAAAGATTTGAAAATGAAGCCGTTTCCACCTCATTTGAAGTATGTTTTTCTTGAAAATGATGATTTACTTCCTTTGATTATTTCTGCTACACTAACGGCTTTGCAGGAAGAGGAATTGGTAAAAATACTTAAGAAGCACAAGCGTGCTTTTGGATGGAAGATGTGTGATCTCAAGGACATAAGTCTTACCATTTTCCAACATAAGATTATTCTAGAAGATGGAGCGAAGCCGGTGAGGCAACCTCAAAGAAGGCTCAATCCACACCTCCAAGAGGTTGTGAGGAAGGACGTGATCACAATGTTAAATCTTGGGATCATTTATGCCATTTCGGATAGCAAGTGGGTGAGCCCCACTCAAGTAGTACCAAAGAAGGGAGGCATGACCGTTGAAATCAATGACAAAGGTGAGGCGGTGCCTATGCGTTTGGTAAGTGGTCATAGAATTTGTATTGATTATCGTAAATTGAATGACCAAACCCGTAAAGATCATTTCCCCCTCCCTTTTATTGATCAAATGTTGGAAAGATTGAGTGGTCATGCTTATTATTGTTTTCTTGATGGGTTTAGTGGGTATTATCAAATACATGTGGCTTTAGAGGACCAAGAAAAGACTACCTACACTTGTCCTATGGTACCTTTGCCTTCCATAGAATGCCTTTTGGGTTGTGTAATGCACCCGCGACATTCCAACGGTGCATGGTTGCCATTTTTGCGGATATGATTGAAAGATTCTTAGAAGTCTTTATGGACGATTTTAGCGTATTTGGTGATTCCTTTGAGGATTGTCTAGATAATCTAGAAAAGGTGTTGAGTAGATGTGAGGAGACGAATTTAGTGCTAAATTGGGAGAAGTGTCACTTGATGGTCACGGAAGGGATAGTCTTAGGGCATAAGATATCTAGTAAGGGTATAGAAGTAGACAAGGCTAAGGTAGAAGCGATAGCTAAGCTTCCTATGCCCACCAACCAAAAAACTCTTAGGGGTTTTCTAGGCCACGTGAGGTTCTATCGTAGGTTCATCAAGGATTTCTCGAAAATAGCCCGTCCTCTAACCCTTCTTCTTGGAAAAGATGTCCTGTTTGATTTCGACCAAGCTTGCATTGAGGCATTTATGTTGCTCAAGCAATTGCTTGTACCGCTCCTATCTTAGTTGCTCTGAAGTGGGATCAAGAGTTTGAGTTAATGTGTGATGCGAGTGACACCGCGGTTGGCGCGGTCTTCGGTCAAAAGATTGATAAAATCTTCAAGCCTATTGCCTATGCTAGTCACACTTTGAATCCTGCCCAACAAAACTACACCACCACTGAAAAAGAGCTTTTAGCGGTCGTCTTTGCATTTGATAAATTTTGGTCTCATCTTGTGGGCTCTCGTGTAGTTGTGCACACGGATCACGTTGCTTTGCGTTACCTCTTTGCCAAGCAAGATGCCAAGCCCCGCCTCTTGAGGTGGATCTTTCTCTTGCAAGAGTTTGATCTAGAAATCCGTGATAGGAAAGGGTGTGAGAATGTCGTAGCGGACCATTTGAGTCGCATGGAACTTAGTGAGGAATTGATTAGAGCACAAAGGGAGATAAATGATTCTGTCCCACATGAGCAACTCTTTTCTATAGACACCCTCCTCCCGGTTAAGAAAGGTAACTTTCAAAAAATCGGTAAAGAAGGTGGCCCATGGTTCGCTCCTTTTGTCAACTACCACGAGTGTGGTTTTATAGATCCCGACTATGACTCGAATCAAAGGCGTAAATTCCTTAGTGAGGTTGGTAAGTATGTGTGGGAGGATCCGTGTTTATATAGGTTGTGTTCGGATGGCATCTTGAGGAGATGCATCCCAGAAAGTGAGATTTTAAGTGCGCTATCGTTTTGCCACGTAAAGAGGCCGGGGGCCACTTTTCGGGAGTAAGGACCGCTTTGAAAGTGTTACAAAGTGGGCTGTATTGGCCCACTCTATTCCGAGATGCACATGCTTATGTGAAATCTTGTGACGCTTGTCAAAGGTCTGGGCGTATTCCTAGGAGGAGTGAAATGCCTCAAAAGCCGATCATTGTTTGTGAAGTTTTTGACGTTTGGGGCATTTATTTCATGGGCCCCTATCCTTCCTCATGCGGTAACAAGTATATCCTAGTCGCTTGTGATTATGTGTCAAAATGGGTTGAGGCCTTTGCATCACCCACCAATGATAGGAATGTTGTTATCCGTTTTCTTAAAAGAAACATCTTTTGTCGGTTTGGGGTACCTCGTGCTATAATCAGTGATAATAGAAGCCACTTTGCCAATAAACCGTTTGATAGACTCTTAGAGAAGTATGGGGTGAAACACAAGTTAGGTACCGCTTACCATCCCCAAACGAGTGTTCAAGTTGAGGTTACGAATAGGGGTATTAAGCGTATCTTGGAGAGGACGGTAGACATGAATGTCAAGAGTTGGTCTTTAAAGTTAGATGATGCTCTGTGGGCCCATAGGACCGCCTTTAAGACACCCCTAGGCATGTCACCTTACATGATAGTCTATGGTAAATCTTGTCATCTTCCTGTAGAAATCGAACACAAGGCTTATTGGGCTGTCAAAATGCTAAACCTCGATGACACCTTAGTTGGTGAGAAGCGTATGGCCCAATTGAATGAATTAGATGAGTTTCGCCTTTGTGCTTACGAACTTTTGACGAAGTATAAAGAGAAGACTAAGTTACTTCATGATAAGTTGATCAAATCTCGTGTTTTCAATGAGGGTGACGAAGTCTTATTCTATAATACTCGTCTTCATCTTTTTCAAGGGAAGTTGAAGTCTAGGTGGTCCGGTCCTTATGTGGTGTCAAAAGTCTATCAGTCCGGTGCTATTGAAATTACCCATCCTAAGTTTGGCACATTCACCACCAATGGCTTACGGTTGAAAAGGTATGAGAGGTTACCTTACGATGAAGCATTAGAAATAGTGAGCCTTGAAGACCCCGTACCGTGCAATGAATCTTGTAAGTCTTGTCATGGACTATAAATCTTGACCCGTTTAATTTTCGATCAATCTTTTCATCTTTCTCTCTACCCTATCTCGCCTCGTGCCAACGGTATAACTTGAAAAAGTTGGCACCGTATAATCCATCCTGTCGAGCCAACTACGTAAAACAAAGGCGCTTGAGGGATGCAACCCGCCATTTTCGTAGTTCTTGTTGATGAGTTTAGTGTTTCTAGTGGTCTCGGGGCGGTTAGAATCAAGTATGGGGTAGAAATCTTGAGTTAGCCTTGTTTCTGGTCCAAACGTGTGTTTCAGCTCTCATACTTCCAAATGCGCGTTTGGACCCATCCCAAACGTGCGTTTCAGACCCCAACTCTCTGTTCTTAATTTCCCGTCCCAAACGCACGTTCCATACTTCAAACGCGCGTTTGAACATGCGAAACGCACGTTTCACATTTCCAAACGTGCGTTTGGGGTCGTCTCCTTCATATAACCCCTGCTTTTCAAATGCGCGTTTCAGAATTCACCTTCCAAACCCTACGACGAACGGCGGCCTCTTCCACCCTTTTTGCTCGAAATCACTCAATATTACTCCGTTTTCAGTTATTCAAAAGCCAAACAGCACCTCTCAATCCACTCTCTTGATTCTACTAATCCATTCCAACAACTAATCACCCGTTTTCTCGATTCGATCTGCACTTTTGGCAACTTTTTGCCTAGGTCGAATTTGACCTCTATTGATGTTTCGGGACTCGTTCTTCGCTCCAAATCATTCATCTCATCTCGTTTAATCTTAATACAGGTACATTTTAGTTTTACGTCTAAGTTTCGGTTAGGGTTAGTTTTTAGCCTTTTTGGTTTAAACGCCTCTTTCCCGTTTATCGATTATTATTGATTTTGTATCCTGTTTTTGTTTTGTTTTGATTGTCTTATTGTTGATGATGAATGGTGTGGCCTTCGTGGGGTGATTCGTGGATTGGTTTGGTTTGTTTTGAAATCCTGGTTGGACGATAACCAGGTTGGTTTTGTTTGTTTGATTTGGTTGATTGGCGGTGTTTTGGTGAGTGTAGAAGTAATGAGAGAAACCAAGAGGAAAGAAACTGAGGGTATGGGAAAAGGGAAACAGCCGGTGACAAAACAGGTGCCTAAGAAACAGAAAACCCTAGTTTATCCCCGGATTCCTAAGGGTGGTATCCGGATTAGTGATACAGGCCGTGCCGAGAGTAGGAATCCGAGAGCACTTAAGCCTTTTGGACAGTTGAGGGATGAGACTTCTGATGAGGACTTTGAGACGGACAGCGAGGGGGGAATTCGAGTAATAAGTGATGTGATGAGGAAGCAGTCACGATAGTGGCTGTGCCCTTGGCACGGATGCGAACCAAACCCACACAAACTCCTGTTTCACTTCCTCCACATAGTACCCCCGAGCAAGATCCTCCACAAGACCTTCCTCCTAACGACCCTCTACCTTTCAAGCAGCGTTTTAACTCACCAGTGGCCATGACCAACTACAACGAGTATATAGCTACGAAGAACATGTGTTTCGAAAAGAGGTTAGATCTCAAGGCTGTGCCAAAAGCTTTCATAGACAACCTAAGGAAATGAGGTTGGAACAATTTGATTTACGAGCCGGAGGGAAACCTTAATATGACACTAGTTCGGGAATGGTATGCAAACTTTAGTGTCGCCAATCTGGAGTCTGGTTTCATAAAGGTACGAGGGGTCAATGTCCCGTGGTCCGTCAAGGCAATTAATGATTACTACCGGATACTAACTTTTGAGGGCCAGGATTATGTCAGTTGGTTTGCGGAGAGACTACATTGGGGGAATACTGAGTCTGAGGATCCGTTAGAAAGGATGAGGAAGGACATCAATCCAAATTTACAGTGGGTATCTAAGGGAAGTAATGCGCGGAATCAGTTAATGACGACAACTTGGCCTAATGAGTGGAAAGTTAAAGCTAATTCTCCCAAAATCGCCTGCTACCGAAGGACAACATTACGCATTTCCACATCAAGGACTTGCAATTGTTGTATGCCTTACATTATGATCTCAAGGTAGATGTCGGGAAGACTATTTTCGAGGAGTTTAGAGAAAATCAGAAGGTCAAGCGTCGTATGCTCATGTGCCCTTACCTCATTCATGGCCTATGCAAGGGAGCACCGGTTGAGGAATATCCCGACGATCAGATCTTGAGGAAGAAGAACCAGCCCGTGGTTCCTAGGCCGTTCAACGCCCGCACCGCTCCAAGGCCCCCTAGGCTCGCCTCACGACTTATTTACACCGTCCTCCGCCCCACCACCTCCACTACATTCACTACACTACCTATACCTCCACCTATCATCTCCTCCACCACTACCACAATACCTCCACCTCCTCCACTCACTACTGGACCTTCCACCACACCTACACCTCCACCTTCTACACCTAAAGTCGGGGGGTCGTGGCTTAGTGAGCGGCAGGGGCTTCTTATTGCACATAAACAGCGGGACTGGATGGATAGTTTGCGGCTGACTCTGAACGGAATCGTAGAGAATCAGAGGGTATTCGCTCGGGCCAGACAGATAGACCTTTCTTAGTTGGACTTGGATGAGTCACCATTTCAGTATACCCCGGAGATCGAGGCGGACTTGCAGAGGGTATCAGAGGAGTTGATAGTTGATGAGCAAGAGGAGGGGTTTGATGACATTGCTTTGGATGACCTGATTGGCACAGATGGCGTTGAGACAGAGGCAGAGAGGACATGTGTTGTAGGTTCTACACAGACTGAGAGTACAGCTGCTGTGGTTGCACCATCATCGGGCACACCTGACTCCACCACTGATGTACAGGGACATGGAGCAGACTAGCATGTTTACACGCATTTTCATACTCTTATCTTATTTTGCTAGTCTGTTTCTTATATACTATGGTGCTTCAGCTACTTTTGATACTTTTTTCTATCATTCTGTTGATACTTCCCTTTGCATACACGCGCACTTATTTTTGAGCCCATGAGGCCTGCTTGACAGTGTATGTTTTCCTTTGCTTTGATTGTTACTTTGGGATAACGGAGATTTTATTATTATTGGTTTATATTTGATGAATGGATGTTCTGTTTTCATTGTCTTTCTTGTATCCTTCCATTGCATATCCCGTATCCCCTCTCGTTATGCTTTGATCTGCTTTGATCTCGTTGATATGGCATGGACTCGTTCTTTTACGCACCCGCTTACCCTATTGCTTGCTTTATAGCACGTGGATTCAGTCCCGTGCATGCGCTTTCTTTGTTTTTGTTGATCTCTCTTTAGGTTTCGGGATGGATTTATACGAGGGTGTCACGAGTTTTGAGTCACGATTGCGCCTTTCTGCCGGGTTTTGGTCAAACAGCTAAGTCTTTTACTCTTTTTATCTCTCACACACTGAGGACAGTGTTTCGTTTAAGTGTGGGGTGGGAGACTTAGCCATTTTTCTGTTTTTGTTGATTAAATGTGCTTAATATGTGGTATGCTTAGCCTATGACCGGGATCGAGTTGATTTTTGGGTAATTTTAAATTTTTTTAAGGGTTTTCAACACCGTGTTGTTTGTGTTATTTTCACATTTGAGTGGTAATCACCTTAGTAGGACCCCCGAACGTGTACACTGTGGTTTGATATTATCTTGACTATGGAGTTTATTACTTTCACGCAAGCTACACTTTGTGCACAATTTGATTACTACCACTTCTTATACCACTAGCTTCGAGACGAAATAGAAAGGTTGCCTAAGTAGGATACGGGATGACGGTCCTGGCGTCTCTTTGAACAACCATAGCCAAATAAGCCTTATCCCGAAACATTTGACCTTCGTAGCCCCTCTCAGCCTTGTTAGAATGGTCTGACCACCATTCATCTTATAGCCTTTTTTTGTTACTTAGCCAGAAACCTACCCTTAAGCCTTAATTGTGGTCACATTTCCTTCATTTATACCCTACGAGTGGACTTAGTCTTTTGTTAGGCCACACTTGCTAAGGCAAGTGTGGGGTGGGGGAAATGATGTGTTTATGGGTTGGTGTTTTTTTGGTTTTGAGCTATAAGGAGAAGGGGAGCTCATTTGGGCCTAGTGTTTGGGTTTGGCCCAAGAAGAAAAGAAAATCTATAGTCCTTTCTTTCAAAAAAAAAAGTCAAATTTCGAAATAAATTAGAAAGTTCTCAATGAATAAAAGTTTGGAGTTTATAGAAATAAAAGGTTGGAATCAAAGTAATGAGCTCAAAAGTTATGCTTATGATGTTGGAGTTGGGATAGTGAGATAGGTGCTAATGTATTCGACCTCGCCTTATGAAACTTGAAACATAGTTGAATTAGGCAATGAGTTCGGGTATGTTAGCATTCTATGGTTCCCAAAGTGTTAAAAATAATCAAAAAGGAGTTTGGGTGGTTTGTTTGGTAGAGGTAAGTGTTAGTAATATCATCCGCAGCGGAAGCGATTTTAAGGATCTAGATCTATAAAATACACGTAATAAAATAACTAGATCTATATCTACAAGGGGGTTGTAGATCATACCTCTTGGATCTCAAAATCCAAGTTGAAGAACCGCAATAGGAAGATTGCAAGTAGATGTGAAGAGCACCACGATCTTCCGTACGTGTGATCCAAGCAACTCCCGGTGGAAGGAAATCCTCGTCTCGAATCCTTCCGATATGCTACCCGGAAAAATCTCCAAGATTTCTCCTCAACCCTCTTGGCCGAATTTTATCTATCTCCTCTCTAAGAGTGATAGTCGAAATTTACATTGTGTGTCTAAGGCTTGGGAGAACTCTCTTTATATAGGAGAGTAAAACTTAGCCTCCAAGGATTTAATAATTAATACAAAATCAATTATAATAATCCTATTAAATAAAAGATAATTCCATAATATTCTAGAACAAATCTAGAATAATATTTATCTTTATTTCTTTCCATAAATATTTATTTAATAAATATTTTATGCACAGGTCTTATTAATCCACAAGAAACTAATTCTTGTTCCAAAAATAAGAGAAGCGAAAATCATCACATATTGACCTAGTCAATATTAATTTTGCCATTACACAATAATTTGGCCAAGATTATGGAAAATGTCTTTTCCACATATTTAATTATTTAGCCCAACTAATTTAATAGTCCACTAAACAATTAATTCACATATCGTTTTAATAAAGTCCAACAAGAACTAAATTAACATTATTAGGATTCGACGTCCGAGAATAGCTATGCTATATTAGGAGGCACGTCGGGGACCATGGACTAATAATCAGCGGCTCCGATAAATCAAATAAATAATTATCTTACGAACAGAATAATTATATTCGATAAATCAATCACAGAATATGCCACCATAATCCCGTGATCGCACTCCTCCGATCATGAGATTATATTTATCTCCTCACGAGAATAATAATAAGCGTCCATTGATATAATCATTACATATGGATTAATCCTCCATAGACTGTTCATTCTAAATCGGGAAGTTACCGTTAACCCTTTCTAGAACCTCTTATCCTTATTTACCATTAACCCCTAGTGATCAATTAATTCATACAACTCCTTTGGTAGCTAATCGGTGTAATATTAACTCCGTGGATCGATCGTTTCTAGGATTAACAAACAAGGAGGCTGTCTATCTACTTCCATAAATGGAAGGAATGGATTCCGTATCTGTGATAACACAGACTAATCACTCAATCCAGTACAATGCCAAGATGGGGTAATTCAGACCACAGACTCAGTGTAATCCTTAACCGTCAAGTCAAACTTCATATCGATTCAAGCGGTTGATTGTGATCACCTCGGGATTAAGATATATCCATAAATATGATCATCCATTGATTCGATAAGACTTCGATTACGGAATTATATCGTGAACTCTAATCAAATCACCCAAATTTCTATATGATATATCTATCATATATAAATGCCCCATTAGGTTCTCTTAACCGAAAGTCCGGATAAGACAATCACACACCTATTGTGTTCAGGTGCATTAATAGCACGTTAAAGGAGAGACCCGATACTCTCGATTAACTTCACTACGGGCTAATTGTATTTTAAGTACATCTTCACTAACTCAATCCTCCCGTGTATATACCATACACTGAGTTAAGTGATTACATAAACGATATACTTAGGGTTTTCTGTAGTGTAAATACTATTGTCACATCGGTGATTATGAGAATAATAAATATGAATAATAATGTCAATTCATTTATTAAATAAAACAATTACAAAAATTGTCTTTCGGGCATCACACCTAACAATAAGGTGGTACACTTGTTGATTAGGTTCACTCGTACTTCTTTTCTCCAGTTCCCAAAATATCCTTTTCGATTAACCAGAATTACCCTAGCCTAACATCATACCATATCAAGTCCTACCCGATCGTGTCCAAACTTAGCAACCTTGATTAGTGGAGAGACTAGTGAGTATGAAACAGTTGGTAGTCTTTTCGTCGGGATTCAAGCCCCGATAATCATTTTGTGCACTTGGATTTAGCTTAGCACCACACACACTCCATTTTCCTGATAATGTTATAACCGGTGTGTATATTTTCGTGTTTCTTACTTGGTGGTTACCTCGAGAGTGTGGATAATAGCACCTACGTCACAACGTTGAATCCCTTGGTTTGTTTTAAAACGCCTAGTTTACTCGAGGGCGAGCAAAGGCTAAGTGTGGGGTGGTTGATGGGAGTCAACTTTACGTGACTCCGATGCATTGTTTATCCCCATTTACCACACTTTCAGCACATTTTTGGGTGAATTAGACCGTTTTCGGGGTATTATCGTGAGCTTATGGCACAGGGAGTGAATCCGTTACTTTGATACAAAACTACCCTTTTTGTTGATATTAACCCCATTCCCGAGCACTTTTACCCTCCGGAATTGTTTGGATGTTGTTGGTCATTTATGATGTTATAAGGTATCAGTGTCTCGAGGACCCGGAAGGCGAGGATTTATGGTAAAAAGCATAACCGAGGCAAGAGAAGAGATCAAAGGAAGAAAAGTTGAAGATTTGGGGCAACAGGGGTTCAAACGCACGTTTGAACTCCCCAAACGTGCGTTTCAAAAGTTATCAGTTGATTCAGAGTTCAAGCCCTCAAAACGCACGTTTGAAACTACCTTAAACGTGCGTTCCAAGTTCTACAAACGCGCGTTTGAACCTTCTAAACCTGCCCAAAAATGAAGCGAAACGCACGTTTGCACTAAGCCAAACGTGCGTTTGAAGATGTTAAACGCTAGTCTCAGCCCTCCAAATGTGCGTTTGAAGCCGATTTCCTGCAGATTTTCCCTCACCTATGAATAACAACCATTCTCTTAGCAAAACCCTACCCATTTCTTAGTTCGAATTTTGTAATAGCTTAGAATACACTCTTGTAGCTTAAATCAACATTGTCTTAGCTTAATCTTTCCATTTCTCAGTTTAGATTTCTACTTCAAACACTAAGAGACCATCTTTTAATTAGTTCTCTATTTTGTACTTTTGGATCTAAATTTCGAATTTCTGCAAATTCATGGTATATATCTTCTTTCTTTCACTTGTTATGTCTTTAATTTACTGTTTCTTCTTTATCTTAACTAGCATAATGAGTAGCTAATCCCTTTTCATAGTCGAATCATGTGAAATTTGGTGAAATCACCCATTGGGTGATGAAATTAGGAGTGGGTAGTGTTTTTTATTGTTGTATCTTGCATGTTTTCACGTCTTAGAACTTGTTATAACAGATTTGGGCTAGATAGATCACCTAGGTCGAAATCACACACATCAATCTAGAGAGTTGTTCAGATAGAAAGATGTGGGAAAAGAGGTTCTAAGATCACGGCGTAGACTCGGCTTAGTTGCTAAGCCCGAGCCCAAAGTGAGGTCACTCGTTGTAACGTTTAAGCGGCTCTAGTGCATAACATGTCTCGTTAGTGAATCTTCTTTCGGGAAGGGTAGTTAGCATGGCATAAGGTGTTAGGAGAGAGTTGTTCAGACCTTAGCACCGGGATTAGGAGTTTGCACCCGTGAAATTGAATCGAGAGGTCGTTTGTTATAATGCACACTCCTGGTTTTGTCTATCCTTGGGGTTGTAACTAGCTATTTTGATCATGGTTCGGCTATGTCCTTTAATCTATTTTTGAAACCTAGTAGTTTAATCTTCTTTCTTTCTTTTCTACCTTTAGACTCGTTAGTATAAATCACTTTAGTGTCGTTGTAGTAAACAAAAACTTTAAAAAGATTGTTCACTTAGACTAAGTAATGCGTTCACTTTGGTACTCACAAACACTTTTCCCTTGGGTTCGACCTCGTACTCCTGTAGCTATTCTAGCAATCGACCCGGTACACTGCCGGTTAGAGAGTTAGTTTACCCACGGTTTCGAGTCTTATTAAATTGTTTTTGGAGGGTGAATTTAAGCTCAATCAGTACCCTTATCTGATCTGATCTTCACTACTGTCACACTTTTCTCATTTTGCAATCTCTTCAAAAGTTCAGGCATATTTTGAAGTGTTTCACTTTTCTTATTCATGAATACCACCCAAGCGTATCTTGAATAATCATCCACAACAACTAAAGTGTATTTCTTTCCAGTTACACTTGTTGGAGTCAATGGTCCAAATAGATCCATGTGCATCAGCTCCAACACTCTTTTTGTTGATTGCTTTGTTTTTTACTTGAAGCTTGATTTTGTTTGTTTACCTTGTTGACAAGCATCATATATAGCATCCTTCTTGAATGTGATCTCAGGTAAACCAATCACCAGTTTCTTCTTTACCAACTGATTGATGTCATCAAAATTTAGATGATTCAACTTCTTGTGCCATAACCAATTGAGTTCTGACTTGGTATGCACTATCAGACAGGTTTCTGGAACTGCAGTTGACCAATCCGGCCACAATATACATGTTTTGTTGTCTTTTTCCAGCCAACACAACTTGATCACCTCTTTCACTGATGACAGTACATGTACCTTTGTCAAAAGTGACCTTGTAACCCATGTCACAAAATTGTCCAATGCTCAGCAAGTTGTAGTCCAGTCCTTCAACATATGCAACATTCCTGATTGTTAGTCCATTTCTCACAAGCGTGCCATAGCCTCTTGTGTAACCAGGTGTGTTCTTGTTTCCAAAGTTCACTCTTGGACCATCCTTTGCTACATAGCTTGACAGACAGTGCTTATTATTTGTCATATGTCTAGAACATTCACTGTCAAAGTACCAGACACCCTACAAATCAAAATCAATGCATTTTAGGTACCCAAATCTGTTTGGGTCCATGATGGTCAGTGGTAAGCATGATCCCTGGCAATTCCCATAAGGCCTTCGTCTAAAGGTATCATACTTATGTTCATACATGTATTCCACACATCCATAAGGTCTTACATTTGGTTGTGTAGGATTCATATGTGCTTTCTGGCTTTTTGGTATATAGTGCTGTTTGGTGTGATTTCTCTTGTTAGAAGCACCAGTATAACCATAGGTTTGCTGTTTGTTAGGAACAACCCTGTAATATAGAGTCTGCTGAGGTCCCTGCTGAAGTCTTATATAAGTCCTCTGCTGAGTCCTCTGCTGATTCCATAGCCTAGGTTTTACCCTAGCAGTATGGTTATATCTGTTGTTTCTATCAGTGGGGGCAGGAATATTCCAGTCATCATCAGTAGGGAACAGTCTACCTTTCCCCCTGAGATAAGTATCCCTTGAATGATTGACATTTTTGGGTTTAGGATTCTTATCCTTGGAATATTTCTGATTTTTATCCTTTTGTGGTCCAGCAGACTTGGTAGCAGTGTCCGCTATCAAGAGGTCAGAAGGTGCAGATTCTACCTTTGGATTTATTCTTCTTGTTAGTCTGTCTTTGACCTTTTTACTTCGATGTTGCTTTCTTGAAGTTTTCTCAAGAGGCTTTCTCGCTCAAAGCAACCTATTTGGAGTTGGATCTTGTGCGAGTACAAACTTAGGACCAATTGCAGTACTAGGTTGATAACCTTACTTTGGATCCACTCTGTTGGATTGTTGAGTTCCAAATCAAGACTGTCCTATCACCATAGGGCTTTCTAGATTTGAATACGATTGGAGGAATAAGATTGTTCGGCCAGATTCGATTGGCTCTTGAATGTTCAAAGCGAACTTATCTTGATTCTGTCCAACTTCATTTTCCTTTCCTTTGAGAATTCTCAATTCAGCTTTTAATCTTTCAACTTCTGATTGAAGAGCTTCTTTTTCTGCCTTCACAATCTCATAACCAGATTGTATTATCCTTAGTTGATTAAGGATGGCATCCAAAGTTTCTTCATTATCAGAATTTTTGGGATTTGAACCACAGGTGGATTCACAATCACTTTCAGCAGGAGTGTTAATTGACACAGAATTGTATACCTCCTCTGCTTCATCCATATTTGCCATCAAGGCATAATCATCCATTTCAGCAATCAGTGCAGTGTCATCAGATTCATTTCCTTTATCTGATTCAACTTCATAACCAGACTCATCTTCAGCAACCATAGCTTTCTTTCCATGTCTTCTTTGCTGACTTTTTTTCTTTTGTAGATTTGGACAATCAGGTCTGAAATGACCAGGCTTCTTGCAGTGAAAGAAAAGATAATATGGTTCCCTTTTCTGTTTTAACTCAGGACAATCAGGTTTGAAGTGTCCTGGTTTCTTGCAATGATAGCACAAGTAATCATTGTCTTTCTTTGATTCTTCCTTTTTCTTTTCACTGAATTTCTTTGTGAAATTCCTTGGTGAACTCTTTCGATTTTCATCAATCTAATTTTCTTGCTCGATAATGCAATCGCGCTCTTGCATCTCATCCAAACCAATTCATCTTGAGCTCTCGATGTTTCTTCTTGATGAGCAAAGCGGCTGGCCAATCTTTGTAGTCTTTGGTTCTTCTTTTTCTGTCTCAGGCACCAGTTTCTTACTAAACTCATATGCCTTGAGATCTGAGAACAATTTGAAGGTGTCTTTCTCATGTAGACTTCTCATTTCCTCTATTGCAGTCACTTTCATCTCCCACACTTCTTTTGCAGGTAAGGCTTCCAAAATTTTTGAATTGACTTCTTCCTGTGAGTACTTCACATTCAGTAGGGTGAGTTCATCCATGATTGAATTGAATCTTGACTCCATTTGTTCAACGGTTTCATTTGGCTTCATTTTGAACTCTTGGAACTTCTTCTTTGCTACACTGATTTTGTTCTTCTTGATAGCATCAGTGCCTTCACAGATTAACTGCAACTTATCCCAGAGTTCCTTGGCAGTTTTGCAATCCTTCACCTTCATGTACATATTGCTATCCAGAGTTCTATAAATGATATCGATAGCAATATTGTTGAGGTTAGCTCTCTTTCTATCTTCAGCTGTCCATTCTCTCTTTGGCTTAGGAATGTACTGAGTTTCATTATCCACGGTTATGGCTTTTGTGATCTCCAATGGTCCATCAGTCAGTACATCCATCATTTCATCATGTGTTGCAGCTAGATAGGCCTGCATTCGACGTTTATACTCATCAAAACGATCTAATGAACACATTAACATTGTTCTAACATACTGATTGTTATCCATGATGCAAGTCTTTGAAAATTAGAAACTTGAAAAAAATTTCAAAGAATTTTCAAAGGCACAACAAGTAGGATTACTTCAGAACAGAAGCATTGCTCCGATACCAATTGTTGGTCCTTTGAAAAGGCTTTGGTTAAGTTTAGAGGGGGGTGAATAAACTTAACACTTAAAACTTTTGGAGTTAACAAACTCAGCAACCCCCAAACCTCTTGACCGATCGAGAGTCTGGCGATACTCGATGAGTCTGGCGACTATTGAGTTTCTGAGAATTTGTGCAGCGGAATATATTCAAATTAAGACTTTTTACTTGTTGTTAAAATATGATACCAAGTATTAGATACTCAGCAGTGTAAGTGTGTGATTCGATTTGCTGAATTCTGATTGATTGGTGTACTAGATATACTAAATCGAGAATATAAGTGCAGAGAAAGTAAGTAGGCGCTTTTTTATAGTGGTTTTGGTGGTGTAATCTGACTCCACTCTTCTCAATGATGTTGGAGGTAATTCACTAGAGATCTTTGATGTAGTCATTACAAAAATCCCTAAGTTGTTTGTCCTTCACCAATAACTATGGCTTCACAAGCTGAATACTTGGAGCAGGTAAGATTCTTTGCTCCAAAGTCTTCCATTGGTCCTTGAAGGGTAGAATTGCCTCTTCACCGGCTCCACCACAAACAACGATCTTTCACACCTCAAAAGATGCTTTCTTGTCTCGGCGAGGTTTCTTGTAAAGAAAGATTGAATCAAGTAAGTGATTCAACTTTCAAAGACTTGATCGAGGATGATGTGATCAAGACATGAGATCTTCAAGTGAGTAAACTTGATGTAGCTTGAAAGCAGATTACACTTGAAGAATCATATTGGATCAGTAGCTTTATGCTCAGTAGGGTCAGCAGGTTGCTAAGTCGATTGAATTCTGATAGCTCAAGATAGATCCTTAATTTTCATCGATCATCTTTTGTATCTGAATTAGGAGTCCTCTATTTATAGGTAGGAATCCTTGTGACTTATATTTGAAATTCAAATATAGCCGTTTCAGACTTGTCCCATCTTGACTTGCTTTTTCTCGATTTGTTCTAGGGTGACCTTTGTCAGATTCCTTTTGATGATATCTGATATCCACCCTTTGACTTGTATCCATTGGATAAAGGTCTGAATCATCCCAACGTCCCTTTAACCTTAACCATTGATTTGTTTGATAAAATCAGAGGTTGTTAGCTGTCCCTTTCTTTGTAGTCTTCCAATGTAGCCTTTGAATAAATCGAAGTGTATGTATCAGCAGGTTCCTATGATCATAAGTCTGCTGAAGTACATATCAGTCAATTGAACCATATCTTGCTGTGATTATGAAACATTGCAGCTGACTTCTTTTATCTAACTTTTTATTGTGAAGTTAGACTACACCATTTGAAATATAACTATGTTCCAATTACCACTTAACTTGTGGAACTTAGACCTTGTACACAAGGTATATGTAATCAGTTTAGGTCATCACAGACTTCCCTAATTCTGATTCCATATCCTTGACTTTAATTACTAAGTTTGATCCCTTAGCCTTCAATAACTGAGTTTGAGTCCTCGACGCCCGGTCTTGGCCGAGGTTCTGACTAGTCTCATCGACCTAGATACCCTCATCGACTGAGACAAGTCTGCTGATATAAGTCAGCTGACCATTTATAGTGCTCGTTTGATCAAACCTATACAAAGATCAAACTCTAATAAACCTATACAGTTGATCTATACATCTTTTTGCCTTTGCTCTATAACAGCTACTCTGGCACTCATCACTAAAACTTAAAAATAAGTCCAACACATCAAGTTAAAATGGCCGATGAAGACAAAGAGTTAACCACCTTCAGAGCCGCCGGTGGACTCTATTACTATGAGATGATGCCGTTTGGTCTGAAGAATGCAGGTTCAACATAACAAAGAATGGTGAACATGGTTTTTAGCTCGCAAATAGGCAAGAACACGGAGGCATACATTGATGATATGGTCTTGAAATCAAGTCACCAGGATCACCTGGTGGACCTTCGCGAAACCTTTATGAACGTAAGGAAGCATTCGATGAAGCTAAACCCCGCAAAATGCACTTTTAGGGTCCAGGCTGGAAAATTTTTGGGCTTCATGGTAAGCCAAAGGGGGATCGAAGCAAACCCTGAAAAGATAGATGCTCTTATCAACATGAGCGAGCCGAAAACGATCTAGGAGGTACAAAGGTTGAATGAGAGGATAATAGCTCTGGGGAGATTCATCTCAAAATCTGCGGAGAAAAGCCTACCCTTCTTTAAAATCCTCAAAGGGAGCAAAACCTTTGTATGGACAGGGGAATGCTCGCAGGACTTCAAGGAGCTCAAGGCTTATCTTTCAAGCCCGCCATTGCTGATCAGTCCCATAACTGGAGATGTTTTGTTTCTGTATTTAGCGGCCTTAGATCGGGCTGTTGCCGCTGCACTTTTTAAAGAGGATTGCACCCTTCAAAATCCTGTTTATTACGTCTCTAAGGCCCTCAGTCTAGTTGAGAGTCGCTATTATAATATCAAAAAGTTAGCCTACTGCGTTGTCATAGCCGCCCATAAATTAAGGGCTTACTTCTCGTCGCATACTATTCCTGGATTATCTGATGCCCCACTGTGTCAAGTCCTGCACAAGCCGGATTTATCTGGTCGGTTGCTACGATGGGCCATCAAACTCACCGAATTTGACATCCGATATGAACCTCGAAAAGCTATCAAAGCCCAGGCATTGCCCGACTTCATCGCAGAAACAAGCTTCAACGAAGAATCAGGGGAGCAATCCAACCCAGAGCATGGCGACGACGTGTTAGCGACTGCAGCGGACGAGCCCCAGAGGCCAAGTCACTGTTAGCAGCTTTACGTCAATGGTGCCGCCAGCCATAAAGGTTGCGGTGCTGGGATCATTCTATTGGAACCAGGCACCTCGGAATAAATTGAAAAGGCTTTGAGATTTGATTTCACCGCATCAAATAATCAGGGCTTGCCCTATAGTGAGGCGAGACCCGGGTCTTAAGCCCAACGGTATATGTTTCGCTATATGAAAAAAAATTGTGTAGATTTAATCCGATCCAACCTAATAATGTTAAATTTTCTTTTGATAAAGGCCCAATTTTTTATTTTACCCCAATCGATAAAGGTCCCAATAAAAAAATTTACTTGGCCCAAAAAAATAGACATACAAACAAATTTTTTTAATTTTTGCATTTACGGATGTTAAAAACGCGATAAGTATTGGAAAAAATGTAGTACTTAGGATTTGATAGAGAATTAGAAACTCCAAGACATGTTAATCACGTTTTCATTTAAGAGATGTTTCGTCCCACACGATTTGTCACTAAGGTATCAAATGAAAATCTCTTTCAGGATACAATGGGGGTGTTTGATTCAAACAGTGACTTGTTTGAATCAAACCCGAGGACACTCAAAGTTTTTTAGATGATGTTGTCAA
Source organism: Gentiana macrophylla (assembly GCA_026214975.1). Taxonomy (NCBI): domain Eukaryota; kingdom Viridiplantae; phylum Streptophyta; class Magnoliopsida; order Gentianales; family Gentianaceae; genus Gentiana; species Gentiana macrophylla. Next base: position 258,295 of record JAOBSW010000858.1, read on the forward strand.
ACTTATGAATTTCCATCTGCATACTTATGCCTTTTATAGGTTGCAAGTACCCCATAAACGAATGGGGGTACTCCTTGCATGAAAGGGTACGGTTGTCACTGTTCACCGGATGAAAGCATGCAACCCTTACACGAAAGGGTAAGTACATATCAGTTCGAAAATGCATGTATCTAAAAATGCATATCCCTTCATGAACTGATACATGCATTGGTTTAGGTTTCGGGGGCATTGCCCCCGAACCCCTACGAGTTGGCGTTTCCCTCTCGTCCCACTGTGACCTGACCGGGCAGGTCGAACCCCATTTCGTTGCGATAACATTAATTCGTACGACAACTCGTATGCAAACGATAACCAAAATTTTTATTTATGAAAAAATATCTAACAATAACTATGTTTTTAAAAATAAACAACTTCAACTAAAAGGCCCAATTCGGCGACTTGGTCGTATGCCCAAAAAAAGCGAGGTCCGGCCCTGCAAATAATCAAGATGAATATGAAGCGGTCATAGCAGGACTTGAGCTCGCCCGAGCCATGAAGGTGGAAAACATGCAGGTATTCTACGATTCCCAGTTGGTGGTCAACAAAGTAACAGTGTCATTCGGAATCCATTGCGAGATCTTACAGAAATATATCGATCTCGTCCAAAATCTCGAGGGGAGCTTCAAATATTGTAGGTTCACTAACATCCCTCGAGAGGACAATCATAGAGCAGACTACATGTCCAAGCTAACTAGCGACAACAAAATTTGTACCCCACCGGTCATGGTGGAACACCTATCTGGGCCCGCCATTGACCGAGCCGAGGTCATGGACTTTCAACCCACTAATCCATGTTGGATCGATGAGCTAAAGGCATACATCGAATCAGGAACACAACCACCCGACCCCAAGGAGGCCAGAGCCCTGTTCAGAAGGGCCTCCAGGTATACGATCTTGGACAATATCTTATATCGAAAATCCTTTGTCAAACCTTTGTCACGATGTGTGCGACCTGAGGAGGTTCAGGGAATTCTTATGGAGCTGCATGAGGGGATGTGCGGCGGCCATCCGGCTAGCCGCACTCTCACTCAAAAAGTCTTATTGGCCGGCTATTACTGGCCCAAGCTCACAAAAGATGCCCAAATCTATTCCAGAACGTGCGATAAGTGTCAGAAATTTATGGACATTCTTAGGCTACCGTCAGTCGAACAAAGCATCGTCATCACCATCTGGCGGTTTGATATGTGGGCTATCGACCTCATTGGACCACTCAAAAGAGGTCACTCTGGATGTGAGTACGTAGTGGTCTCCGTCGATTATTCTGAATCACAATTTGGAAATCAAGATGAGCCACAAGTCATTACAACAGAAGAAGCATCAGAACTTGAAGCTCATGCAGAACCTGAAGTTGTAGAAGCACCAAGTGAAGAACAACTTCAACCTGACCTCAATTGGCTAAGAGATCATCCTGAAGTCAAGTCATTGAAGACATTCACACAGGAGTTAGAACCAGAAGACAACTGGAGCATATGCTAACATGCTTTCTATCACAAGTGGAACCCAAGAATAGATGATGCAACTCAAGATGCAGACTGGATTACAGCCATGCAAGAAGAACTAAATGAATTCGAAAGAAATGAAGTCAGGAACTTGTGGGACAGACAGACACACGGCCAACATCATTGGAACAAAATGGGTATTTAGAAACAAGATGGATGAGCAAAGAGCAGTTATCGAGAAACAAAGCAAGGCTAGTTGCAAAAGGCTACTCTCAAGCGTAAGAAGGAATAGATTATGATGAGACATTTGCACCAGTGGCAAGACTGGAGGCAATCAAACTCTTTCTAGCTTTTGCTGCACACAAAGACTTCAAAGTCTATCAAATGGATGTCAAGAGTGCATTTCTGAATGGACTTTTGGAAGAAGAAGTATATGTGAAACAACCTCCTGGTTTTTAACTCAAAGGAAAAGAAGATAAAGTATACAAGCTCAAGAAGGCCCTTTATGGACTCAAACAGGAACCCAGGGCTTGGATGAAACACTATCACAATTTCTGATCAAGAATGGATTCAACAAGGGAGCCATAGATAAGACTCTATTCAAATTAGAGGAAGGAACAAGAACATAACTAGTACAAATCTATGTTGATGACACTATCTTTGGATCAGAGGATGAAAAGCTGTGTGAGAAATTTGCAAACCTAATGAAGAGCAAATTCAGATGAGCATGATGGGAGAATTAAATTACTTTCTTGGCCTTCAAGTGAAACAAATGAAAGATGGTATTTTCATTAGTCAAACCAAGTATACAAAAGACTTAATACACAAGTATGGTATGGACACAAATGGCACAGCAGATACACCAATATGTGCAAGAGTCATTCTTGGAAAAGATGAAAATTTGAAAAGATGTTGATCGAGAAAATGTATAGAGGAATCATTGGATCCCTACTATATCTAGCGCAAAGCCAGACCGGACATAGCATTTGCAGTAGGAGTATGTGCAAGATTTCAAGCTCAACCAAAAGAATCACATCTTCTAGCAGCCAAAAGAATAATCAAATACCTGAAGAACACCATCAATGTTGGAATTTGGTATCCAAAAGATGGAGGATTCAAGTTAATATCATATTCAGACTCTGACTATTCTGGATGCAAGATAGATAGAAAAAGCACTTCTAGAACATGCCAAATGCTAGGCACCAGGCTAGTTTCTTGGTTCGGTAAAAAGCAAAACTCCATATCAACATCAACAGCTGAAGCAACAAGTAGTTGAAAAATGAGATGTTATTTTAAGATACATACCCACTGAAGATCAATTAGCTGACATCTTCACTAAACCACTCAGTCATGAAAGATTTAGCATGTTGAGAACTGAGTTGGGAATGATTGAAATTGACTAAGTACCAAAAAGCAGCTAACTGGAGTAATCAGCTAAGTGACTTCACCAGTTGATCAACCCTTTGCCATTACAGGAGATGTAGCAGGTAAGGCACTGGTACTCAGCGAAGTTAACTTAAATGATTGTTAGGAACAGTTGAATAAAGCAGCTCAGTGAAAAATTCACTACACCGGCTAAGTGACCAGCCAAGGCACTCCACCGAAATGAAGATTAGAGTCATGGGCAAATTAAAGTGTGAACCAAATCAACTTTTATACACGTGGAGAATAAGGAAGTTATGGAGGATTATACTGTGGAAGATTACACACGTGGAGATCAATTTACAATCATGGAGGTAACCATATTATTTTTCGAATCACAAACGCCTCGATTCATGGGATCTATCATTACTTACCTCAATCCACTCCCCCACTACACTCGAATATCGGGATTTATATACATAAAATCATGCCATTATGTCATAAAATCCTTCCATATTTAACCACGTTCACACTACCTATTCCATCCTATATAAACAACACTTAGAGAGTTCAGAATTCTTTACGCTCTCTTAAAATTTAAAAAACCCTACTTCTCATTGCAAAATCAAATCTTTCTCTCAAATCTCAAAGAAATGACTTCATCTTCTACAATATCTCCCACTGAAGGATTCTATGAAAAATCGATCATCACTGGATCATTTTTCAAACCTGAACCCTATCTTTCTTTCTGTGATAATGATGCACAAGCTCAACGCTTGGTTGATTGCTGCTCAAATCTGGGGTTAATGACCTTCTGAACCCCCCAATCAACGGAATTTGCTATGAAAATATAATTGCATTCTAGAAAAATGCAAAGTTTGTGCCCAGCACAAAGAAGACTGATATCGATCGCATAAAGAGTTCAATCTTTGAGAAAGAAATGGTCATTACGCCTGGTCTTCTCAACAGATTTCTACACCTACCAATGATCGGTCCGACTAATGTGAAGTTCGTAAAGATTGACGTCAAAAACTTCTAGGCTGAAATAGCCAAGAATCCCAAGCACAACAGCAAAACCTACAACCTCCCTAGATCAGCACTCAAACTTCCATTTGCTGAATTTGCACCGGTTATCACCAAGAACATCGAAGGCAGAAAAGGGTCGATGGAAAACTTGACTGAGTTACGGGTTAAGCTAATGGCGATCATCTATCAAGGTATTAACTTTGATTGGGCAACATTTGTCTTCAATAGACTGAAAGACCATATTCAAAAAGAAATTGATCTGTCAATTACGGCACCAAGCAAAGGTTTGTAGAAGAAAAGTGATTTCTGGGATGGGAAATCATATGGGTTCCCCCTTCAACACCTGTTTGACACACTAAGGGTGAAACCCACAAATTTGGAACCTCCACACAAGTCCAAGGTAATGTTTACCTACATCAAGGCATCTCTAAAACCCAAACCCACTGTCGGGAGAAAAAGAAAACAACCTGAAAGCAGCAGATCAAGAATGGGACGAAGAACCAGATCCCAAAAGGCACAAGAGAGCACCCATGTGATTGGTACCAGAAACCTGAACGAAACTGTAGTAATTAGTGATGATACCGCAACGGAGGAAGAGAAACAACAAGAGGACATCGCCTATCTGGAAAAAGGTGAGGAAGGATATGTTCTCACTCCATCTGAAGAAGAAGGGATGGATGAATAAGAAGCTGAGACAGAGGATGAACACTCAAAGGGTGACCATCTTGAAGCTGATCCGGGGAGTGACTAGCTTGTGAATGACTGCTTGAGAATCACCTTCGAAAATAACGTGAAAAAAACCCCACGAGATAGCAAAACATGGAGATATATGACGATGATCTAACTATTCAAGAGTCTCAGCAAAGTTGACAAACAGCCGAGTGAGCCAACTGATCAAACTCACTCCGCTGAACCTGTCAACTCCCCCATTATTGACCAAGGGGGAGCAGCACCCGAGAAAGTCACATCTCCAGTAGATGAAGAAGCCAACACCCCCCAGAAACCTCTTAATGACCCTAAGTCTAATAAGGAAGAAAAAGAAGAAGAGGAAGAAACTGAAGAAGAGGCAGAAAGTGACAGAGAAGAAGAGAAGAAGGAAGAAGATGAGGTGAAAGTAGAGGAGGAGGAAGATAAAGATGATGAGAATGTTGAAGTGGCACCAGAGGAAGTTAATCCAGAAAGAATCTTCAATCTAAACATTCAACCACTGATTGTAGACATGGAGAAGCAGTATCACAGCAAGCAAAACCTGAAAGCTGCTTTAAGGAGTGAAGCAACCTCCTTAAACCACAAGATTGAAGCCCTCATCAGTCACATCAAGATACAAGATGAGGTCATGGAAAAACAGGGAAACTTGCTTTGCAACTTACAGCATCATATTCCCTACCATGTCTAAACTAACCTTGAGTTTCATGCTGAAAAGATTGACAACAATCTCAAACCTTTTGTGGACACTCTAAATGCTCACACTCATCAAATTCAACACCTGGATGAGGCTATGGAATTTTCTGGCCAGCAACTTGACACTCTGATAAACATTAATACGGCCAACAACAAAATTCTGGAGCAAAGATATGGTCCTCTCCCTGAGTCTGAAGAAGCAAATGCAAACCTTGAAGCACATTTTGGTGCTGCCAAAAAGGGGGAAGGAAGCTCAAAGTCTGAGAGCTCCAGTGGAAAGTGTTAGGTGTAGTGCCCGAAAGACAATTTGTGTAATTGTTTTTGGATAACAGAATTTATCTCACCTTATTACTTGCTTTGTGCTTGTAAGTAATACACTGCTGCAAACCATAAGTATATCAATATGTAACCGCTTAACTCAGTGTATGGCATGCACGTGAGGATTGAGTTAGTGGTGATATACTTAAAGCTGTTAGTCCGTGGTGAACTTAATCGAGTTTAGGGTCTCATGAATAAAACACCAATCTGCGCCCGAGAACACCTTAGGGTGTGATAGTCTTATCGGATTTGTCGGTAGAGGGTACCTACGTGGGGCATTTATATATGATGGCATTCATATAGAATTTGGACCAATTTAATCTGAATTTCTCGATATAATTCCGTAATCGAGGAATCTTATTAAATCATTAGATGATCATATATGGATCAACCTTAATCCTGAGGTGATCACAGGGTGCCACTTGTCTCGGGGTAGTGTTGATGTGTTAGTTACGGTTCACTTAAATATGTGTTTCAAGTCACTTCTCATTGGCACTATCTCTCGATGAGTGAGTAGTTACGATTTTCTGAGATATGGAATCCATTCCTTCTCTGCGGGAAGTAGAGAGATAGTCCCCTTATTTGTTACCCTAAGAAAATGATCGATGGGCCCAGTTCATGTTAGACTAATTAGCTACTAGTCAGATATGTGAACTAATTGATCACTAGGGGTTAATGGTAAATAAGGATAAGATATTCGAAGTCGGGTTCACGGAGACTTCCCACTCGAGAATGGATGATCTATGGATGGAGGTTAGTCCGTATGTAGTGATTATATCGGTGGGCGCTTATTTACTCATAGGGTTGAGTGTAAGTATATATCTATAATTGGTAGAGTTCGATTTCGGGTTTATGGTGGCGTAATCCCGGAATTAATAATTTAAGTATGAATATTACATTCGATGAATATTTTACTTAGTTATTGGAGAGCCTACTGGTTATAGGTCCAGTGGTCCCCAATGTGGCTCCTATAATTCGGGTGTTTTTCCTATTATTGGGCCTCAGTGATAATTAATTGGCTGGGTTAATTAATTGATATGCGAAATATTATTTAGTTGGGCTAAATAATATAATACACAGAAAAGACATTTTCTGTGGGCCTAAACCCTAGTGTGTGGCGCATCATTCATCAATAAAAGGCAAGAATTGACTTTCTTGTGTGATTAATTATTTACTTGGTACGTAATTAATTAATAAATGATAATTGATTTGTAATTGATTGATTGATTAATCACAATCTTTTATAAATGAAATTATCCTTTATTGTGATTTCTTTTTAATTATTTATTTAATTAATTAGAAACTTGGAGGCCAATGATTTACTCTCCTATATAAAGAGAGTTCTTCCAAGACATAATGCAATGAAAATTTCGACTTATGCACACACAAAAGAGAGAGGAAAAACTTGTTTCTTGTCTTGGGTTTCTGGTTGAAGAAAAAATTGGAGTTTTTCTTGGAAGCATATCAAGGAGCAAGGGCGTACCTATGTGTAGACTAAGGGGGGCTAAGCCCACCCGAAAAAAAAATGTTACACTAAAAATTCTATGTAGTCCCGTTTGATCCATAAAATATCCTTAATCCAGCCCACCCGACGAATCTGATATAGTCCATTAGCCCACCCGAAGTTTAAATCCTGGCTCCGCCCTTGTCAAGGAGGTTTCAATTCCAAGGATTGGTGTCCACAAACCACCGTTTGGAGAACACATTGGAAGATCTTGGCTTCTCTTCCTACCATTGGTAAGATAAACTTAACCCCCTTGTAGGATTTTAGATCCTTTATTTATGTATTGTAGTTTATAGATCGTGATCCATCCGCTGCGCAAAGATCTGTTCTGTACAGATCTGAGCTCCTACATCCTTAATGTGGTATCGGAGAAAGGTTCCACGATCTATGAATTATATTCATAGATAAACGATTTAAATAGAGTGGAATTGCATGTAGATATTTTTTTTAAATATGCATATGTGATTGGTTGTTATGGTTGAAGAGATGGATTGGGGGTTGGCACTGTTTACCCGTTAGATCTATTGTAAACTCATATAAACGAAGAAAATTCGTTCATATGAGTATAGGAAATTATGTAATTTATTTGTTGTTGCAATTTTAATTTCCTAGAAGTAGATTTGTTTAGTTGTTGTTTGGTATTTTCGTTTTTCCCGTTGATTGACCCGTTGAAACAACGATCTCTCCAGTCAGAATCAAGATTAAAATATGATGAACAAGTCCTCCAAATTTGGTGTCGATCGGAGTCCTTCTCAATATCCGTTCGTTGCTACAAAGAGGCTGCTGTAACAGAAAAACGCAGAATTCACAAAAACCCTAGCTGTGACTTCCTCGAATTTCTGGAAGAGTTTGGACCATTGAAACGCAAATCCGACCGGTCAGATTAGTAAAACTGGGGTTATTGACATTCCATAAAAATTTCAGGTCGATCGGGTTTCATCTCGATTCCCGATCTGCCTTGGGAAGTCACTGATGCGCTGCTGTAAGAGACAGATTCAGCAGCAAGTTAGGCGGCTCACTGGAGAAAGTTGACAAGTCAAAACTCCGATCCAACCGTCCATATTAAAACCCGAGGAGTGAAGAACAGATCTGGAAAGTTTCGTCACGATCCGAGTTCGTATGGTTTCCCGATCATCGAAGAATTTGAACAGCTACAGATTATGTTAGAAAGTAGTAAACCCTAGTTAGGGTTTGGTTATTTATTTTCTAATAGGTTAGATACGGGGGTGCCAACGGTCCATCTCGGTGTTTATTTTCCGCACTAGAATACATGTTTAGATTGTATGTGTAGAACCGGAAAATTGCCATGACATGCATCATATCATGAATTCCACTCCATATGCATACATGTAGAAATTAATTCGAGGAATTAGTTAGGCATGTATACAACACGCAATTAGTTTTAATTAATTGTTTGATATTAATTAGAAACTAATTAGGGTAAAAACCGAGGAACACGGGTTTTGTCAATCGTCATGGTTGGGTGATGGATTCTCGATGAATCTCACTCTGCGAAAGCATAGGGAGTAAAATCCCGAAACCTCGTGGTTAAGGTGTTGGATTCTCGGTGAATTCCACCTTACCTAGACGAGATTCGTTTTTGTCCGTAGTGTCTACGCGAAAGTTTGATGTTAAGGGATTGGACAATTATGGGCAAATATGGTTCGAAAATGGTCAAACCATGGTTGGGTGGTCAACTAAGCCATGGCTCGATCGACTTAACCCTCCACGTGTGGCGTTTGCATGGGGGTCCGGCAAGACTGAGCCATCCGACGAGCCACTACGGCTCAACGGAGCCCCCCTAGGCTTGACCCGTCCGACGGCCACATATGTTCCAACGAATAGGTCGGATGGGCTAGCCCACATAACCGACAATATTCGGGCCCATGATTTATTGTTCCTTAAAGATACATCAAGTCCAAAAACGAAATCAGTAAACCCACCACTTTTTCAAAATATTGAGTGGGAGCGGGGAAGGCGACAGCCGACCCCACGGCCTCTACTGTTGACACAAGCAACGTGAGAGAATGGTGACGCCTCGTGCCGGCCTGGGACCGGCCTTCCTAAGGAAGGCCTTCACCGCTATCAAAATTCAAGGCTTGGTCTCCGAAAGGATTAGGATTTTGGGTACTCGCCGGGTCACTGACCGACCCTAAGGCGGCATACTCAGGGTCTACCTAAAAATCTGAAATAGTAGGTCACACTCATTATGGTATTTTTGATGATACCTTGGCTGAAAAAGAAAGGTAATCGGAGATTAAAGTTGGATGTTCGATTCCATTTTAATCATCGAGAGAGAAAGATCTCAATTTAGTTGTCACCTCTTTGACCTACCCTAAGGCGGCACTGAGGTGTGAGACTAGATCCTTGGAACGGTAGGATAGACTATATAGTTCCTAAAATCAATTAGTAGTGTATAATTTGGATTTATTTTCCGTCAAATTTATTTACAACTATTTATATATCTCTCTAGGGTACTAGACTGCTAGTGTATGTTTTAAATTGACTAGTAACGACTTCGTTAAAAGTGGTAAGTAACTAGAACGTTTTACTTATTAATCTTACATGCGATTAATTTTTCGGAAGAGATATTTCCTTTTAAGCCTTCAAGACTTAAGTGACGTAAATAAGTATGTCACTCGTGTTGAACGAGAAACAACCGTAGTTAGTTTGAAAGATGATTGGGACGATAAAATTAATCTAGTGAATTTTTAATTGTGTAGTGACTACACAAGAAATTTTCTAATAGAAAAATTGGAGAATCATAAATTAAAGTGTTACTAGTTAGACGGTATTTGGAACCGATAAGCTAGTGGGAGCTTTAATCTTATGTTTTCGATTTATTAGAAAACTAGTCCCATTGGTAACATAATCACTAGACATCCCCACAGTTCACGAGTAGTGTCTACTCAAACGAACTGCTAGTTCAAGACTATTTCCTTTTAAGGAAAGTCAAGAATGGGAAAGAATGTCTACAAGTGTTAATCATCTAAACTAAACAAGTTTGAGGCTAAACCTAAATATTAATAAAAGGAAAGTATAGGATAAGGAAAGTGATTTCGGATCACTGACCAATGAAACCTTAGCGACTTTCTTAACCGAGTAACTCGACTCAGGGGCTAAGTTCTTTGGAAGAACAAGGAAGCTTTGCATTAACGATTAATAGAGTAGACAACGGGCAGTAATTTCAGCTAGAATAGTGTCAGTGGTATGAGGAAATGAACTTTGGATTCGATCCTTGAATATCACGGAAAAAAATTTATTTTTCTGTTTTCAGATTCGTTGGAACAAATGGATTCACTTTCAACTCGACATATTGTTGCCTCATAGAAAGTGAATATGACATTTGTAGTACGAATCCGAGACTCGCACTTTTGTTTGATAAAGTCAGAACCACTAAGAAATGCTGAAAAGGTATATGTAACACGTCTTAAACTATTATAGGCAAACGGTTTCCGTATTAAGATAAACGATTCTTCAAAATCTATTAATTAGTGCATATATCCTAGAGAAAAGGCCTAACGACTGGCTAAAGGTGATTCCTATCTCCCAGTCTCGGAACACTGTCTTAAAGGAACAATGACTAAGGTACCTTTCAATTGGGAAAGGGTAATAGATCTGAAGAAGTAACGTAGCTTGTTCATATTGACCTTCGGGGGCTAATGGGAGCTTTTGAGTGGTGACATTTTGTCTGATAACTACTCGAAAAACGATTTAGTTTATCTAAAGAATACAGGGAGGAGTCTCTGATTTTAGCAGAGAATGGAGTATTCTATGCTCAGAAATTGGCTATCACATAGTCTTGGGACTGATGCTCGGCCTGCCTCCTAGTGGAATGTTTTTCACTGAGGAAGAAACCATAGACTTGCCCTATATAGTTATTGATGTGCTAAAATACAATGCTAAACTCGATTAAGATAATTGGTTGCAAAATAACGGTTAACGTTATTATGTAAACCGAGAAGTCTACCTAGAAGATGCTAGTGAATTTATGGATAAGGAGTGAATTCGGTTCACACCACTTCCTTAAATGTATGCATTTAGCACTTAAAGCTTGAAGGTAGGATTGGAGATTTTGCGCATACGTTCAGATTGTGACTGTTCGTGAAATATCTTAATGTGACGATGATGACGGTCAAATTGTACCTGTAAAAGTCATCAACGTTGACCTTAAATCGAGATTAATAATATATATTTTATATTAAATCACATGTTTATATTGATTATTTAATGTTATGTGATTTATAATTTATAATTTGGTATTTATCCGTTTTCATTATATAATTTGGTATTTATCCATTTTTTAATATATGATTTATTTTGGGATAAATATTTATTTTGTACATTGAGATAATTGTTGGAGGATAATTGAAAATGGAAGAATTAAATTACAAGATAAATCCAAGCAAATCCGGATGCATTGAAGATAAAGATCGGATAGGCACGAAAAGAGGAGTAAGGCATGACAAGAGCCGGCAAGCCAATCCAAAGAGTGGCGCCGACTTGGGGGGACGCACAAAGGGGGCGCATTTTTGCTTCTGAGATCGGCCGGGAGTTATCTCTAGTTGTTTTGATATTTTGAAGTATATCTCTTAATTAGCTTGAACCCCTATAAATAGAGATGTAGACTACACACCATATAACACCTTAGACACTCTACACAATTCATAATAAAATCCTCAGTTTTTCTCAGAGTGGTTTTTTTACAAGTTTTGCAATTATGTAAGTTCTTGTATTTATTTTCTCTTAGTTTTTATAATTAATTCCCCAATTATTATTTATCGTTTGAGGTTGTTCGTTCTTCACCGAACGATGTAGATCTAAGGATACGATATGAGGCAGTGGGGATTCCTTGTCAATGAGGATCCACACGCCCAGATCTGTTATCCGGTGACCTATAGATGACTTTGGTATGATCGACAATCGTGTTTTTAGTGGATCTATATAATTGCTTTATGAATCTCTATTTTATCCGTTACATATGTAGAAACGCTAAGATTTAGTTGTTCGTCACGTCAATCTAGCCACGTCTTTATGGTGTGATTGTCCACCTAGAATTTCTTATCTTAGTAGGTATGGCTACGGCTACGTTGCTCGTCTGTTTTAATTAGCGTATGATTAGAAAATACCAATATAGGGCTCCTAGGTCGGCTCATGAATTGATCTTCCGGGACTTTCAGCGAGATCTAGATCTGTTCTGTATTAGGGAATTGTGCACATCTAGTTAGACGTAAATCGTAGATTAGCATGAGACCGTGCAGGTAATTGTTAATGGGACAGAGACTGATGCGATCACTTAGGAAGTACGCCTAACCACAGGAATGTTTCCTAGGTGGGGAATACGGTTAATATCGGCATCCCTAGTTTTGTAACCGTGCAAGTTATATGAGATGGAGGCCTAAAAAGCGAAGTCACGTAATGTAGCATAGTGATCTAGATGGCCTACCCAGAGCTAGATCTAGTTTAGGGGATGACTCCCGTAGCCAGTATAAAAGAAATACGAATCGGGTTAATAGTCATTGAGTCTAGTTTAATTATATAGAATCTCTAGATCCAAACGATAATACATTAATTGAGGAGGTTAATTACGTTGTTTATGTGTTGTGTTGTGTCGAGTCGAGTCCTTTATCTTTCTTGTCTTTTGTTGGTCGTAGACCGCTTTGTGTCCTTGACATGGATGATTAATTGTTTGTATATAAATGACCCACAATTCGTTCCCTGTGGGATCGACCTTGATTCGCTATAGCTATACTACGATGGACCTAGTCCTCTTTCTAGTATTGGTTTATGGTGGTCAAGTATTTTATTATTACTTGATCTACGTCATCACGCGGTGGCCCACCTAATGCTGGGTTCGGCGGCCAGATCTTCAGCATCGGACCCCCCGCCTCCCCCTGCAGCGCTAGTGCTAGTTCTTTCACCCTGGCTGCGAGCGACCTCTTTGAGACTTTTCTTACGTCGCGGTGCAAGGCCGGCAAGAAAAGGGCCAATACCAAAGGGATCATCATCTGATAAAGGAGCGGCTTCCCCCTCAGTCAACTCATCGACCAGATCATCTCTGGCGACCACCTCAGGACTAGAAGGGTCATTCTCCCCTTCATCTAACGCATAGTCAAACACCTCTTCATCCTCATCAGAGTCGCGCCTCAGGGAATACTCAGAGTCGGACATCCTGCAAAACACGAGGGAAAGGCGGAGCTTTTAGTCACCTGGGATAATGAAAATTAAACCAAAGAGGTGATCGCACCCGACTCGACGCCTTCCCCTCCGTCTTACAGGAGGAATGGAATGCAAGGGTTGAGAAAAATGCAGCAGAAATGGAAACACGAAGACACTAATAAAGGGAATACAAAGTCCAAAGGCCAAATGGCCAGGTAACTACCCAGAAAACTCTTACCTTTAGCAGCAAAAACATACATATGTTATGCCTTTCAAAGCAAAACCATACCAAATCCAGAACACCTACTCAAAAAGTCCCAACTTTTACCTCCGAAGACGTCCTAAATCATGCATACATTGCTAAAGCCAAAACTAGTAGACAAAAAAGCATTGAAATGCAAGAGGAAAAGCAAAGAAAGAGGCTTGAGGGAGGAGGATTTACCTGTTTTGAAGCAAAGATCGAGCCGGAAACTGGAAAACTAGCCGGAATCTTCAAGTCTTCCCCGCAATACCACAAATCCTTGCCTAAAACGCCGAGCTAACTACCATAATCTCCAAATCCTCTGCAAAGCTCTCCCCGGAATTCCCAATCCTCACCGGAAAACCCTTACACTCATAGAGTATGCAAAGATTTATAGAGAGGGAAAGGCTAAAAGGAAGCAACGAGCGAAAGTTGGAGGTTTTGAGGGGAGGAACCTTATATAGGTAAGGGGAACTTGATCGTGCGGCCAGGGAGCTGTCCATCTAACGGTCCAGGTTTGCGCGGCCTTTTCGTTTTTTGAAAATCAAAACAGTCATCATTAAGGCACATCCATCAATGCCCACGTAATCAATTACCTAGTAGTTATCCGCCCACGTACTTGGGCAGTTATCGAGACGGCGTCAGTACCCACGTAATTGCGGTTACCAAGAGAGCGGACGACAACCATGATCCGACGGTCCAACTACCCCACTACTCATGTACAGATAGATCATCTCGCCAAGAACGAGCTCGCCGACAACAAGCTATCGGCAAAATCACTTCGAGGCCGCCCGCTTGAACAGCACGGTCCTAAGTAAACAAGTCGCTTCATGCGACAAGGTCGCCATAGACCCAAATCACTTTGAGGCCACCCGCTTGAACAGCACGGTCCTAAGCAAACAAGTCGCTTCAGACGACAAGGTAGCCATAGACCCAAATCACTTAGAGGCCGCCCGCTTGAACAGTACGGTCCTAAGTAAACAAGTCGCTTCAGATAACAAGGTCGCCGCGGACCCAAACTGTGCATAATCACGGCGTACACTTTACTCCATACTTGACATTTCGTGAAATATCTAAGACATAGAGTAGGGGCCATTGATGTTTATAAATAGTATCGCCACCTATGAGTCACGGAAATAGCCTATCCAGCCGACCACGTCGGATAAGGTTCGCGGCCATAGCGCTCGTGAGGCCAGTCAAGTCGAGGTCGCCACAGTCGGATCCCCGCAAAGAGCCTTCAAACCTACAAGGTCACTAGAAGCTTAGGGGGGCGACCTGCGACCTTGGACAACAGGTCCGTAAGAGACCGCACAAGACTTAAAGGGAAGCATCAGAGGGGAAGTATGGCAGGACAATGAAGCAGGCGACCTTGTACAGGCGACCTACGCGACCACGTAGGACCCACCAAGATATTTGATCCACTTGTCGTCTAGATATTTAGTTTACTTTACTACTAAGATATCATGTAAATATCTGTCTTACTTAACCCCTAAGCTTCCCTCCTTCTATAAAAGGAGGGCTTGTGTAACCACAAAATGATATAGATCATAGAAAAAAGAGAACCATGCTCTGCAAAAACCTTCTCTCAAACACTTCATACTTTCCACCGCAGCACCGCCGGGCACCACCGGTCCTATACACTACCAAACACAACAAATAAGCCAGATATGCACTTAACATACACCATATAGCCACCGTGATAAGAGATCGCCTTATCAAGGGCGAACAGCCGAGTGAGTTGTAGCAAGACCAGAAAAAAGTGTCCGGTTCCATCTTAGGCGGAAGAGTCTCATAATTAAATAGATTTTCATGGAGCTCTTCAAAATAAATAAGTGTGTCGCGTGTTTGAACAACCCTAGCAAGATCTTTATAGTCATCTCCTAAATTGTTTGAAATAAGATTCACAAGATCATTTGGATGCGTCGAATAATTCATCAGCTTTAGTTTTCACAACATAAAATTATTAAAGACTATTTGAGAACTTTTTTGCATAGAGTTGACGTATTGTTGAATTTGTTTGATTCGACACAGGAAGGTATTTGCATATGCATCATATAAAGTAGTCTATACCTCACAAGAAGTTTTTTCCTGGGTGATTTACGAAATGATATTTTGAGAAAAAGAAAAAACATGGGCATTTAAGATGAGTGGATCATGTCTAATTCAAAGATAGTATGACGGATAGGATTGAGGATAAAGAGTAATTTCAGAGTGCATAATTCATCTGTTAAATGGGAACACATTTATTATGCGGGGAGATATATTGGATTGTTATACATGGTTTTGGCAACTTCGTCATAAACAGGAACGATGAAAGTATACCTTAGACAATAACTGAATGATAATTATAATAGACTAAAATATGTGTCTAACAATTTACAACCTACTATAAAATTATATGAGTTCACCGTTCTTTCTATCATTTTTTTGAACAGCAAAAGATTTATATATTAATAAAAACCAGCAAGATGCTAAAGTATTCAGTTACAAAAGCTTAAGCGAGCAAAAGACAATCTAGAAACTACACCAAAGCATGAAGAAATATCAACTATTAGATGTAGAAATGAGAGCTGAAAATGGATTTAATTTCCATTGATTCCAATCCCACATGCCTTTGGTGTAACGCCCCGAGATCCATTCGAAACATCTCGTCTGTATTTCCATCAAAGCATTAGTAACATCAAAATTCTTTTGATTGAACACAAGCTCATTGCGTTTCGTCCAAACAAACTAGGCTTTTACCTTTTTGATTCCATTCCATATCAACGTCACTTTGTCATTATGAGAAATATTTGAATACAAATGATTTAGTTCTTCCCAACTTCCCGGCATTTGACCATCGATCTTACACCAATCAAAACATAAGTCTCCAAACACGAACTGAGCATGTACAAGAGAGTAAGCTATGAGGACTATCTTCCTCCATCACACCACAAAATGGGCAATCAATGCACAATATAGCCACTCCACGCTTTAAAAGATTAAGTTTAGTAGGCAACCTATCCATTACGGGTCTCCAAAAAAAGATATTAATCTTTGACGGAAGTGCTTTGTTCCTCTTTATGTAGTTGTCCTCCATGTTGTCCTCATAAAAGTCAATGATGATCTGCTTGAGATATGCTACTGAAAATTTTCGTGACGAAGCTAACGTCCACGCGTACTTATCATGAGAACTTGTATCGATTGAGTAATTTGATAATAAACAATACAAATCCTCCACTTCCCCAGCTCTCTTCCTCTTAACTCCCTCGTCCACCCACATTTCTATCTCTAGACGTCTCCCTCGAAGAAGCCCCAATCTCTCACCCAAGCATCTTTGTTAGTAGATAACCTATACAATCCAGGAAAAATATCTCTCAAACGCCCCTGACCTACCCAATTGTCCACCAAACATTTTGTACTTTCCACGTTCCTCACTTTTTTCATTAGAGAAGAGAAAATACGAATCCCGATTTCCTCAATACGCTCCCCCAACCTCAAAATATTTCTCCACACCTTACTTTTAATAAGACTACTACTTCCCTCACAAAAACCCCCATATTCCCCATGTATTGCAACAATGATCTTCCTCCACAAAGCCCTTTCTTCCGTTTTAAAACGCCACCACCACTTCCCCAACAAGGCCAAGTCCCCCAACCCCCAAACCCCATTTATCTTTGTGCTTGAGAATTTGATTCCAAGGAACCCAAGAAATTTTTCTCTCATCCCCCCTCCCCAAAAGAACCGAGAGCGAATACTCTCAATACACTCAATAACACATCTAGGAGCATGGAAAATAGAAAGATAAAAAAACTGGTAGGCTACCGAGCACCGATTTAAGAAGAGTCAATCTCCCCTATAGACATAACACGTGCTTTCCATCCTGCTAGTTTGCCCTTAATCCTGCAAAGGACAGGCTGCCACGCATTTACTCTTTTCATATTATGGCCACTAGACAGACCTAAATAAAAGAACGATAAGGATCCAGCAATGCAATGTAGATCCCGAGTGCTGGATTCCAACTCCACTGAAGTGATATTAAGACCAAACAATCTACTTTTTGTAAAATTTATGTCTAGGCCCGAAACATCCGCAAAGATTTTAAGAATACGCCCCATATTACTAATGTTTACACCACTCCACTCCCCAAAAAACATGGCATCTTCTGCAAATTGTAAATGAGTAATTTCAATCCCACTATTCCCAACTTCAATACCATTTCAGGATGTTTTTACTAACGGCAGCTTGGACAAGAATGTTAAGAGCTTTTGCCACCAAAAAAAAAAGAGAAAAGGTGATAGGGGATCAACTTGTCTGATTCCCCTTTCTAACTGAAATTATCGGGACGAACTACCATTAATGAGAATTGATGCCCTAGCTGAAGATAGACACTCTCGAATCCAAATCCTCCATTTATCTCCAAAGTTCATTTGCTTCATAATCGAGTCCAAAAAAGTCCAATTAACGGAGTCAAAATACTTGGCGAAATCATCTTTAAAAATAAAGGATTTGATTTTTCTTTTTTTCACAAGCTCAAAGACTTCATTCATGATTACAACACCATCCAAAATCTGCCTTCCTTTCAAGTAAGTGGATTGACAATCACTAATCAAGCAATGCAACACACATTTAAGTCTTTCCGCAAGAAGTTTGGAAATAATCTTGTAGATGGACCCAATAAGACTGATGGACCTATAATCAGAAAACGAAGTCGGACAAGATTTCTTGAGGATGATTGTGATGAATGAGGAGTTACACCCTCTCTGCAACTTGCTAGTATCGCCAAATTCACGTACACACTCAAAGAGATCATTTTTTATCAAATCCCATTTAGCTTTGAAAAAACTAATCGTGAAACAATCCGGACTTGGAGCCTTGTTGCTGCCACACCCCTAAACAGCTTTTTTTATCTCATCATCCGTAAAGGGTCCTTCCAAAAACTCCTTCAACTCGGGTGGTAGCCTTTTAAAGATGTGACTGAAAATCCGGTCTACACTGCTTAGGTTCATTGAATCGCTTCGGAAGAAATGGCGCTTCCTCTTTTATTACATTCGGATCCTCACACCACTTACCATTGAACACCATACCTGATATATTGTTCCTATTCTGCCTTCCTTTAATCAATCAATGAAAGAACTTTGAGTTCTCATCTCCTTCCTTAATCCACTTAGCTCTAGATTTTTGTCTCAACATGCTTTCCCACAATTTACCTTTCACCACTGCACATAAGATAGCTTCAACTCTTTCCCCTATTTGACTATCTGTAAGCACATTAGATTCTGCAAGAATGTCAAATTTTTTACCTCATTTCTAGCATTAACCATGTCATCCTTAAGATATCCAAAATCCACTTTGCTCCATTTTTTTAGGGCCAATTTGACAGCTTTCAATTTTTCTTTGAATATAAACCCTGCCCTGCCAATGACTTTACAATCATTCCATGCTTGATCAACCACAAAATGAAACTCTTCATGATTCAACCAAGCATCAAAAAACTTAAAAGGAGTAGGCCCACTATCAAAAATGTTACAATTGAGCATAAGAGGATGGTCAGAGGGACCACGTGATGACGGTCAAATTATACCCGTAAAAGTCATCAACGTTGACCTTAAATCGAGATTAATAATATATATTTCATATTAAATCACTTGTTTATATTTATTATTCAATGTTATGTGATTATTAATATGGTTTTTGGTATTTAGCCGTTTTCATTATTAAAAGCCGATTTATTGTGCGATAAATGCTGATTTTGTAGATCACGACAAATCGGGAGGATAAATGTCATTCAATCAATGGTCTCAAGATAATAGAGGAAGAAAATCGGAGCATTAAATGAAAGATTAATCAGATCAACATGCAAGCGTGCAGTGGGGAACAAGATAGACGAAAAGCGCGTTTAACACGAGCAGAGGGAGGCTCGGTCGACCGAGCCCTATCATTCGGTCGACCGAGTATGTCGGTTCGGTCACTCACGGGATTTTCGCGTGTATATCTTCTAGATCCTCCCTAGGTCGGTAAAAACCTCTATATAAGCAGCAACTACGAAATTTGTAAAAACACACCAACATATCCCATCATCCCCTTCATTCTTTCTTCAATCTTACAATTCATAATATAACTTTGATACAATGTAGAATAATTTGAGGGTTTCCAGCAATTTAGGGGCTTCAATATGTAAGCCTTTATTTTCTGTTTCTTTTATTTGAAGTAATTAATTCCCCAATTATGATTTATCGTTTGAGTTGATTATTCATAGCTAGATGATGTAGATCTAGGCTATGACGTTAGGGAGGTGGCGATACCTTGTCTATGAGGATCCCATAACCTACGTCATACACTTAGTTTCTATTCATGAATCTACTTGATTTAATTAATGCGTATCTATGTTAGTTTATATGAATGCTTTACGAATTACTGTTTAATCCGATGTGTATGATGAAACGCTGAGAGATACGTTCAGGATGTAATCTGGGAAAAAAGACCATTCGGTCGACCGAGCCCCAACTATTCGGTCGACGAGCCCTGTTTTCATCCGTTAGATAGCCACGTCTTTATGGTTAGGTTAACTTAATAGAATTTATTATCTCAGTAGGTATGGCTATGGCTACGTCACTCGCTTAATTTAATTAAAGCGTGTAAGAAGGAAATACCGATATAAAACTCTTAGGTAGGCTCATGAATTGATCTTCGGACGTTCGGCATTATTATCTAGGTAGGTTTATATTAGGGAATTGCGCGCACCTTGTTATCGTGAGATCGTAAACTAGCATGAGACTATAACTTGGTAATTGTTAGTTGGACGAGAGTTTGAGTGATCGTTTAGGAAATACGCCTAACCATAGGAATGTTGCTGGGACGAGGTGTACGGTTAATATCGGCATCCTTAGAGTCGTAAGCGTGTGAGTTATATGAGATGGAGGCACCAAAAGGCGAAGTCACGTAACAATATCACGGTGATCTAGTGACCTACCGGTGCTACGTCAAGTTAAAGAGGATGACTCCGTAGCCAATCTAAGATAGATACAAAGCGGATTGACAGTTAATAAGTTCGGTTTATTATATAAATTATCTAGGTCCAAACGATAAAGACTATAATTGGGGAGGTTAATTACGTTGTGTCGAGTCGTGTCTTTACCTTTCTTGTCTTATGTTGGTCGTAGACCGCCTCTATGTCCTTGACATGTTTAATTAATTGTTTGTATATAAGATGATCCACAATTGGTTCCCTGTGGGATCGACCTTGATTCGCTATAGCTATACTACGATGGGCCTAGTCCTCTTGCTAGTATTGGTTTATGGTGGTCAAGTATTTTATAACCTGATTGACCCCGATCACCACGATCCAATACAACTAGAGAAGCCTTAGGCCAATAGTCCAAAAAATTGGGAGAAATTAAAACTCTGTCAATTTTACTCATTTTGGTACCATTTCTATTTATCCAAGTGAATTTTCTTCCTTCTAATCTGACATCGATTAACCCAGCAAGAGAAATAAATTCATTCAAGACATTAGCATCTTGTTGATTAAAGACGGTCCCTTTTTCGCTCAAAATCAAAGCAAACAGAATTGAGGTCGCCCATAAGACAACAAATCCCAGACCAACTATTAACCATATTGAGAATATTAGACCACATACCTTTCTTTTCCATCAAGTTTTGAGGGGCATATATGTTGATGAATAGAATAGGATGGTTAATCCCTTTCCACGAGCCCGCAATGCCGATAAAGCCATCTCCTTCCCAAGAGGACGATTTGCAGAAAACATCTTTATCCCAAATGCATGCTAGACCTCCCGCTGAACCCACAAATGCAGAGAAGTGGAACTCCAAATTATTCGCACCCCATAAGTTCTGAGCACAATGCACGGTGAAGCTACTCAGCTTAGTCTCCTGAATTGCCACAGAGTCAATTTTATTTTCCGAGACCAACTCCTTGATCATTACCTCAAATGTAACTTTGTTTAATAAGTGTTACTTTACAATTACTAAAGTATATCCGTAGCTAAGATATAATAAACATATAAAATTATATGTACATTATTAAAATGAGTTGTTTAGATTAAGAACTTCATAAAAGTTACTTAATATTTTTTTGTAAATGTCCACAAGTTTTCAAGATATCTATGAAGAAGATGTTCTCAATCTATATTAAATACACATATTTGTAAATTCAGAATACATATTATCTTTAATAAGGTCATAAATGTATCGATTACATTAATTTATAAATTCAAAATACTAATAAAAAAGATATGATCATTTTGTATAATTATTGATAATAGAATATTTATATTTTACGTGGATTAAATTCCTAATTAATTACTTCATATGTCCCAAAATGTAAGTCCATTTAGTTTTTTTGTTTTGTCCCATAATATAAGTCAATTTAGATAACCAAGGAAGCATTTATAACATTTTTCTCATTTTACCTCTCATTTATTATTATCCACCCACTATTCACTACTTTACATTAATAACAGTCAAATGTCATTTTAGACTTTTTCATCAAAATTAATGACACATAACCATTTTAACCAACTTTTTTAATCTTTGTGAAAAACCCTAAATGGATTTATATTTTGGAACGGAGGTAGTATGTATTAATTAGTATTGTTATCTTTAAAATTTTAGTAGTTTTTTTTTAATAATAAAGATTTTATTTCATAAAACCATTTTGAAACTCACAAAGCCGAGTTTCGAGCTTTTGGGAGTAAAAAAAACAAGAGAAAACAAAAAGATCCAACGAAGCTAAAGATCAAATATTTGCTTTTTCTTCCGAGTTCGAGTAGTCTTCTTAGCCGGAGTAAACTTTTCTTCAAACTCAGTGTCCGAAATGTACTCACTCCACTGAGGTTTCGGGTCTAAACTCATATATCTGAGCTCCGCTTGGATAGAGGCTTGACTATGTGTACCTGATGACTTTAGAGCTTGCTTTGTCGAAGGCATAGATAAGATCTCGAACGGATTGCTTATTGGACAACCTTCGGAGTACTCTATCGCTTGCTTTACCGAACTAATTGGGGCAGCTAGAAGTACCCTCTCCTTAACAGTTGCAGAACCTTCTGTGATTGTTGGTACAACTTCAGGCCCTTGGTTTGCTGCAACATCAAGATTTTGAGAGCCATCATCCATTCGTGTAGTTAATGCCTTGCTACCCGAGTTCTCAAAATTATTCTGATCACAAGATGCAAGACCCATATGTGCCTGATCTGATTTGTCAGCAGCAACCTTGCTTCCTTCAACCTTTTTTACTTCATGGGCATGCTCCATTCCCTTAAATTGAGTCACTTCTATAGCAAACATTGGACCAGGAGCTGCTTGTGTCTTTGCTGGGGCATAATTTCCGTGACCTGCAACCTTTGTGACTAAAGAAGAAGCCAAATCAACTTCCTCAAAGGCAACAGTAGCTGCAACATTATCAAGTTCAGTAGCTTTGGTAAATGTAGCCAAATCAACTTCCTTATTTCTCTTGGCCACCATTTGATTTGCATCGAGAGTAGAAGAGAATGAAGTTGTAGCTACGCCTTCAAGTTCTACATGTGGAGGGCATAAAGTTATGTCCCTTTCCAATTGTGAAGATTCATTCACAGTTTGTTGATGTTGTTCAGAGTTAGAGGAAGATGGCTGCTTTTGCCTCCAAATCTGGACTGGGGCCCCCGATGTTCCAGTTTTCCTAGCATTGTGCCTAGATTCTTGATTTTGATAGTCAGCATAATGAGCTTGTTGTGGATTTTTGATCCTACATGTTTCCTCAACATGACCAATGTGGCGACAGTAAACACAATATGAGGGTAAACTGCGCTCACTCTACAAATTGCCGAGAATCTGAGGAGTCTCCATGTCAGTATCCAAATTCTTCGTGGGAAGGGCTTGAGTAGGTCAATTTCAACTTGAATTTCGCGGTGGAAGGTCGTTTCAAAGATGTAGTCGAAGCATCACCCTTACTTGACTTTCCGAAACTCAAACAATGCCCTTAAGGGCTTCTATTTTCATAAGATGTGCAGGCAATTTCGGTAGTAGAATCCAAGTAGGGACAATAGAAGACTCAACATCGACATGAAAATCCGGCGCCCACTTTAGAATACGCATTGGTTTGCTAGTGACAAACCATTGGCTTTAGAATATAGCCGGATGAAATCCTTTTCCTGTGAAATTTATAAGAATATGCTTGAATCTAGCACACCCATCGTGTATTGTTCAAGATAGTTTTGTACCTCTAAGAAGCGCTTGATTGCATCCAAATTAGGTTTACCTTGTGAGAACTTACCGATTAAGGCGTATTGAAAAGAGGCGCCGGTAGATCAATTTGCTCTTGGAGAAACGTATCGCTATTTCTCCTTTGTAAGATGTAATTTCCGGTGTGAGTTCCGGCGGAGGAGATCGGCTTGGCCGAACCGAATCAGCATAGGTTTTCACATCCGTAGCCATCGAAAGCAAAAAAAAGCTTTGTAACGCTTAATAGTGCCACCAACTTTATTTAATCCGAATTACCCATTTACTCCCCCACAATATTGAGGGAGGTCGTAAGGAACCAACTTATGCGTTCCATTGCGAACTAATACATCAAGTTCTTCCGACATGGTTGTGCACTCCGTTTAGAAAATTGTTGCATGTCAAGCTAAAACAAACGCATCAAATTCCCTAAAATATGGTGGTCTGGATCAAATTATACGGTTGTTCGAGTAATTCTAAAGTGTAGAAGAAAGAAGCTTCGGAAATCGTTACAATTTTTCCTTTTGAACTTTTCTGTTACACTTTTTTTGAACCGAAATCGTTATAATTAAGGGAATTTTTGTTGAATGAAATTTGAGTTTGTCCTTATTCGCTTAAAAAATGGTTATTATTTGTCTCACAGCTGACCTGTCCGCTGTCCCCCACTTACCGATGCACCACACATTCATGTTAATCGACTTGTGAAAGTTGAATCTATATCCAACATGCAACTTCCGCACTGTCGAACCAGGATCGACACCGAAAAGGTCAAATATTGGCCACATACTTGCTTTTTACATGGTCGATTCTACTGTGGTGCAAATATAATGTGGTACATCGGTGGAGTCGTGTGATGGAAATATATTAAGGGCTCTTAAATGCCAAACCAATACTCTAGATCTCAGTTATTATTTAACCGCAAGAGTTGTCCGATTCACACATATTATAAAAATAATTTAATAGTTTGATTTTAACAATGAAACGACTAAAAAGTCCTTATATATAATTAACACTACCAAAAAATCTACTTTTTGCCGCGGCTGTAAAGTGCCACTAAAGCCAAAATAACTGACACAATAGACTTCTTGTGACGCCTATTGTTTTTGTGTCACCCGTGACAAGCAACTATGTGGCAAAAAAACTTTGCCACGCCCACGCTGCATCAGCGGCAAAAGTTACAATCTATTGCCACGCCTTCCTACCGCGGCAAAAAGTAAAATCTATTGTCACATGACTCGGCCGCGGCAAAAAGTTAAATCTATTGCTACATCACCCCACCGCGGCAAAAAGTTAAAATCT
Source organism: Gentiana macrophylla (assembly GCA_026214975.1). NCBI lineage: Eukaryota > Viridiplantae > Streptophyta > Magnoliopsida > Gentianales > Gentianaceae > Gentiana > Gentiana macrophylla. Next base: position 283,277 of record JAOBSW010000858.1, read on the forward strand.
ATTTGCCACGGTGCCACACCGCGGCAAAAGGAAATAATTATAAAAATAAATAAAAATAGTAAATTAAAATTAGTTTCCCACCCCCACCCAGCCCCCATCCAGCCCCACTGCTACGCCTACCCCTAAACCTTCCACCACCCCTACTACCGCTCCCACCCCACACCCAAGCCCACCCCTACCCACCACACCCTCACCCTCACCCCCTGCTCCCTACCCCCACCCCACTCCTACCCACCAAAAAGTTCACGCCACCATCAATGGGCTTGTCCAACAAACAACACCTTCATATATGCTGTAGCTATTGCTAGAATATATAAAAACCTAATGAAGGAAAATAAAACAACATTCACTTTTTTATAAAATCAAACAATAAACTATCAGTCTTAGCACATTCACAAGCACATTTCAGGCTCAAAAACGAAAAAGAGGGATAACATTGGAACTTTAAACTGTGAAATTGAACATCATACACAAAAATAGCATTTCCAGGATAAAGAAAATAAAACAAAAACGAACTTTTTGAATGTCAAAAAAATACTATATAAATCCAAATAACTGCTAGCTTGAAACAACGAAGTGCAAAATATTGCGATATTTAGTATCCTGCAGACAAGAAAAATAAATGAAACATTTGTTTATCAGCAGAACATCTAAAAATATATGATAGACCAATGTACAACACCTCAACAGAGCGACAAGCTAAGAAGCGAGGAGTCGATCCCAACTTATGGAAATCTCTATCCGTCTAAAAAGTTTTCGGGGCAGAAAAAAAGTTAAGTACATTCACTATAATACTTTCGGGGAGTTCGAAATATAAGTAATAAACAATCACAAGTTCAAAGCATGCTAAAGAATCACCAGCAAAGGGGAAATAAAATCATTAAAGTGGTAATATAGCTGACATGAGAAAAACTCCAAGCATTTCATAACATCACATTATCATAAATCATATACCAAGATAGAATTCAGATTCAGATCAATTTTTGGGAGAGGTCTTGGACATGTCTGGACCTGTTCTGGACATGTCCTGCAAAAGTTTGAACAAGTCCGGACAGACCTAAGGACAAGGACCCAGACATGGTAAGACTTTAACACAGAGCTTTGGATCAGGACAAAAACAGAGATGTGTAGAGCAGATGGCACTGCAGACTAGCCTGATGCACAGTAGAATAGCAACAGTTACATGAATTAGATTATCATGTCGATTACACCATGATATGATATAAAAAAGTGCACATGATATGCCTCTTCCAATAGCTGAAAATATGCATCAGAAAAAAAATTGACTCTCAAAGCATATTCAAGACTGAAGCAAAACAAGCACAACCAGTTATTCGTTCAGACGAATGGACTCTAACAACAGCAAGATCTGATCACAAATAGCAGACACCACAACATGGAAAATCTAGAGCAGGTCATACAAAATGACTAAAACAGATACACACCAAGCTCTCAGCTTGAGTAATTAGATACATGAAGAAAGACAACTATGGGTTGATAAAAAGTAATCCAAACATTTACTAACACAGTATATTGAGCTGATGCATATCAGACTCTAAAGCAATCAACTAAAACTGATACAAGATATATAAAGCAGCATGCAGTTGAACTTTAAAGCAAAGCACTTACACAAGACTTTAAACAAAGCTCAAGTTAGCAAAAATTTAAAGGCAAGACTTAGGCAAGCAAGTCGCCCTGATCATATACATGCTAATGCAAGTGCTCTTGCATACATACCTCTACAACCTGATCTCAATCTTTCACAGCAGGACTTTTATGTCTAGGTAATGGCCCGGAATTAGATGGCAATCCAGCATGTCTGCTACGTTTCTGATTCGACGACAACCAACCTGTAGGCCTGCTATCTTCACCACCTAAGAACATCCAAGAGAGATGAGAGATTAAGAACTACTACTTGCTACATAGGAAAATGGCAGATACCCCACAACTAAAACTCAGATTCAAAACAGCGTTAACAGACATTGACACCTAAAAAGGACTTAGCAAAACTAAAATGATTTCAAAACAAGATAGAACTTAAGGTCTTGAGCTAATGCAAGCTAAAATGCAAACCAAATTGAAACAGTAGATATGACTAAGATTCAAACTCGGATCACTTGAACATGCAAAACATGAGACAACCAGAACAAAAACATATGCAGAGACATGTACAAGCATACCTAAACATAACCTAACACAACAGATCACTCAGGACATAATGGAGATTTGAACCAAGACCTATGCAAGAAAAGGGCAGGGTTGTTGGAGTAAAAAGTTAATTTCTTATGGGATGGAATAAACGCATATGGACCATAGAAATAGAAGCATCACAAAACTAAAAGGGAGGCAATAAAGATATTTACCCCTCAAAATATAAATTATAATAGTACTGAATCATACAGATTTTCATCAATTCCAGCTGAAGAAGTGCCAGTGAAATGTGCTGAACTTCCTTGGGTCTAAATCATACAAAATGTCAATTAGATTAAGCAAATTAACAAGTAAGGAAACAAAGCTACTTATATTAGGATATACAGTCAGGCATATCAAGAGAAAGGCACCTGAGTTTGAAACTGCTCATAAATGGCCAGATCAGGTTTTTTCTTAACTTGACCGTTCCCATTAGACGTCAAACTGGAAGCATTCCCATTTTGTACCATTTGACTATTGGGATTCACATCTTTGTCCTCTACTTTCTTCCTCCTAAACTAAATATCATAAAACAACTCAATAACCTATATTTACACCAAATGCATACAAAAACAAATACGCATTGCACATGAAATAGTCCCAAATCTCCAGTAATACGATATAAAATCCACAAATTCTTCCCCAAAAATAAATTATCAAAAAGTCAAACAGGACCTAAGGCAAAAGAAAATGAAAGATTAAATAAAGTCATGCAAACCAGAGTCTAGAATCAAGTATTCGCATTAGATTAGATATCCATAGAGGAGACAATAAAGATATTTACCTGAGGTATGGACTCCAGAATTAGCTTTGATTAGAATTCAATCGACTGAATGATCTCTATAGAAAAATGGAGTACACAGGTAAACTGAATCGAAAATCTTTTCTGTTATTTCTTTCTTGATAATTTGCAGAACCATTGTGTACAATTTATAGCAGTAGTACAAAGCTTGCTGGTTTATCCTAATTCTATTTGAATTTAACTGGATAAATCTCTTATCTTTAATATATCAGATTTAAACTATCAATATGAGAGAACCGGTGGCTCTTGGACTCTTGATTACTCTGCACATTCAGTCTTGATCAGGTCGGCTTTATCTTTTTGTTTGAATTCTTTTGACACACTTCTTGTTTGGACTCTTTGTGATCGACTTTGAATTGTTTTGATTCAATCTTTGGCTGCATTATCCTTTTTAATTTTGAATCTGCTCTGTATTATCCTTTTAATCTACAGAGCATTATCCTTTGAATTGCTTTGAATTGTTGAGCCTTTTTGCTTGGTCGGAAGTTGTTGTGTCTGAAAACTCTTCTGATCCTGTTGCTGCTGGATGTGTTAATACCCCCCCTCAAACTAGGCTAGGGCTGGAACCAAGCCTAGTTTGGTCCTTAACTGTCTGAATAGAGATTTGGACAGTGGTTTGGTGAAGATATCTGCCACCTGAGCTTGAGCTGGAATGTGCTTAGTAATTAAGAGTTTACGAGCTACTTGCTCTCGTACATAATGATAGTCCAATTCGATGTGTTTGCTTCTGGCATGAAATACCGGATTGATGGTCATGTATAGGGAGCTGAGATTGTCACAGTAGAGTGTAGGTATGGATGATAATGGTACTTGCAGTTCTTTGAGAATATAGGTAATCCAGGTGATTTCTGCTGCTGTGTGTGCCATGGCTCTGTATTCAGCTTCTGTGCTGGATCTGGAGATAGTAGGCTGCTTTTTGGCACACCAAGAGATCAGATTAGGACCAAGAAAAGTGCAATAGCTGTGGATCGACCGTCTCAGTGATAGGGATGACCCATTGATCCAGCATCTGAAAAAGCAACTAAGTGAAATTTTGGTGAGGCCTTGAGAGAAATGCCTAGGGAGACTGTGCCTTTTATATATCTGAGGAGCCTGTGAACCTGTTGCATATGTGCCTGTGTAGGTGCTTGCATGAACTGGGACAGATGGTTGACCGTATAGGAAAGATCTGGCCTGGTGAAAGTCAAGTATTGTAACGCCCCAATGAGGCTTCTGTAATAGGATACATCTGGAATAGGTGGTGAGTTTGGAGATGTAGTAACTTTAGTGGCCATGGGAGTGTTCAGAGGTTTGCAATCTGTCATGCTAGCTCTTTCCAGGATAGTGGTAGCATAATGAGCTTGATGGAGATGGAGGCCAGTTGAAGTTTGCTGGATTTGAACCCCTAGGAAATGATGGACAGTTCCTAGGTCTTTCATGGCAAATTCAGTACTGAGGACTTGCACCAGGGAGTTGATTAGGTGGACATTTGAACCTGTCAAGAGCATATCATCCACATAAAGCAGGAGCACTAAGGTGCCTTGATTAGTATGATAATAGAATAATGAAGGATCTGATAAACTACATATAAAACCATAGTTTAGGAGGAAGGCACTGAATCTGTCAAACCATGCCCTAGGGGCCTGTTTGAGGCCATACAGGGCCTTGTCCAGTTTGCATACATGATTTGGAAATGAGGGATCAGACATACCTGGTGGTTGTTCCATGTAGAGACATTCTGAAATATGACCATGTAAGAAAGCATTTTTCACATCAAGTTGTTTGATGGTCCAGGCATTGGTGAGGGCAATGGTAAGGAGAATTCTAATGGTGCTGGGTTTGACCACAGGGGAGTAGGTCTCTGTATAGTCAAGACCATCAATTTGACTGTACCCTTTGGCAACTAGCCTAGCTTTTAGCCTGTCTAGGGTGCCATCTGGTTTGAGTTTGGCTTTAAACACCCATTTAGATCCTATAACATGCATGTGAGGGGTTCTTGGAACAAGATGCCAAGTTTTATTGGTGGATAGGGCAGTAAGTTCTTCTTTCATGGCGGTATCGGCCCAACCGTGTTGGAGAGAATTTGTTTTGATGGTTTTTGGTTCTTTTGGTATAGAGAGTAGAGGAGCAGACATGGCATACTTGGGGTTTGGCTTGAAGATGCCATGTTGAGCCCTAGTAGTCATAGGGGCAGTAATATGAGGAGTAGATGTTGGATTAGGATCATGATGATCAGGACTGGGAGTGTGCTCTGGAGATACTGGGCTAGAAGGAGTGTTATGAGAATCAGGAGACTCAGAGCTAGGATCAGTGTTGGTATTTTCTGTGGTGTCACTGGTTGTATGAGAGTCAGGGCTAGAGTCAGTGGTTATGTTTTCTGTGGTGTCACTGGTGGTATGAGTGTCAGTTGGGATGTTGGAGTGTGACATGGATGTGGGTGAGTTTGGAGATTCTGGATGGTTTAGAGGTATGGGATCTGGTGAAACCAGTGGAGGAAAAGTTTCTGGGTTGGATGTAGGAATCTGAGGAATGACAGGATTGGGACTAAAGTGAGGAAGTCAAGCATCAAATATGTTGAGGACATATGGTTTGTTGATGCTGGATGGTGAGGTCTTGTAGGGAAGGATATTTTCATCAAAAACAACATGTCTAGATATGAAGAACTTCCTAGAATTGGGATGAAAACATTTATACCCTTTATGTTGGTTGCTATATCCTACAAAGACACAAGGTAAGGTCTTGGGATCAAACTTATTTTTCTTAGTATCCCAGGTGTAAGGGTAGCATTTTGAGCCAAACACTTTTAAGCTATTATAATCAGGGTGTGTGTGATGAAGAGCAAAATATGGGGAGTCTGATTTAAGGGCAGATGAAGGAACCCTATTGAGGATGTAAACAGCTGTGGAAAAGGCTTCTACCCACAAATGTAAAGGGGCTCTACTGTGAAACAACATGGTAAGGCCTAACTCTCTGATGGTTCTGTGTCTCTCTCTACAATCCCATTTTGTTGGGGTGTGTGAGGACATGAAATGAGATGGATGATGCCTTGCTTGAGGAGGTGATCTCGTGAGTTTGGTGTTGACAAACTCTCCTCCTCCATCAGTGTGCAGTTTTTGAATGTGTGTGTTAAATTGTCTTAAAACATATTGCTCAAAATTCAGATAAACATTAAGGAAATCAGACTTGTGTTTTAGTGGGATCAACCAAATATACTTAGTAAAGTCATCAACAATGCTAACATAATAATGAAATTTACTTAAAGATTCAATTGGGGCAGGCCCCCACAAGTCACAATGAATTATTTCAAAAGCCCTAGTACTGATATGTTCAGAATGATCAAAAGGAAGTTTACTAAGCTTGCCCAATTGGCAGCTTTCACATAAATGATCTTGTTTATTCCTACCTATGACCTCAATGAGGCCTTTATTTTTTAAAACAAAAACAGTGGGAAATTGAATGTGGCCCAGTCTTTGGTGCCATAAGTCTGGTGAGCAAGCCTTGACAGTATGTAGAGCATGTGTCTCCAACTTGCTGGTGAGGAAGTAGAGATCCCCTCTAGATCCTCCCTTCAGGAGTACCTGTCCTGTTGTCCTTTCCTTTAGGATAAAATCATGGTTAGTGAACACACAATAAGCATTGAATTGGTTGGTGAGCTGATTTACAGAGATCAAATTCTTTTTCATTTGTGGTACTAGTAATACATTTTTGACAATCAGTGTTTTAGAGTTGTGATTAATATGTAAGTCCCCAGTGTTGTGTATTTTGAGTGCTGTGCCATTTCCTATGATGACATATTCTGATCCTGTATAATTTTTTATGTTATGTAGAAGGGAAGGATTACCTGTTATGTGAGCAGACGCACCAGTGTCCACTATCCATTCAGTGTCTGCAATAGAATTGTCCAAGGTGAGTGCAGACAGTGCTTGAGGGATGATTTCTTCTTGTGCTTTAGTGTTCCACCAACATATTTTTGCCACATGACCGGTCACCTCCCTGTAATTGGCGGTGTTTCATTCTTATCTTGGTCTCTTTACGCTTTGGTCATCCTTTTGAACACCTTTTTCGATCAAGCTGATGTAGGTGCCCTCTTGCTTGTTGAGCACGAAATCCCTTCTGTAGAGTTAAACTGGATGTGCTTTCGTTCTTTCTTTGCCGTGGTATTGACTGTAGAAGGCCATGTGTGTTAGATTTTGAATGTCTGAGCCCTTAACTGAAAACCAGTTTCTTCTTTGATCTAGACTCTGCAACTGGGAGACCAACTCAATGTATGAGGGCCTTGGAGGTTTGAGCATTGTGGTGGTGAATGTCTCATATTGAGGTCCAAGGCTGGTGAGAAGGAAGTAGACCTTCTCTGCATCAGGTACAGGTTTTCCAATAGCAGCTAGGCTATCACATAAGCCTTTAAATAATTGGATGTGCTCATTAATACTCCTGTCTTCTTCTTTCCTCAGGTAGGTTATTTGTTGTTTCAGATTGAACTCTCTCTCCTGAGAGTCCTGTGCATATGCACTTTTGAGTGCATTCCATACCTTCAGTGCTGAATCTAGTCCTATGACTAGTCCCAATGACTCTTCTGATAGTGAGCCAATGAGCCAACCTCTTAATAATCTGTCTGCTTTTTTCCATTTTTGATACTCAGGGTTTTGTGTCTGGGATGTGGCTGTATTTCCTGCTGTATTTCCAGTGTTGATGATGTATTCTTCTCGAGCAGATGTTTCATCAGTGAGGTGATCAACTAGATCTTGGCTTTCTGCAAGAGCCAAGGCCTGTTCACGCCATAGAGGATAGTTTTTTGAGGTGAGTTTTAATGATATGAAACTGGTGACATTAAGTGAAAGGGTTGTCATATTGACTGTTGCTTTTGTTTACGATATTGTTGGTGATCAAGCACCAAATCTCTACGATACCATATAGAAAAATGGAGTATTACAGTAAACCGAATCGAAAATCTTTTTGTTATTTCTTTCTTGATAATTTGCGTAACCATTGTGTACAATTTATAGCGATAGTACAAAGCTTCTTTGGTTTATCCTAATTCTATTTGAATTTAAGCTGGATAAATCTCTTATCTTTAATATATCGATTTAAACTATCAATATGAGAGAACCGGTGGCTCTTGGACTCTTGATTACTCTGCACATTCGATCTTGATCAAGTCGGCTTTATCTTTTGTTTGAATTCTTTTGACACACTTCTTGTTTGGACTCTTTGTGATCGACTTTGAATTGTTTTGATTCAATCTTTGGTTGCATTATCCTTTTTAATTTTGAATCTGCTCTGTATTATCCTTTTAATCTCTGAGCATTATCCTTTGAATTGCTTTGAATTGTTGAGCCTTTTTGCTTGGTCGGAAGTTGTTGTGTCTGAAAACTCTTCTGATCCTGTTGCTGCTGGATGTGTTAATAATCTCTCCACAGCAAGGATCCTAACCGGCCTCATTGCAAACGTTTGCCGTTGTAAATCTCCTGAAGAGCTGATCCATATGGAACAAGTGCGTGCCAGGTTGAAAACACCGCGGATTCTGCAAGCCTATCACCGATGAATCCCCAAAGGACCACCGCCGTCGGAATCAAAACACGGTTACTATCTTGTTTGAGTTTCTTCATGCTTCGAGTCAAGAGCTCACGCTCCTCAGTCGAATACTATGAATGACCCGAGCGAATCATCGATAATAATATCGCCAACGAAGCGTTCTCCTGTAGCCGAGACATGCCGAGCTCCACATATTCTTGTACAGTCAAGGGGGATCGATTCCATAAAAGAAAAGGGAGGGGGGAGCTGTATGCATATTACAAATTTTAGTGTATTTTTAGGTTCGCCACTAAATAAAACTACATAAGATAATTATAAACGATTTCGTTCAACTTCATAAGTTAATAAAAAAAACATATGAAGGTGGTATTTAAGGTACTTATGGACCTCTTATTTGTAGAAAAAAGCTACTCATTTTTATAGAAAAAACTACTCATTCAAAACTTCTGATTTAAAACTCCTCAAAAAACAAAAAACAAAAACCTTCTGATTTGAAGATGCTGATTTGGTGTTGTTTTCGGTGGTCCTGAACCACGTACCCTACAATCAACGGTCAGATGAAATTCGTAAGGAAACTTAAAACACAAATTTTAGCTTAGTCATCCATCAATTCTATTTAGTGTACCACAACCTATAAGAGTTCTTATATTTTAAAATGGGCTCCTATCTTTAGAAAAAAAAAAAAAAAACCACCGATAAAATTCTTGACACACTTCCTTTGTGTGAATCTTTCGATTTCGAAAAATAAAAAATCTTTATATGTATATCTGAATGCATAAAATGCGCATAGCTTAATATATTTTTTTAAGACTTCTTCCATTATTTTCGATATTATAATTTCTAATTGCTTCACCGGTAAGCTACTATAAGTCTATAAATACAGGATTTTTTTTGGTTTGTCTCTTCTCAACACTCAAAGAAAGTTATAAGCCCTAGAATAACCGTACGAAAATACTCTCTTCTTTCATTCCTTCATTCTGTTAATATGAATACTCCACGCTTTCCTTTTCTGACCCAGCAATTTTTTCCGAAACAGCTATTAAGAATTCTGCATTTCTTGTATGATTATGAAATGCATTGATTTATACACGCAAGAAACTGGTTCTATCCGCTAAATCTTTAATTTTCTTTCTATTTCGTTGACAAGAATTAGTTAGTTTTCTGTCTTGAGAAGGTGGTTTTTTTTCGTAACTAGTGGTAATTTCAAAAGCGGTTTTTGTTTTCTTGACTAGTGGTATTTTCAAAAGCTAGCGTCGAAGATAATGGGAAGGATATTTGTCATAACGTTGGAAGGAGAAAATATCTGTACTTGCAAGTACTGCCAGAATCACCTCGTTCTAATGGAGGACATCACCCACACCCGCACGGTATTAATTCACTCTTTCTTCATTTCCATTTTTTCCCCTCTGTTCAATTTTCATTTTATTCTATAATGCCCATCGATGAAATATACGCTGAGATAATCGTTGATTTTTTGTTTTTGGTTTGGTAATTTCCCCTGAAGTGCTTTCTCGATAGGAATGGGTTTTCTGTTGCGAATTGCGATTGTAATAGAATATATATTTTGGGTGGATTCTAATTAAATTATGATATGGGTGGGTTTGGTCTTTAGGGCATATGATTTGATTTTTTATTTTTTTTTTATATTACTATAATATGATTTTGAAATATCGGCACCTGATTACAGTAAAATACCAGGTTTCAAAATCTTAAACACCATTTAAATCCTGCCAAAAATAGAATCCCAGAATTCAATCGTGAATTATATATATATATCAAGGGTTTTCTTTAATTTTGCGTAGCTACTATCGAGTGTCTTTAATTCCTAGGTGCGATAATCATCAATTTTGTAATATTTTATAAATTTGAATAAAGATTATGATGCAGATAATTTTTTGTGGGTTTGAATGATGATTTAATTAGATCTTCATTTTAGACTTATATACCTTAGAAAGCTTTACAGCTTATAATACAAGTGTTCTTAATTACCTGCATTATCCCTGGACAAAATGCTAAATTTAGGTTTTTGTTTTTTTAGTTTTTTACTTTGGTTTATTCTAATTTAATGTCTGCGTGTGTCATTACAGTCATACTCCAACGGACTTGCAATTGAAAAATTCGTCTGCAACAAGGTGTAAGTGTTCCTTTTAACATTTTGTAATTTTTGTTCTTAGTGCAGCATTAAGTTTAGAATGATTATTTATTTTGAAAATGTTCCTCTATTCTACTATATATATCCCAATTTGTTAAAATACATAATTAGAGTTTTTCTTTTCTTGTTTAATCGAGTTATATATGTGTGTGTGTATATATATATATATATATATATCATTCACAATTACTATAAAAAGATAGATTTCAATTCATTGCATTACTATGCAGGTTCAATGTCACGACATCAGGGGAGATACCTGTACTTAATTGGAGGGTGAATGTGATGCCATCAGTGGTAGAATTTAATATGTTTTGTTGCCGTTGCGGCTCACCCTTGGGCTGGAAATATGTGAGCCTCATGTCCTAGCTAATTTGTCTGTATATATATATATATATATATGCTAATCTTTTGTCTTCATTGATTTTTATTTTATTTATTTTTTTAGTTTGAGGAAGCTGTGAACCCTGCGGATCATGAGTTGAGACAGGAGTGCAAGTTTCAACTTATGAGGTATATATATATATATATATATACCACAACCTATGTACGTTGTGACACATAACACATTTACGATTATATATAGTGAATTTCATACGGATCCTACGTACAATAATATGATTACACTCTCTCACAATTATAATCAAAGTGTTAATTTGTTTGATTGTTGACTGTTCAGCTCTCAAACTTCGAGGTTCGTGGCAGATGGAAATCAGAACTAGCTAAGTTCACGAAATTCAGGAAGTGCAGGTTGAAGATAGATGTTGAAGCAATATTGATGATGGAGAGACTACGTACATTGTTGTTCCTTCTCTGTTAAAACAGCAACAAACTTTCTTTTTTTTTTGGTAGCTAATTCTCCATCTCACGCTTATACTGTGCATACAAGTTTTGTGGGAGATACCATTACTATTCTTTTGTGTGTGTTATCTTACCATTTATATACTTCATTTTCAGATGTAGTGGTAGCTTGATGTTTTTAATTTCTTAGAGAAATGCTACATACTAACATGCACAACACACATTTGCTCATTTCATTATGTAGTACATAGTGATTGTGATGTAGACCTACTGAAATCAACGGTGTAAAAACATGATGTGTAACTCGTTATGCCCGTAGTTTTACTCTTTTCTTATATTAAGCATGTTTTTCTTCCGGGGAATACTCCTACGCATTTCAATATTCATTTATCGTGCTGCTTGCAGCTTGCTTGTGTGTACTTCAATTTTTATAAAGACTAATGAAACTTGCACAATCAGATTGAAATTTCTAGTATCATACGGAGTAACGTAACATAAATGGACGTTCCTAAAACTTAATTAGCCCGGGGCAAAATTTAAATAAAGGCCCACTTTACATTTTAAAAAATAGTTAATTTCTATACATAAATAACGTAAGTAAACTCATGTTCAAAGAAAATAATAAGACTAGTATCTAATAGCATATTACAAATGTCAAAAACAATAAAATTATTAAATCAGTAGAAACAAAATAACAAGCTGAGACAAAAATATCACAAACAGCTGCAGAACAGTGGAATCATAACCATCAACATCAAAAGATTGCGAAACACCTATCGATAACATAACTATTGTAACAATAAAACAAATTTAACATTAAAAAAATATCTATGTGCACGTCTAGATGCGAAATAATCAATTATAGGATTAAATTTGATATTGTTTAACGTATCATTCAGTTCATGGCAGGACAGATTTTTTATTAGTATCATTACTTTACACGGGATTAACAGTAAATTCATATATCGTTACAATAAATAAATAAAACCAAAATATGTCAAGATGAAAAATCGAACTAACATCAATAAAGTATATAATCAATGTTTATCTACTAGATCAAATTACACTGTTGTCAAAAATGTAATTTTTTGCTATCAGGGCCCGTCCCCGGGCCGGCCCTAACATAGCGTGTGGCACATTCCTTTCTTGTGCATATGTTGTTATGACATAGTATATACTACCTCCATCCCAAAATGTAAGTCCATTTGGGGTTTTTCACACAGATTAAGAAAGTTGGTTAAATTGGTTATCTTGCCTGAATCCAGTTGCTTGTGTACTCAGTACTGTCTTATCAATTCCCATATCTGCATAATTGATCTGCCTCTCATGTTGCAATGCCATATTGAATACAGTGGAAAGATCTGGTATGGGTTTTGCCATCAAGACTTGTGACCTCACATTGCTATATGCATCATTTAATCCTTTCAAGAACCTGATAACTTTGTCAGTCTCATTATGTTCTCTGTAGATAGGTTTGGCAGCACAAGTACATGGTGGAGCAGGCCTCAAAACCAGTAATTGATCCCATAAAATCTTCAATCTTGTGAAATACTGAACTACAGACAATGTACCTTGCTTTGTTGCATATATCTCTTCTTGGAGATTAGACAAACGGTAAGCATTACCAACTCCAAATCTGTGATCAAGATCAACCCAAATATCCCTTGATGTGTTCAACCAGAAAATACTCTGTTGTATGGAAATATCCACAGAATTGACAAGCCAATTCGACACCATATCATTACATTGACACCAGATTTCATAATGCCTGTGATTTTCAGGTGGCTTGGGCAGTGAACCATCAACAAACTTCAATTTACCTTTCATTGATAAAACCATGGAGATTGCTCTCTTCCAGCAATGATAATTCTCTGCTCCCTTTAATACCTCACAGCCGAAGGATTCTCCCCAGGATGAATGTGATAGGGATTAATAGCTACAACATCTCCTTCTTCAGCCATTGCCAAGAACGAGAGAAAAACTCAAGAAACTGAATAAAAAAATGAGAAATGTAGTTCCACACTACATATTAGAATTGCGATTCCACTTCGCAATCAAACAAGAAATGTACAGCTGAAGCTTTTCTCTGATACCATGTTGAAAAAGGAATTAAAACTGCAAAATTATGAAGAATAGCTTGCGAAGAAGATGAAGAAATTTAAAAAACAGAAAGGCAGGAAAAATTCATTCACATTGATCTTGATTGTATTTGCAAAACTGAACTTCTAGATTACAATTGAGTCTATATATAGACTTCCTAACCACCTAATTACTAACTAAGACAATTACAACGGCCTAATTGATCACTAACAAACTTAACCGTTCTTATTCACAAGTGTTCGATAAAATGCCTAAGAGAACTGAACATATACATTGTACATATATGCACCAGCACATCAGCCTGATCAACACTTGAAGTTCAACATGTTCATTACATAATTTGATAAATTTGCGTTGTTCAAAGTTTTGGTCACAAGACTTCATGTCTATAGCGATATCCATATATAAGAACACTCCTTCTAAATTTCGTTAGGACCTTTGATGAGCTTGAACTTAGATTAGCGATTAATAACCCCGGCCTATGGATACTCCTAAAGGCTTAGTACCCTTGCTGGGAGTATGGATCCTCTGCTGCAGGGTTTCTACACAACACAATGCTACTGTGATCACAGGGGAGGGGTAATTGGGGAAAATGCAGGCAAAACTTAAAAATAAAAAAATAAAAACATAAAACCCTTCAAATTTTCACAGTCTACTGTATCAACAGCAGGTGATCCCAACTCTCCTTGGTGGAAGGATTTTTTTTATGACTTTTTTTGTTTAGTTTCTCGAGAGAGTCTTTTAGAGAAGAATCCCGTGGGCCCGAAAGGTGCTTCAACTCCCAATTATCGAAGGAAAGTGGGATTTCAATCTTGTCAATCTTAAGTTCCTTCGACATGCTGCCATATCCAAACAAGGCCATAGGGCCACAATTATCTGGGTCCATACAAAAAGCTCACATCCTCTTTCCGAGCCTTCAGTGTATTAAAAAAAAACGGGAAATACTTGTGTGGAGAGGATATTTTGAGTTTAAGTGACGGATGAAACGATCAGAACCACGCAGTTTAAATACATAATGAAACTGTGTGGTTCATATTGAACCACACGGTGTCTCCACACGTGTGGAGACACCACACAAGTATTTCCCGCAAAAAACTTCTCTTTCAGCAACAACGCATATCGAGAAAAAGAATTGTGACACATACTTGGATATATATATATATATATATATATATATATATATATATATATATATATATACTACAAGAAGAAAGGCCACTACTATACAGTTTTTTTTTTTTTTTTTTTGAGGAAATACTATACAGTTTTAAATATACGTTTTTCTAGTTTTACAGATTCTCAATCCAAAACGAAATGCATCAGATTTATTTTTTATACCGTGCATTAAATATAAAAGAATATTTATAGAATCTAAATGAATGCGATAGACGTAAATTTTTTTTTTGACAATCCATAGAAACAAAGTATTTAGTACAGTGTTTTTTTTTTTTTTTTTTTTTCCCTTTCAATATTGAAATCAGTTTTTAAAGGATTTAGCATAACACTATACAGCACAGCAAATGCTAACAATCCTGTTCTTAAAATTAAAAAAATGAATAAATAAAAACACATATCCCGTTTTTATCAACACCCCCTCAAAACCCTTTTTTTTTTTTTTGAAAGACAAAACCCTTTTTTAAATACCCTAAAAAAACACCCTTTTTAAAAGGCAGTAGTCAAAACAAACAATTCTAAAAAAATTTTATAAAATTAAAAAAAAAAAAAAAAAAAACTAGAAAACATTTATATCTCGTTCCCCGATGAGATTTTTTTGTTTGAGGTTAGGGATATATGTCCAATTGCAAGGGAAATACTGTTGGTGGAGGATCAGTCAGTGAAGCTAGCTTACCATGCAGCTGTACGTGCTGGGGATCAAGTAACGATGTTGAAGGCCAAGAAGGACACACAAAGAAATGCGTTCAAGTACTTTTGATGGCTTCAACACATGTAATTAATTTTAAGAAAATTCTCAATCTGGTGACTGTGTTCCTAAGATACTTTCGATTGCAATGTACTTTCTGCTTTCTAAATTTGAGCATAAGAGCAACATATATATATATAGGTTGGTGAACATACGGATTTCATGTGTATTTTTATGTTAGTTTACTCCCTATATCATGATCATTTTATTTATTTGGACTGGAGCTAAGTTCATGTAGATTAATTTTTATGCATGAGTTTTTGTTAGTGTAGCAAGGGCGAAGTGAATACCTAGAAATATATTAACATTTTGTCTTCATTTTATATTAAAATTCAGCAGATTCAATTCAATTTTTTTTAGCCATTGATCACGAGTTGATCGTATGGATGACTACACGCCCGTTAATTATATCATTTTTTTTTTGTCACATGGTCACTTTGATATAATGTGCCTTGGTTGTATGCAGTGGCTGAACCATGAAATTATTTGAGGATGGTCTTGGTCTTATTTTTAATATATATATATATATACTAGAAAAAAAACGACATAAAATAATTTTTTTATCAAACATAATTCTCATCTTGGTCATTAACATGTGGTAGTCATAAGAAAAAAAATCAAACAAATAAAATTAACTGAAACAGGTACAAAAAAATGCTAAAAATAACCGAACCATGTAAAAAAAATGTTGGAAATAGGATTCGACTTAAAAATCAAACAAAAAAAAAACTGAAACAGGTAAAAAAAAATGCTGCTAAAAATAACTGAACAATGTAAAAAAATGTTGAAAGCATGATTCAAAACCACCAACATATTCTTCAAACAAAAAAAAAAAAAAAAAACTGAACCATGTAAAAAAATGTTGAAAACATGATTCGAACCAGCAACCTATGCTATTGATCCTAAAAAAATTACATTCTTAAACCACCAAGATAAACAATCATTTAATTCAAAAAAAGACACATTATATACTAATATTAACGCTAAAATAATTTTAAAAATAATTGCTCCGTTTTTTCAAAATTTGAGATGGTCTTGAGACCACCCAACCCACTAGGTAGGTCCACCACTGGTTTGTATGTCTTACTTATCTGCTTATTCTTGTACTCTTTACTCATTTGTATTTCCTTGTAGTCTTCTTTGTTGATAGGTAGTCTGGATAAGAGTCTGGTCTTCTTCAAAACTTCTGTCTTAGACTATCATATTCTATCATACGAAAACGAAAGTCTGACTAAACCTATACATTTCACTTGTCAGACTATTAAGCAAACATATACTTGGTTACTAAACCAACTATTTTGGTATCATTAGAACTTCTAACATTCACTACTAGAATTTCCCGGATTTGTGACGAAAACTGTTCGTCACAAATTTTCGACAATATTCCTACAAATTAGCGACAAACTGCATAATTCTTTTTTTTACAATAAATTGAGACAACATTGTGACAAAATATGTACGTTGAAAAATGTATGTGACTATTTTGTCATAAATCCTTGTGCCAAATTCGGGCGCCATTATTTGTGAGAATTTTGTGACAAACTGGCTTGGTCATAAAATTCTTCGTTGCTAATCTGACGCTAACCGACATATGTGTCCACTTCGCAAAATTGTCACATATTTTCGACAATATTGCTACGAATTAGAGACAAACCACATAATTCTTTTTTTTTTGAAATAAATTTAGACAATATTGTGACAAAATATGTACGTGGCAATATGTATGTGACTATTTTGTCACAAATCTTTGCGCCAAATTCGGGCGCCATTATTTGTGAGAATTTTTCGACAATATTCCTACAAAAAAATAAAAAATATATTTTTAAGGAGTTAAATCTTTATGAACGGAGCCCACACTTAACCAAGCTAAGCCCATCAGGCCGAAATGAATGAAAATGTTGGATTTGTATATCTGTCGGCAAGTAAAGGGAAGACTTAGACTACCTCCGTCCTATAAAAAGTGTCCATTTTTTGAAAATTGTTTGTCCCATAAAAAGTGTCCATTTACAAAACCAATACATCATTTAATGCATTTTTTCCATACACACCCTTATGTTTGCAATTAATGTTTGTATGTTCATTTCACATTCTAATAGAATATATTTATTATGTGATAGGGATATATATATTCTATTAAAGACTTAAATTACTACACATTAATTGATTTTTAATCATATGCATGAAAGAAAAGATTGACACTTTTTATGAAATGGCGGTAGTACTATAATTTATTATAATATATTTTATATAATTTAGTGTAGACGTCAACAAAAAAAAAAGTCATCACTTAAATTATTGGAATGGTTGTCCACGTCTATTTTTTTAACTCGTATATTTTGTCACAGTTAATAATATATATAAATATTAAATTAAATATTTAAGTCATTTTTTATTCACCGTATAAAAACCCACCGTCCTGTAACCTAAAACTCTAACCTAATTTCCGCCGCTCCCCTATCATCCCTCGTCTCTCCCATAGGTTCCACACATTTCTTCCATCTTCACGAAGATAAACACCGTGGCACCACCATGCTGTTCATCGGCGTTATCACACTACTCAAAACTTCTTTTTCTTCGCTTTTGCATATTCTTGGTCCTTCAAAATCGATGATGCAACGCGACGGTGCAAGCAATTTTTTAAATCGAATATGATGGAATCTTCGTTTTGTTAAATCGTGAAAGGTTGCAAGGAAGATCTGAAATTACTAATTGCTCCATTTCAATCTGGGTGAGTTTTTCCTATTTTACACATCTGTTTTTTTTTTTTTTTTTTTTTTCCGGCAATTACTCTAATGAAAAACGGAACCATATCCAATTTTGTTTGTAGAAGTTTATTATTGTTGGATTTTTAATTGTTTTTGTTTACAAAAGGTGTAATCTTTTAACACCCATCCGTTGATTTGAGATATCAGATAATTAGCCGGGGATTGTGGAATGAAAATGCATTGATTTGAATCCGAATTTTCCTTTGTTTTATTTTCATTGGTTCCCTTGCATTCAAGTAGAAAGTCCATTCAAAAGAGAGATATATATGTGAGATGATGTGAAATGAGAGAATAGTTTGATAAAGTGTGCATGGTTCTCCTCAGGTAGACCACAACATTTCTTGTTCTGTGTATCCTTTTCGCTAAATAACTATTGTATATGGCCGTGTAATGTTTTCTTATAACTCATTTTTGCCAATTGATTCAGGCTGACCGTCAGAAACAAGTTCCTCACCGACGGATTTAAAAGGAAGTGACAATGTTAGCAAACTTTCAATGGGTAAGAGACCTTGGTACGTTGCATGATAAGAAGAACAATGTAAAATCAATGATTTACTTTAGCCAAAGTTAAGTTATAAGGCTTTTAGAAATGGCTGCTTAGTGTCAATGTAATGTTTAGCTTAGTAATTTGTTTTTTGCTTTGTTATTGGCTTTTTTGGATTTGATGGTGAATGTAATGTTCGGCTGGGGGCTTTGTACACTTGCTTCTTAGCAAACTGTTTGTAGTAATTTGTAATAGACTAATAGCTGTTTGGATATTAATTCTATTATTTATTTGTTATCTCTGAAAAAAAATATATCATTTGGTAAAAAAGTTTAACACAGTTTAAAAACCGAACCCGATTAAACTTGGTCACAAATCATTGGTCATTAACAAATTTAACACAGTTTAAAAAGTTTAACACAGTTTCAAATCATTGGTCATTAATTTGTTAATAATATTTCATCACAATTTTATTGTAGTGTGCTATCACAAATTTATTTTAGATTTGTAAAAAAATCATTGCCGATCAATTTGTAAATTTGGTTGCAAAAATGTCATAAAATTCACTGGTGGTAATATTGTCGCAAGCATTCGTCACAAATTCATTTCATATTCTTGGTAGAAGGTTGTCACAATTACGTTAATATTGTCGCAGTCTTTTGTCACAAATTTGTCGCTATCTTACGTAGCAATTTTGACACAACCTTCTATCGCAAACCCACTGCAAAATTCCGTCACACTTTCCTCACAAATTATGAATGTTGTCGTAGATTCATCACAAAAAAACTCGTCACAACTGTGCCACAAAGTATAGCTTCTGTCACAACTTTATCACAAAACTTAGTGACAAAGTTAATTTTGACTCAAAAATTTGCAACGGGGTATTCCGTGACGAAAATAGGTTTTGTCGCAAATTCGTCACAAAAGAGCGTTAGAGACGAATTTGCGACGAAAACCGCCGTCACAAATCCGGAAAATTCTAGTAGTGATTTGGGGACCTAACATTTATCAACTCCGGCTTAAACCCAATTCCTTCCAAAATAGCTTGTACAAAAGACCACTTGGTTCTTTCGTACGCCTTTTCAAGATCGATTTTCACCACCATAAAGCCTTTCCTCCAAAAAAATCTTACGCATAGTATGTAGAGCTTCCTGGGCAATGATGATTTTGTCAGACGCTTGTCTACCCAGGACAAAAGCACATTAATTATCAGAAAAAAGTTGGGAGATTACCAATTTAAGGCGGTTGGCGATGACTTTTGCGATTGTTTTGACAATAACATTTGATAAGGCAATGGGTCGCATTTGGTGAATTTCTTTTGGAAGTTGTACCTTAGGAATACGGGTAATCAGAGTTCGGTTGAGCTCTCTTGGAAATTGGCCTTCGTGAAAGGCTTGGCTCACAAAATTAACAACAGCATCTCCTACAATATTCCAATTCTGTTGAAAAAATATAGGCAGTATACCATCTGGCCCGGTGCTTTGTAAGCTCGCATAAGAAATAAAGCCGTTATAATTTCAGGAAGAGAAACCAGGCAATTGAGAAGGCGTTTATCTGCATGGTTCAGCTGGGAAAAAATCTGGGGACCTGTAAGATCTTTAAATGTGGATAACTTTAACGGTTAGAATGTAAATAACAAATTTTTTTTTTGAAAAATGTGGGCATTACCAGGAGCCTGTCGTGAATCATTAAATAAGTCTTAAAACGTGTTATTTTTAAGCTTTTCCTATAATCCTATAAATGTAAATAGAAAATGTTTCAATTTCTTACTCCCTCCGTCCCATTTTGTTTGGGACATTTGACTTTTTAACTGCTTACGAAACGTCTAATTAATCTTTCGAATTTCATCAAATGATCTAATACTTTTTACATTTATGTACTTTAAGTTTCACTTTATCATAACCCTAATAATATTACATCAATTAACGAAATTCCAATAATTAATTAGATTTTCGTAAATGCAATAAATAAATAAACGCCTCAAACAAATGAAGATTTTAGGAGAGATAATACTCTTTTTTTTTTTTTTTTTTAATTTTTAACCTGTCACATCTGGAGAAAAAATAACTGACCATGTTAATCCAAAAAATAAATAACTTTAAGCTAAAAAATGATTAGGTTAACCCAAAAAATGACAGTTATTTTTTTTCAAATGTGACAGTTAAAAAAAAGGGTAATGTAGGAGAAGGACACCAACATTTCATCAATTAAGGACAAAACTATTTTCATCAAAACGAATGACAGGTTTTTGAAACTTTTACACAAAACTATTTTTTCTTATTTTATTATTTTTCTTGCACCATTTTCAAAAAAAAAAAAAAAAAAACCAATAAACTTTATCTCTCATCCATCTTTTTTAAACACGCATATCTTTCAATCTACAACTCCACATATGAAAATTCTTTCACCAATTTTTTTTATTTTTTAATGCTCTTTATTTTGAGACCATATTTAACATATTTCGAGGTGGTTTAGAAAAATCCTCTATCGAAATTGAATATTGTTCGAAATTCACTGATTTTCAAGATTCACCAGGGTGATTCACTAAATGAATTTCGACAGTGAATCTCACGACAAAAGATGTAATTATATCGAACCAAGAATCAAAACGAAGAGCATAAAAAATAAAAAAATTCACTGAAATTTTTATCGCATTTGGATCTCTAGATCAAAATATATGAGCATTTAAAAATAGGCGAGGAAAGAGGAAAAAAAAATCATCGGATTTTTATTTTTCCTATAAAAAATATATGGCTATCATGTTATTTAAAAGTTATCATTATCCCTGATTGTACAAAAAAAAAAAAAAAAAAAAAAAAAAAAAAACGGAGGAAGTATTCATTTTTCCTGGTTTTTCACTAAGGCAAATAATTGCTTCTGATATTCTAGTAACATCCTTGAGTCTAATTTTACTTTTCCCACCTAAGATAATTACTACGGTGCTGCTAAAAAAAAAAAAAAATTAACTACGGAAAATAAAATTAAATCCTCAATTATCTCCAAATTTTCCTAGGTCGGCTAAAAGAAAGTAGATTACCATTCTTTATTAAAGACACCAAAAATTAATTAATCCATTGTTCTCGTTTATCACGCACCATCTCTCTCTACAACCCTAATCAGCGCTCTGTAGAAGAGGAAGGAATCTTAAGGAAAATTCGTATTTTCGTGATTCGTTTTTATGTGTTGGACAACAATTCGAAGGGTATAATTCAGAGATCAAGCTACACTAATTTCTCTGCCTTTAGATAAGGTAAAAATATCATCTTTTTCTCTATAGTCCGGCCCTATGGCCATGTCCCCCGTTATCGTTGAATCTGTGATCCATTCTCGTAGTGTTCGTTCAAAAAGATTCATTACGCTTTGAAGCTTATGCTTGTTAGTTTTTGTGATTCTCAATCATAGTGTTGGTCTTATTTCAGTAGTTTTTCCCATTTGTATTTTTTTTGCTGTTGGTTATGAAGTTTGTGTAATTTTGCCAGTTATAACATTTAAAGAAGTGCAATGGGCAAGAGTGGGAAAGTAGGGAAGGAGAATAAGATCTCTGTGTCTGCTATGCTTGCCAATATGGATATGAAACCTGATAAACTCAAAAAGCCATCTTCTGGATCTAGCTCTTGTGCTGTCAAGCCTAGGCCAAAATTACCCAAAAATCAATCTTCTTATATCGATGGCATTGATCTTCCGCCTGATGATGATGATGATGATTCTGGGGACGAGTCCCAACTAAATCAAGCACACAAGCATCAACTGCTACAGAAGAAGAATAGAGATGAACCAAAGTATCTTGAAATAGCCATCAGTGATAAGGAGCTGAAGAAGCGAGAAAAGAAAGAAATTGATAATGCTCAATTAGCTGAGCGTGCCAAGGCAGAGGCACTTAAGGACGATCGTGATGTTTTTAGTGTCACGATTGGTAGGCGTATCTCTGTTCTCGAGGGCCAGGAGGATGAAGCTGTTGCTAATGTGAAAGACATAACAATAGATAGTTTTTCTGTTTCAGCACAAGGGAAGGAGCTTTTGAAAAATGCTTCATGTAAGATATCTCATGGAAAGAGATATGGACTGGTGGGTCCCAATGGTAAAGGGAAGTCTACTTTTTTAAAGCTTCTTGCTTGGAAGAAGATTCCTGTACCCAAGAACATAGATGTTCTCTTGGTCGAGCAAGAGGTTGTCGGCGATGATAAAACTGCCCTTGAAGCAGTTGTGTCAGCAAATGAAGAACTCATGAAGGTCCGGCAAGAGGTTGCTTCTTTGCAGGATTCAGTATCATCTAATGTTGCTGAGAAGGATGATGTCGACGACGACGACGGTGATATCGGAGAGAAGCTTTCCGAGCTTTACGAAAAATTGGGACTGATGGGCTCTGATGCTGCTGAGGCTGTGGCATCGAAAATTCTTGCTGGGTTGGGGTTCACTAAGGATATGCAGGGACGTCCAACACGGTCATTCAGTGGTGGTTGGAGGATGAGGATTTCATTGGCTCGGGCACTGTTTGTTCAACCAACACTTTTACTATTGGATGAACCAACCAATCATCTTGATCTTAGGGCTGTCCTCTGGTTACAAGAATATCTATGCAGCAGATGGAAGAAAACTCTGGTGGTTGTTTCACATGACAGAGATTTCCTCAATACAGTGTGTAATGAAATCATTCATCTCCATGACTTGAAACTTCAATATTATCGTGGCAGCTTCGATGATTTTGAAGGTGGGTACGAGCAACGACGTAAAGAGATGAATAAGAAATTCGAGATTTACGACAAGCAGTTAAAAGCAGCTAAAAGGTCCTGTGGTGGTAGTCGTATTCAGCTGGAGAAGGTCAGCAATCAGGCTAAACTTGCTGCCAAGAAAGAAGCATCACGGAACAAATCTAAAGGCAATGCGAACGAAGATGAACCCCTGCCTGAGGCACCTCAGAAATGGAGAGATTACTCCGTGAAATTTCATTTTCCCGAACCTACACAACTCACAATTCCAAAATTACAGCTAAAACAAGTCAGTTTCAGTTATCCAAACCGAGAGGATTTCAGGCTGTATGGTGTTGATGTTGGTATCGATATGGGGACACGTGTTGCCATAGTGGGACCCAATGGAGCTGGCAAGTCTACCCTGCTCAATCTTCTAGCTGGTGATTTAGTTCCCTCAGAAGGTGATGCACGCAGGGATCAGAAGCTGCGTATTGGCAGATACTCACAGCATTTCGTTGATCTTTTAACAATGGATGAAACTCCAGTTCAGTATCTCCTTCGTCTGCATCCTGATCAACAAGGTCCTAGTAAACAAGAAGCTGTTCGTGCAAAGCTTGGGAAATTCGGGCTCACCAGCCATAATCATCTCACTCCAATTGCAAAATTGTCCGGAGGACAGAAGGCTCGGGTTGTCTTTACATCAATCTCAATGTCAAAGCCACATATATTGCTACTTGATGAGCCAACAAATCATTTAGATATGCAGAGCATCGACGCTTTAGCTGATGCTTTGGATGAGTTTACAGGTGGTGTTGTCTTAGTCAGCCATGACTCGAGGCTTATATCGCGTGTCTGTGAAGACGAAGAAAGAAGTGAAATCTGGGTTGTGGACAATGGAACAGTTGAATCTTTTCAAGGCTCGTTTGATGAGTACAAGAAGGAGCTCCTCAAGGAAATTAGAGCTGAGGTTGATGACTGAGATGCAGTTACTAATACTAAGCTTTTTTTTTTAATTAATTGCACCATTTATTCTTTCATTTCATAGAGTAGTAGTAACTATGCATTTTTCTTGTAGTACCATATTTATTGCTAAAATTTATTATTGCCATTTTGTTTATCTGTAGATTTTTCTGTCTTTATGTGAAATGGTTTTTGCCAATGCTGTTTATAATGGATAGTTATCTGAATTTGTCAAGTTTTAACTTGGATTTGGGCAGTGCTTTGTTTTTGTTTAAGATGGCTTTGATGGAGGTATCATTTGACTAATGTAAGAAAGGTATTGTTTGTAGTAACATTTGAAGAAAAGGCAGTCATTCAGAGATACTTTCTCATATCATCAATGACATGGTATTTGTTATGCGAAGCAACAACTAGTAGTTATTGGCCTCTCTAAGTTTCCAAGACTCCTGGGACAGTTGAAAGTGGTCGGTGGCTGTTAGAGGCAGTTGCTCGACGGGTTTTTAGCCTTCGGAGGTTGGAGACAGTTTAGGCGGTTGGCAATAGTAGTCAATTCGATTTTCTTTGTTATCCGCGGTTTCAAGTGGGGTTTGTTTTTGTAGAAGTTGCTGTATTTTCTTTTGTATGAAATGTTGTCTTCTGTGTGAAGAATGTTAAAGGCTCTTGAGATATGTTAAAAGGAACACTGGGGCACATCTTACACTTCAAAAATGATGGAAGTATGTAGATAAATGGCTTCTCAGATGCAGATTCAGATTGGGCATGCTCACCATCTGATAGAAAGTCTTTTGGTGGTTACTGTGTATACTTAGGCTCCTCCCTAGTTTCATGGATCTCCAAGAAACAAAATGGGAGTTGCAAGGTCCAACACTGGATCTAGGTACAGGTCCCTGGCAAATTTAGCTGTTAAAGTAACTTGGTTGACACAGCTTCTTAAAGAAATGTATGTTCCAATTCAGTTTACTCCTGTGTTATGGTGTGATAGCTTAGGTGCTGTTGCTCTTGCTCAAAATCCGGTTTATTGTGCTAGGACAAAGCATATTGAAATAGATATTCACTTCAACAGAAACAAGGTCCCGAACAAGGAAATGAAGATTGCCTATGTACCATCTGATTCCCAGATTGTTGATGCCCTAACTAAAGCACTGCTTGCAGTTCAGTTTCAAGGTTTCTACCCCATTTAGTTTGAGGGGGGTGTTGAGAAATAGTTAATTACATGTTTGTAAGGGTATGTTAGTCATTATTGTATCAGCCCAGGTGGCATGAGGTGATTAGGCCAGGTATACTAGTGTCTGTTAGAATGGGCACAAGAATCTCTGTGTAAGATTCTCCACCCGTTGCATTATCCTTTCTTATGGCTAGTAGACTGGTGTAAAAGAATTATTATGTTGAATTCTATTCTGATGTTGCTTGAATGAAGATGATTATCTCTCTGTAAATTCTAAGTTGCTGCATTACCCACAAATAAACCCTCTGTTCTACTCTCTATCTCGAGATTCCACGACCCATCTCTCCAAATTAGAAGCCAGAAGAAAAGTTAAAGCCAGCAAGTTGAACCAACCATGAGCACAGTGTGATTAAGAAGGCAAGTCATTCGTCGCAGAACAAAAAGGCTTCAGATTGGGGTAGGATAGACAGGATCAAATATAGCTTAGATTGTGAAAACTCAATTCGGGATATATGTCAAACACTTTATATAGAAAGTTAGTGACATGGAGGGAAAGTTAGTCAATTAGTTGGTTTCTGCCACTCGTAAACGCGTTTTCTTGGTTTTAAGATGGTATAAGAAGATAGGCATCTGTTAAAAACAAAGGTTTAATTATACTGCTTTTTCATTGGCAACATACACACACGACACGAGCACACACATCAGAAGCAGAGCATTATCTGAAAACGCAGAAGGGTTTTATGGTATTATGCTTCAACATTTACAACACAAACGTATTCAAAACGTCGCACCTTTGATAACACATATACAGCATTCTATTTTGAAAAGACTTTGCAACTATTTTTCATGAAATTATTTTAAAACAAGGCTATACAGTTTGAGACCATCCTTTATTACTTGTGTACCTTAAGACAGAGTATTCATGTCCCTCCAATGTGCTCAGGAAGGCCGTTAAACTGTGGCCTGCTTCTTAAATCAAAGCTAGTATTATATACACCAATCCAAAGAATTTGCATGCAAGCACTAATTTGGTATCCCCATTGCTGCTATATCCTCTTATGAGAGCGTTATAAGTGAAAACAGTAGGCTTGAAACCCATAATCTGGAGTTCTTCAAACATCTTTCCAGCTTCAAACATCTTTCCGGCAATCCCAAGATTAGGAGTGATTCCGTGGCTACGCATCTCATCAAGAATGTTAAAAGCATCTTGAAACAATCTTGATCTTCCAAGGCCGGATGCCTTTAGTTCTTCAAAATAGTACATTGCATCTTTCACTTTCCCTGCTGTAAAAAGGCTGTCCACTAAGATGGTGTATGATCATAAATCAGGTCTAATACCTTCCTGAAGCATTCTTTTAAAGAACAAAATAGAAGTATCCGAATCACCGGTTTTGCCAAATCCATTTATCATAATATTGTAAACAGCACAATTAGGTCGGCATCCGTAATCAGTCATCTCCTCAAAAAGCTTCTTGGCTTCACTCAACTTGTCGTTTTCAAAAGGCCATCAAGCAGAGGACCATATGTACAAGGGGTAGGAGAAAAGTCATCACTTAAGAGATCGTAGTACAGATCCATGGCTTTCTCTAACTCATTTGACCTGACAAGACCAGAAATCAATATATTGTTAGTAATGGTGTCCGGGGTGCAACCTCTATGAAGCATTTCCTCATATAATCCGTAAAGTTCATTGACCTTCCCGACTTTCCAAGATCATCAAGCAACAAGTTGTATGTGGCAAAGCATCGGGAGAAGACTGTTGTTAAGGGTGATTTTATATGATTTATATCGTTATATTTTGTAATAATTTCCTCCATATTCGTATTATTAGCATAGAAATTAAGGGTTTAATCGAATTATTGAGCAAATGAGTTTTAAAAGTCCTTAAGTGTAAACTTGAGCTAATTTCGTGATTTTATTGGTAATTATTTATGGTTTTACACTTTGCGTGTTCTTATGGTTTTGAAGGTACATTTACATGTCATGGAGAGGGATTGAAGGAGCTGAAAAGATACTTGATTGAAGATTTAATGGAAGGAAAAGATGCAAAGCAAATTTGGAATGAAGAATTGCATGCAAGACTCGGATGGATGTATCGTTCACCATGCGTCCATCCGACGGGCGTTTGAAATTCTCGACGGGCGTTTGAAATTCGGACGGGCGTCGGATTGAAGAAGTTTGATTCGAGTTTTGACAACTCGATGAACGAGCGCCCAAGTTTACTGGGGACGGGCGTCTCGACGTGACTCGGCACGATTCGAAGATTTTATCAAGACCGGACGCGTCGCCCACTCATCCAGACGGGCGCCCACGGCCGACTTAAGCATAACCGACCTAGTTTTCTATATATAGCCGCATTATTCCAAACCACGATATATCATATATCGACAAGGCGACCATAAAACCCTAAATTCGAAGCCGAGTTGTGCTCGGTCGGCCAAGCCTTGGTGCTTGGTCGACCGAGGGTTAGATTAGTTGTTTTATTTATTTTGTTTTCTTCTTGTTCGATTCATGAGTATGGTTTGAAGCTGATCAAACTTGGGGCAAGCATGTGAAACTTTTTCTGCAGCGTTTTTATTTCTCTTTGGATGATTTTGTGAGTTTTAATTAAAGTTGTTTCAATTCTATGATTATTTGTTATGCAAATTTAAATCGAGAGATGTTTTGCTATTGATGTTTTCCATATGATGAGAATCGGTGTAAACCTAGATCACCATAGGAAAGATTGGATCTTTAACCTATAAGTAACGAGAGTTGATTAGGTTGAATATCTAGGTTGCTAGATTGAGAAATCTTACACCTTTGTTATGGAAGCGTTAATCTTTAAGATCGAGAGATGAAAGATTAATAGGCGAATTATCTACGAGAGTAGGAATTCATACCTCGATAGTGAACCACATCTTTATTAAATCTTCACTAAACGATCTAGGGTAGAAATTGAGAGTTGCGGGATAGGTGGATCAATGCTTGTTCTTCGTTAAAATTAATTGAAATTATCTTTGTGCCTTGTTCTTCGTTGTTTTCTTGAAGTTTACTTTCTTTTAGTTTATAGATTAGAGTTATTTTCGTTCGCAATTATCTTTCTCGGCTTTGGACCGACAATCCTTTGTCCAAATTTACTTTTCGTGTTGTTATTTTAGGTTTTAATAATAATAGTATCAATCTTAGGAAAATTAATGAACTAGATACCCGATTCCCCGAGATCGACTCGGTATTAATCATTTATGCTACGATCCCTACACTTGGGTATACCGGATTTATAAATTTATTACTTGTTTATTTTCATTAGATAAAATCCGAGACAAGTTTTTGGCGCCGTTGCCGGGAATCGGTATGGTTGTCTAGTTTAATAATTTTTCGATTTTGTTATAAGTTTGGATAAAAAGGATCATTAGGGCACATGGTAGTATTTTGGCCGTAACTTTCGCTCGAGTGTCCGTTTGCACGCAGACCCCAATTCGAAAGCTCGTTCCGACGCCGACGACGTGGTGAATGGCCGGAGGCCGCTTGACACCATTTTCGAGGTCAAAATCTGTCGTTTTCCTTCCATTTTGGGCTCGAGAGAAGATGTCAACACGCTTTTTCTTCCTTTTATTGTTTTCTTGTTTTTCTGTTTTAAATTTTTGTAGGTAGGTTTCGTTTAAGTTTTCCATATCTTTTTCTCGTTTCCTTATCTTATAAAAAATAAAAAAAAAAAGAAGGAAAAAGTTTGTTTTTTTTGTTTCTAGGGTTTCGAGGTTTTGTGGTTTATGATTTTATCTAGGGTTTATGAGGTTGCTCGTGTGTCTTGTTTTGTGCTTTATGCTAAGACCAGACGGGAGCTTGCTCTCTGTGGACGCCCGGCCACTCTTTGTGGTTACCGGACGTGCGTCCATAGTGAGTGGACGCCCGTCCGTCCAACATGCACCAACTCTGTTATGTCTTAAGAGAACCAAACTAGCGTTTGTCCTTCCCAAACGCCGTCGATTCATCATTTACAGGAGGACGAGCGTCTGGATTGTCTGAACGTCCGTCCAGTGTGTCAATTTCTAGTGAATAGAATTTGTTTCGATACATGCTTCATTATTTGACATGGATGTTTTAATGCGAGCCTCTGTGGCTTTTATCGATATGCGTAGATGTCCTGTTCTTTCACCGTTATGGTTATTTTTCCATCTATGCGGTCCATGTTGAGTGATTGTGTGTTTTGAGTCTATTGATGCAAGAGCACCGAGCCAGACGTGATTCCAATTTGATTTATGCTTTTCCTTTTGTAAATCATCAGGGTGTTAGGGTTGTTTAGTGGGTCGTTTGTTTTTGTTGTCCCTTACTTGATTCATCTCAGCTACCGCCGGTTTTCTATTTGCTACTTCCTTTTGATGGATCTTGTAAGCTTTTAGAGGCCTCTATTCGTTCATCTTTTATTACTTGATTCATATGTGCTTAAGTTTGAGCTATCCGCCGGTTTTCCGTCGCTTTCACTTTTAGATGGATCTTGTAATCCTTAAGACCGTTTACACTTTCAATTTTCTGTTCTATATGATTTATATTTGCTTTAGTATAGCTACTGTCGGTTTTCCGTTGCGATCACTTTCTGATGAGTCTTAAGGCACGTCTACACTTTACATGGCAAGCTTCTGTGGCTTTGCATAATCGATTTTGTTTGCGCTTCGTGGCGTTATTTAGTAGACGTTTATATATTTGACCTTCCTTCTGTATGTTGACATGTTTCATCACTTAGTCCGAGTTGTAGATTAGGGTGATATCTATGGAATTAGTTGGGCTAGCATTTTTCTTGATTTTCTTTTTGCCTTTTTAGTATAGTTTCATATCATTTAGTTGCTTTGTGTTATATTTTATTTTTATTTTATTTAGTGCACCTAGCCCTACTACTTTGTAGTGTCATCTATCATTATTTCTTTTTGATAAATCTTCTAAGGCGCATTTACACTTTCAGTAGGAGTTTGGTATTTCTGTATGCACATGTGGTCCATATTTGTTTTGTAAGCTTCTGTGGCTTATTTGACGCTTAGATGTCCTGTGTTTTCCTCGTGTGGTGATTTTTCCATCTGAGCAATTATATCATGTGCTTCTATCTTGTCTATGATTATTTTTGCCATGTTATATCCCCCTATGTTCCCCGAGATGTTGCCATGTTTGTTCAAGTGTGCAGGATATTTTTTATAGCGATTGTGAGCCTTTAGATGATATCAGTTTTCCGGTGGATGGTCCACAGTCTACTGATTTCTTCAAGCATTTCCGGATCTGGATCATGACCACTTCCAGAATTGCCACCTTTGAACTACAATCAGCTAAGTATTTTGTCTCTTTGTAAATTCTGCACAACCTGAGGGCATGTTGTCGTTTAAGTGTGGGGGAGGGGAATGGTTATGTGTATCGATCATTTGCTTAATTCATTATGTTTCTATGCGAAAATGAGCTAAATTTTTCAAAATTTTTGTTTTTGTTCTGTCCCACGTAAGCAATGCATAATCTTTGTTCGTTTTCTATATAGTCATCGATGCTATATACTGTATGTCCAGAAGTTAGTTGTTTCACCCGATATTTTTCACGAGCCATAGTGAATGACGAGCTATAATATAAAGCTATACCCCTTTTGATTAGTGATTTTTGTTATCTTATAAGTCGTGTGCTTAGTGCTAACGTACATATTGTGGGAATTATAATAGTTTGTATTTATAGCCAAAGTATGTTATACTGTGAATATCTGAGGTTTGAATGTGATAAGTGAAACGTAACTATTGTTCTTTAACAAAGTATGTTCAAAAACAAATATGATGAAAAATTGGGTGTGTCGGAAGCTGGTCGATGATTTGAGTGAGGTAGGGCATATCACGAATGTCCTATGCCACTATGATGGCTAAAGCTCACGACAGTCAGAAGAAGCTGCCTTATGATTTGAGTAAGGTAGGGTATATCTAGAATGTCCTATTCTGCTATGACAGGGCAATAGCTCATTCTGATGTGTGTTTAAATGTGGAAATAGTTGAATCAACTTATATAAGAAGTGGTATGAAATGAATGTAAGACTTAGTTATCGTATACCTAATCCCCAGTATAAACCGGATGATATGTTGTAGGGATTATCCTCTGAGTACATCGAGAAAGGCCCTAGATGTATTCTATCATCTTTTCGGGATATGTCACGTTTTGTAGGGTCTGAGTTATAAGTATCATTCATTTTAGTTTGAAGGGGTATTAGCTAGTTTGCTTGAAATTTTCAAGTTTGGACTTAGTGGAAGTTTGTTATGGCTTTGCACACACACTTTTGGGGTGAACCTCTAAGTTATTGCATATGTGTTATATGTCTTTGAGATGTCTATCTTTTTCCGAGCCTTGGTTTTCGTTTTGTTTTGCTCGGGACGAGCAAAAGATAAGTGTGGGGGAGTTGTTAAGGGTGATTTTATATGATTTATATCGTTATATTTTGTAATAATTTCCTCCATATTCGTATTATTAGCATAGAAATTAAGGGTTTAATAGAATTATTGAGCAAATGAGTTTTAAAAGTCTTTAAGTGTAAACTTGAGCTAATTTCATGATTTTATTGGTAATTATCTATGGTTTTACACTTTGCGTGTTCTTATGGTTTTGAAGGTACATTTACATGTCATGGAGAGGATTGAAGGAGTGAAAAGATACTTGATTGAAGATTTAATGGAAGGAAAAGATGCAAAGCAAATTTGGAATGAAGAATTGCATGCAAGACCTGGATGGATGGGCGTCGTTCACCATCGCGCCCATCCGACGGGCGTTGAAATTCGGACGGGCGTCCGGGTTGAAGAAGTTTGATTGAGTTTTGACAAATCGATGAACAGCGCGAAGTTTACTAAGGGACGGGCGTCACGGCGTGACTCGCCCGATTCGAAGATTTTACTGAAGACTGGACGTGCGTCCACTCATCCAGACGGGCGTCCACGGCCGACTTAAGCATAACCGACCTAGTTTTCTATATATAGCCGCATTATTTCAAACCCTGATATATCATATATCGACAGCAGCCGCAGAAAACCCTAAATTCTGAAGCCGAGTTGTGCTCGGTCGGCCAAGCCTTGGTGCTTGGTCGACCGAGGGTTAGATTAGTTGTTTTATTTATTTTGTTTTCTTCTTGTTCGATTCATGAGGATGGCTTGAAGCTGATCAAACTTGGGGCAAGCATGTGAAACTTTTGCAGCGTTTTTATTTCTCCTTTGGATGATTTTGTGAGTTTTAATTAAAGTTGTTTCTTTTCTATAATTATTTGTTATGCAAATTTAAATCGAGAGATGTTTTGCTATTGATGTTTGCCATATGATGAGAATCGGTGTAAACCTAGATCACCATAGGAAAGATTGGATCATTTCTAGCTTGATGAGCAAAATCATTCACAATCTGAAAAGCGTCGTCAATTGAACCTTCTCTCACAATGCCGGGAAGAAGTGTGAACATAGTAGCAAAATCTGGGTAGATTACTTTTCTCATCTGATGGTAGAACCAGAAAGCTTCTCCCATTCTTTTGTCACTACTTAACCCATAAATGACTGTATTATATGTAAAAACATCAGGAAAGCAGTTGATTTTTTCTAATTCTCGTCGAATTTGACAAAGACCCACATGAAAAGAGACCCAAAGATTAATCTTTGTTCCTCCAAGGAAAACATTACAAACTAAAAGACAAGGCTTAGCATCAAACTGAATAGTCTCAGATTGCGTCTTGCAGCCGAAACTACAAAAATTAGAACTTGAGAAACTCACTGTAGCGACAGCCATGCCACGAATTCTTGGAGAAAGTTCAACAAGAATTCAAGATGAGAATGAGGAGGAATAGAAGGAAATGCAGTTTCTGACTAGCATGATCACTTAATGTTCGATAAATTGCTAAGCAGAAAGAAGAAACATGGTATGGAAGAAGAAACAAGCCAAGACGAACTAACTTGCTTACTGAAAATATCTGCAACAAAGCAAGAACGGCTTCAGAAATTGCTAAGCAGAAAGAAGAAACATGGTATGGTACCGCCGGTTCGCGGGAAGTTTTTTGTGTAGTGTGCACCTACGTGCGCGGATCACGCCCGCGACACACTACACACCACACGATTTCATTCTGCGTGACTTAAAGCGTGTGGTTCGATCGTTTACCCGTTACATCAACTCAAAATCTCTAGCGCACAAAGTATTTCCGGTTCGTCACGGTTCACGGTTCACACGGTCGAGATCTTGGTTCAGACCTCGGTTTTAATTATTGGTTGAAAACATAGTTCTTATTGATTTTTTTAGTTTTTATAGTTTGTTTGATAGGTTATTATAGTTTTTTTATTATTGTTGTTTTTAGTCTTTTATAGTTTTTTTAGTTGGTTTAAGTATATGTCGATTAAAAATGTTGTTTTATTAAATATTACGTGAGATATGTTGTGTTGTTTTCTTATATGTAAATTGTGTTATTTTTTCAACGCTGTATGCTTAAAAGATTTATACATATAAAAAATCAAAACGAACGTAATTGTTATTATTTTTTTAAGTCTTTTATCTTATTGTTTTTTAGTCTTTTATAGTTTTATTCATACATTTTTATAGTATTTTATAATTTCTTATAGTTCTTTTCATACATTTTTATAGTATTTTATAATTTCTTATAGTTTTTTTTATAGTTTTGTGTAGTGTTGTTATGGTTTTTTTTATAGGTTTTTATTGGTTTTGGAATTCTTTTATAGTCTTCTTATATGTTTTTATAGTATTTAAAGGTTTTTTAAATGTTTGTTTTACTGTATTCTTTTATAGTATATATATATATATGTTTTTATTTTATAGTTTCATACAATTTTTTAGATTTGTATATGGTTTTTTTTGGGTGTTTTTATAGTATTCTATTGTTTTTTTTAGTTTTTTATTGTGATGTTATGGTTTTTTTAATAGGTTTTTATTGTTTTATGTATTCTATATAGTCTATTTTAATTTTTTTTTTTGTAGTCTTTTATAGTATTGTTATGTGTTTGTATTGTATACTTTCATATAATTTTTAGGTTTGTATATGGTTTTTATGGTTTTTTTTAATAGTTTTCTATAGTTTTTTTTATATGGTTTTTAGTAGTAGGTTTTATAATTATTTTTATGGGTCGAGGATCCAAAATGACACAAAAAATAATTTAATTGTAGCAGAGATATGACGAAGGAATCTTATTTGATTATAAGGGACACAAATTATATAGATGACTTAAATACCCTTATGAAGAAAAATTAAAATAATGGAACGGCAGTGCTATGATGTTTTTATTGCCTTCCGGTTCGGTGGGTCGGCATCATTGCTCCATGTTCAGTGATTCAATATAAGTTGGTGGATTTAAAAAATAATAATAATAATAATAATAATAATAATAATAATAATAAAATAAAAATAAAAAATGGCGGCTACACGATGATAGGAAGCAGGGGAAGTTGGTCTTGTCTCAGCAGGGGTATATTGAAAAGGTATTATCCAAGTTTGGCATGTCAGCAGCCAAACCTATAGATACTCCTATGGCACCAACTCTACATCATTGTGTTTGCTCCATGATCGGTGAAGAGGAAGAATACATGTCAAGAGTTCCATATGCTAGTGCAAAGACGATCCCTAATGTATGCCATGGTCTGTAATAGGCCTGATTTGGCTCAGGCAGTCGGTGTTGTCAGCAGGTTTATGGTTCAACCTGGAGAGGAACACTGGAAAGCAGTGAAGAGGATATTCAGGTACCTTAGGGGTACATCAGATATTGGACTCATTTATGGAGGTGGTACTCAATATTTTGTCACATGGAATGCGTGATTCGATTATCGCTTGATGTGATGACAGGAGATCTATAGCTGGGTATGTGTTTACTTTGGGTGGTTTGTTGTAAGTTGGAAGACAACTTTATGTGGAGTCTGATGACATTATCTACTATCAAGCAGCGAGTACATGGCAGCGATGTAAGCGACAAATGAGGCAATCGGTTAAATAGGCTAGTCAATTATCGAAGTCGCATCAAGATCAAGCCAATGTGTATTGTGACAGTCTTAGTGCAATACGTTTGGCAAAGGATCAGGTTCATCATGAGAGAACCAAGTGCTAGAAGTTATAGCACCGATCGAGACACTCGATCTTAGCACGGCGGAAGCTTATGCTATTTACGATATGAAACATAACTAATTAATCCAACGAGAAGGTCAAAGATTTACCTTATCGGAGAGGAAGAGATGATCGACCAAAGGGAGATGCCGTGATCTTCCGGATTATGTCTCCTAGCGACGACTGGTGGACGTCGATCCTCGCCGTAGAACCTCCTCGAATATGCATTCTTCTCTCTATGACTAGAACAAGAAACTAATTTTTCTCTTTTATTTGATGAATGGCGCCATAATGTAATATGTTATGTCTTTAGGAGGAACTCTCTTTATATAGGAAAATAACTAGTCCAAGAGAGTTATCCTTTTCACACCACAAAACCTATTCCCATAAGGAAAAGATATTTTTGCTACAAAATAAGAAATAATTCCCAAAAATCAATCTCTTAATTTTTCCATTAATTATCTAACAAATAGATAATTAATTAATCACACATATGAGATAATCTAGGAAAATTTCTTCTCCTAACTTATTCATATTAATGGCGCCAATTTAGTCAATTTTTAATAGAAAATATCTTTTCTATTTTACATATTTACCAAATAAATAATATTCAGTATATTTATTAAATAGACCAACTATTTAATTTAATCTAGGGTTCCATAAAACAAGAAAACACTCACGCGTGTTAGGAGCCAACCAGGGACCATGGACCTATAATCAGAATTTACAATAAATTAAATAAAATATTCATCGAACATAATATTTCTATTTAACTCATTAATCCCGGAATTACGCCACCATAAATCCGAAACTGAACTCTATCGATTATAGATATAACTTATTCTCAAAACGTCGAGTCGAGTGGATAAGTGTCCATTGATATAATCATTTCATATAAACCAACCCTCCATAGACTATCCGTAACGAAGTAGGATTATTTTCGTAAACCCTTTTCAATACATCTTATCCTTATTTACCATTAACCCACTAGTGATCAATTAGTTCATAACCAATACGAACTCCCGGGATCGATCAGTTTCTAGGATCAACAAATAAGGGGATTGTCTTTCTACTTCCCGCAGGAAGGAATGGATTCCATATCTGTGAGACACACTTCTCACTCATTTCAAAATAGTGCCAACGTGAAAGTGATTCGGACCGCGCCTCTTAGCGATCCTTAACGAACACATCAAACCCTATCCTGAAACCAGTAGGAGTCTGTAATCACTTCAGGATTAAGGTTAATCCATACATGATCATCTTGCGATTTAATAAGATTTCTCAATCACGAAATTATATGAGAAACGCAGATTAAATCGGTCCGATCTATATGACTCTCATCATATATAAATGCCCCACTTAGACAACCAATGTCGACGGTCCGGATAGGACAAGTCACACCCATAAAGTGTTCAGGCGCATTAATGGTGGTTTAATCAATAGACCCCATACTTTGATTAAGTTCACCACGGACTAACATTTCAAGTGTATCATCATAAAATTAATCCTCGCGTCGTCACACACTAAGTTAAATGGCTACATATGATACGACTTAGGGTTTTCAAGAAAGTGTATTACTTACAAGCCTGAAGCAAGTAATAAGATGAGAATAAATCTGTCATTATTAATTCTAAAAATAATTACATAAATTGTCTTTGGGCGCTACTTCCAACAATCTCCCACTTGCCCGTAAAGACAAGCAATGATTATTTTTAGAGCACCACACCCTTATTCTTTCTATCCACAACATTCTCCCACTTGCTCTATCGCAGATGAGACATATCTCCCAATTTCATACCCGCCAAGGACTTATCGGTGACATTAGATGCCATAAGACTTGGTAAATTGATCGGCCAGGTTGTCGGTTTAGTGGCGATCTTTAGGACCGAAACGTCGCCTCTATGCACGGTCTGTCTGATCAGGTGGTACTTTCTCTCAATATGCTTTGACCTCTTGTGATTGTGAAGATCATTTGTATAAGCTACCTCTCAAATTGTTTTCACGGGTAAAAAGGTATCGGCTCATCAAGACCTGGAGTCACTTCCCGGTCCAACAAAGAACTTCTCAAGCCTCACTGCCTCTTTAGCTGCTCCGAAAGCTGCTATGTATTCGACTAACAGAGTCAAACTGGTAGTGTTGGATTGCTCCAGACTATAGCTCCATCACTATGAGTAAACACTGAGCCTGAGATCGATTCACGATCATCCTTAATCCGACCAAAAATTCAGAATCAGTGTAGTCAATGACACTCAGGTTCGCACCCGAATGCACAAGCATATGATTCCTCATTCTCTAAAGATACTTGAGGATGCACTATACTGCTTTCAACGTCCGAATCCAAGACTCGACTTTTCTTGACTTTTAATAACTGACTTTCTATCCAAAAGAGAATTTATCCTATTTTCTCTATATCCGAAGATTGAGAGAATTATTCCGTGACGGGTTGGGTAGAAACCTCTCGTTAAATATTGCATGCACAAAAATGCATTATCATCTTAACCAATAAGATGCATGGGATATTGCCAACAACTTGTTCTCATGAATTCGACCGAATCAAATTCTAAGAATATAGTCCACTTCTCTGATTCAGAGAATCTTGGCTTGTCAGTTTCTGACTTCAGATAACACACCCATGTTGTTTCCAACTGTTGCAGTTTTATCTTTTATTAACACTAACGTCTACTACTTTACCAATATTGATTCTCCAGTCTACACAAGACTCATCAATATTCTGGTCAAGCCCACACATTTCAGAACATGTGAATTTTAATGACCTGAAGGTTTACTTTAATCCATTAATGGATATAAGCATAGGCAGTCAATCTGACATAGGCTTTAAGCTAAAACCCTTCTGTTCCGAATGAATTCAAACTCCATTGTACGGCAAGAAAGTTCAGGGCATCACCCCTGTTAGTCTTTCTGCTTTTCATGGAGTCAAGCAAGGTTGAATGGTGAGAGAGTTCAGGGCATCACCCCTGGTTAACTCTCTACTTCTCAGGGAATTACCCCTAGACCACTTGGCTTTGCCTTGAAAGTAAAACTTTCTCATTCATTCAACACTTTTCCATGTAGATCCAATTACTCCCACTGGGCCTGAGACACTCAGGTGGTTCTACAAGAGTATGAACAGAATTGGAGCACCAAAACTCCATATACTGGTTTATGGCTTTAAACCAACCTCCTATTGTCAGAATCCTATAAAGTCTTCCCTAAAAGACCATAGGTTATTAATCACCCGATGAGATCTGTAAAGTTCAGATGATCACAAATGGGTCAATGGTTAAACCATACTCCCACTGCATTTGGGTGGATTGATATTCTGATCTAGTTCAGTAGTATTAATCAGCGTAATCCCCAACAACCAATGTTGGATATGGTCTGATGAAATCAGATAGTAACTCTTTGAGTAACTGTACTTCAAG
Organism: Gentiana macrophylla; assembly: GCA_026214975.1. Lineage (NCBI taxonomy): Eukaryota > Viridiplantae > Streptophyta > Magnoliopsida > Gentianales > Gentianaceae > Gentiana > Gentiana macrophylla. The sequence continues at coordinate 322,295 of JAOBSW010000858.1, forward strand.
GTCTAAGGTTGTTATTTAAACATCCTTTCAGAAAGGCTGTGACATTACAACCGTCACTTTCCAACCTTCTCTCATTGCATTAAGATATTTCACGATCAGTCACCATCTGAACGTGTACGCAAGATCTCCAGTCCTACCTTCAAGTTGTAGTGCTAAATGCCTCTATTTGCGGAAGTGGAGTAAATGTTATTCACTCTTTATCCACAAATTCATAAGCATCTTCTAGGTAGACTTCTCGGTATTACATAATAATGTATACCGTTATTTTGTAACTAATATCTTAATTGAGTTAAGCAGTGTAATATAGCATATCAATAACTATACAAGACAATACAAGGTTTATCCTTTCAGTGAAATCGTTTCACCCGGAGGTAGGCCAAGCATCAGTGCCAAAACTATGCTATAGCCTATATCTGAGCATGGGATACTCGTTTTCTGGTAATAATATCAGAGATTCCTCCAAATATTTTGATAAACTAATCGGCATTTCGAGTAGTTATCGGACATAATGTCTACCACTCAAAACCTTCCACTAGCTTGTATCCTTCATAAGACCCGAAGGTCAATATGAACAAGTAGTGATACTTTTCACTCTATTACCTTTCCTAATTGAAAGGTAACTTAGTCATTTTTCCTTTGAGATAGTGTTCTTAGGCGGGAGATAGGAATCACCCTTAGCCGATCTTGAGATCTTATCTACAGGATATATGCACTAATTAATAGATGCCGAAGAATCGTTCATCTAAATACGGTAACCATTTGTCTTAATAGTTTATGATGTGTTACATATACCTTTCAAAGATTACTTAGTGGTTTTAACTTTATCGGACAAAAGTCCGAGTCTCGTAATCGTATACAAACGTCAAATTCACTTTCTTTAAGGCAACTATATTATCGATGTGAAAGTGAATCCATTTGTTCCAACGAATCAGAAAACAGAAATTATATTTCTTCGATATTCAAAGATTAAAATCCGAAATTTATTTCCTTATATCACTCCCACTATTTTAGCTGAAATAACTGCCCGTTGTCTACTCTTCATCATGAATGCCCAGCTACCTTATTCTTACAAAAGAACTTTAGCTTCCGAGTCAAATTACTCGATTAAGAAAGTCTACAGGATTCATAGGTTAGTGATCGAAATCACTTTCCTTATCCTATGCTTTCTTTTATTAATCTTTTCGTTTAGCCTTTAACTTATTTAGTTTAGATGACTTACACTTATAGACATTTACCTTCTCATTCTTGGCTTTCTATAAAAGGAAATGGCCTTGAACTAGCAGTTTATATGAGTAGACACTACTCAGTAGCGTGTGGTATGTCCGGTGAGATTGATACAACATTATTCTCGTCATCTTTGAACTAATTTTGGTTTGTCTCTCGTTCAACACAAGTGACAAAGAGTGACATACTTATCAATGTCACTTAAGTTTGTAGACTCAAGAGGAACATCCTCTTCCGAAAAAATTAATTTGCATTCTCGATTTATGAGTTCAACGTTCTTGTTACTTTTCCATTTTTACGAAGTCGTTATTAGTCAATTTATTATATTTAGTAGTTTAGATACCATGAGATAATATGCGATTGTAAAATAAATCAAGACAGGATTATAAATCAAATCATACACCACAACAAATAAGAAATTTTAGGAATTATAAATGTGATGTCATGCATGCGGTTTATCCTACCATTCAAGGATTTAACCTCACATCATACTGCCACCGCAGGGTCGGTATCAGCACAATGACGGTTAAATTGAGACAATCTCTCTCAACAATTAAACAATTAAGAATCAGACATCTCCATTTAATTGTTGATTACCTTCCTTTTTCACCAAGATATTTCCAAAAATATCCTTGTGAGTGTGACCCTCATTGTTTTGACCTCAAAGTACGCCCGAGTATGCGACCGCATGGTCGGTCGATGACTCGACAGTACCCAAAATCATATCCTTTCGGAGACCAAGCCTTGAATTTTCATAGGGGTGATGGCCATCCGCAGGGGGCCGTAATCAAAGCGGCTCGGCGTCACCCTTCTCTCGTGTGCTTGTGTCAACAATAAAGGCCGAGGGTCGATTGTCACCTTCTCTCGCTCCCACTCGTTATTTTGAAAATTATGTAGTCTTATTAGGATTTTTAATTACTTCACAATCCAAAAGAAATAAATCATGAATATTTAAGTTAATCCTCCCACTAGTTCATCGGTTACAAATACCGTCTAGTGTCACTTATTCACGACTTTCCAATTTTATGGATTTATTAAAATTCCTTGTGTAGACACTACACAATTAAATTCACCAAGAATTTTATAATCCCAATACATTAGGACATTATGAATTTTCTACCAAATCGAAAAACAATAAATCACAAATTTAAAGCTCCCACTAGTTTATCGGTTTCAAAACCGTCTAACAAGGGATGACACTATATTCATGATTTTCCAATTTTTGAAGATTTAAAAATTTCTTGTGTAGACATTTACACAACAAAAATTCACCAATGAATTTTATAGTCCTAATATTGCCATGATAAAAATTTAGGATCTTAGAATAATCAAAAACAATAAATTATGAAAGCAATCACCAACTTATCGGTTCCAAATACCGCCTAGTTGGTGTCCAATCTTTTCACGATTTTCCAATTTTCTCGATCATTAAAATCCTTTTACGTATACACTACATAAATAAAATTCACAAAGAATTTTATTATCCTAAAAGGTTCTGGGATTGTTGAATTTTTCGAATAAGTCGAAAAACAATAATCAAGAAAAGCAACCACCAACTTATCGGTTTTAAACCCTGGTTGAGCTTTAACCGAGTTCACCGAATGGTGTCGGGATTAGCTAAGCCGACCCGTCCTCTTCGTTGGTTCATGTATACGATTTCTTTGGATGAATCGGGCTAAGGCTGCCCCATTGAGCCTCAGCTCGCCGGATAGCTTGACCTTGCCGGACCCCCGACGCTAACGTCGCACTTGGACGGACAAGTCGAGCCGAAGCCCCGTTGACCGCCCGAACCAATTTTCGAACCTTTTGTTCGGTTGGTGTCCAACTTTTCCGGATTTTCCAATTTTTCAATTATTAAAATTCTTTTATATAGTAATACTACATAATTAAAATCCACGAATGAATTTTAGATCCTAAGATTAAATTTACCGAGTAAATTTTATTTTATAATGTGAATTTTATATCCCGATAAAATTCCCTTTATTTTAATTAATTTAATTTAATTACCACCACTTAACTTATGGAACTTAGACCTTTTACACAAGGTATATGCAATCGATTTAGGTCATCATGCATTTCCTAAATTCTCGATTTCATAACCTTGACTTTAAATACTAAGTTTGATCCTTAGTCTTCAATAAGCGAGTTTGAGCCCTCGCCTTCGGTCTTCAAAGAGGTTCCTAAACTAGTCACTGACTGTGTACCCTCTTGACCTCCAGACAGTCTCTTTGATGAAAGTAAAATTTGAATTACGTGTTCATATATGTCTAATTAATGTCAAGATTAATTATCTACATGTATGCATATCTTTAGGAGTGGAATTCATGAATATGACGTGTCGTGACATGGTTATTTCACATAAATTATCAAACATGAAAATATGTGTAAAAATAAACCATTTGCATGATTGGCGTGATTTGCATCATATCTAATCTATTTAAACTTGGAATAGCAACAACAACAACAACAATATATATATATATATATATATATATATATATATATATATATATATATATATATACTAGGGGAAGCAACGTGCGATGCACGTTGTTGCCCTCGTACTTGTCGAATGCTTGCGCATGTTGGCTATATATGTATGATCAAAGGTTTTGTGTAGCTGGTGCTATTAGTAAACACATGGTGAAAGTAGATGTTAATGTAAGCTCCAGCTTACCACCCCAACAACCACAGAAAACAAGTGCAATTGTGCACGAATTAATTCTCTTACTTAAGTAGAATCCATTATCAGATGCACCGCAGAAACAAATCAAAAAAGCCACAGGTGTGTGATTTTAAAGTCATATATTTGGTGCTTGGTTTTTTGCTTATACCAGTTAGTGAACTAAAACAAAGATAAATAGTAACAAGTAACCATCATGGATTAGAAAAACAGAGTTCTCAAATCATTTATTGATTTCAGACCTTTTCTGATTTCCCCAACAGCATAGGAAGGGAAGACGAAGAAAAGGAAGGCATCTTAACAATTATAAAATTAATGTATCATGCTGGTAAGTGATAACATGGATATAGTAATAGCTTAAAAGAAGAGGAGATAGCAATGGATGATTGACAATAAACCATCTAAGTACTAAACATGTATGTCCACCAGGGGGGCGATTGCAATGCGGGCTTAAGGTAAAAGTCTTGCTGGTTTAAGCAGATAAAAGTCTTTACTGTTTTCCCTGAAAAAAAAAAAAAAAAACAAACAAACAAACAAACAAAAAAAAAACCTATAGCAACTCATAGAGTTGACAGAACAAACAATTTAGCAACGCAATTAAAAGAACTTTTGATCGGTAAATTGAAAACAAAACCATTATAAACTCAATCCATGAAATCAGCAAAACAAAAAATTCATAAACCTTTTTCTCCAAAATACACACAAAAAAATTAAGCCCTCAGCAAGAACCACAAGAAATTTGGCTGAGTATCCTAACTTAGCTCCAATTTGACTTCATTTAACATTTCAACTGGTCCAGCTTTATCCTACTATCAAGCCATCTTCATAAAAACACAAACTCCAAAAGCTTAAATCTTAGAGCAGGATACATGAGCAAATCAACCTACTTATATTATTCAAATTCAATACTACAAATCTTTTCAACCCCATGGATTGATTCAAAGAACACAAAGAAAGAGGAGAAAGAGAAGAAAGAGAAGTAAGTTTAAAAAGAAATCGACCTAGAAACAGTATTTTTCCGTAATAGTTTCTCTGGACAAAGAAGAATTAACTGCCATTTTCCATATTAATAATACAGGACAAAGATGCATAACTAACTTCAACACAAATTTCGAAAAATTCATAATCAAACAAAGATTTTACCAATTGAAAACATAGTCAATAGTGGAAGATTGAAGTGAATTATATTACCTACAAGAACGAGTAATATGCAAAAGACCATCAGTAGAAAATCCAGAACACTTATCAAGCTTCAAAACCTCAAGAAAGTTCCTTATACCCGACGCCAACAACTGAAGATCTGTATCCGTCACAATCATCCTCCTAAAATGAAGCGATTTCAGCTTCAGTATAAACTCTCGTAATCTCGCCGCTGTAGCTGTGCATTACACTGCTGCATTAGGTTATAATGGTGCATTTGGAGCTGCTGCTGCAAATTTGCCAAGTATTACCTGGATCAAACTGCATTTCTAGCCTACTTAAACAGGTCATATGGAGAGAATTCATATTAATCAAACTCTAGCACTTAACATACACACGATAAGTAACCTCGTATCTCGTTTTAATCCTAACAACATTCAACAAATCCTGCTGTTTAAAGACACAAGAATAGATTCATGACACTTGAGTGAAACCAAAGATCCCAAAACAGTGACCAGAGCAAGAAAATGAATAGAAAGTTAGAAACAGACTAACATGTCCATGATGAGTCTTCAATCCTCGATCCTCCACCAGTCGGTAATCAACTAAAAATTCAGTAAAGGCTCTAAACAACAAAATAGCGATAACACAGACAAATTACCTGTAAATGGAAAAAAACGATCTCTGAAAGTAGAGAAAGGTGTCGGCTCCTCCGCAACTCCACCATCTGGAATTCCCTACATAGTCAAACCACCTAGACACAAAACAGTGAAACACATCAGATAAAGATTAACAAACCAACCCTACTACATAATCCTCTGAGAGTGAACCCTTGAACTCAAGGGCTATCTCAGAAGGGGTATGACAGAATCAATTTTAGCATCACCTACTTCTCGTTGAGTTCTCAATTCCAGTTTATCTCAGTTGGCAACTACTTAATAACAAGATTTTTCACATCGTTCACATGCCTCTGTTGAAGTAATGCATCTTGGTGACCAACAACATATAAGGGTGTTGTTGATTCGCTAAGATGTACAAAACTTCATTTGTCAAGCTTGTGTAAAGGTACTACGATGCTGATGAATGGTTTATTGTATTTGAGAAACCGATACTTGGTCATCCGTCATTAACAAATTAGGAAGGCAAAATAAGAATTAGAGCACAACATTCGATAAGGCAAAAAGAAACTTACCATAGGGCTCCAGGATGAGGATGAACACCTCCATGAGCATACATTGCAGCATAAGGTGCACCATAAGGTGGCATCATAGGCTGTAAAATGGAACCGTGAAATTAGCAATGAAATTACTATGCAAATTACACACTATCACGTTTATATTTACTGTTGACATACCAGTTAATAAGTGGGTGTAATACAACAAGTTATTTGCTTCAAGGCCTTCTATTAAGTCCCAAAGTTGTCCACCATTCAAAACCTGACCTTTAAAAGTGGGATATTCTGCAAAACCTCCAGGCTAGTTAAACAACACACAAAATGCAGTTTTATAATGTCATCCTCCTTGATCGATGCTCATAAACAATGCCTAGAACTTCAGTGTTCAAATTTGAAAGAAACAATATAAGAAACCTTGCCTGTGTGATTTGAGAATTGAACGGAATTGATGGGATCCACATCATATCCCAATAGTTGAAGGGGGAAAACAGCTAATTTGTTACCCACATATCCCTGAACATGAAAATTCAGCATAACTGGACCTGCTTTTCCTAATTCCCAAATACTCATACAAGGGACAGCCCTTTAATGATTCAAAACATTAAATACTACTCATAGCACAACTTCTATATAAGTAAGGATACCATTGGCTGGCAAAATAGAAGAAAATCCCAGCTACACACATACATAATGTGAACTCTAGATCAAATATAGTAACACAGATCTCCTTTTACTGCTTCTCCTCTCTTCTTCCCTTCCCCCTGCTTTTCCCCCCAAATCGTAACCCTACAGGTCTAACAATTAAAAAAAAAAAAAACAAACAAACAAACATGCAGTAAACCTACCAAGATTGGAATCTGGCTCCTTCTCCGTGAGGTAACAAAACCATTCTCTGCAATTGAACTCGTAGCATAATTAGCATTACTGTAAATATTAAAAGAATTTCTTCAATTTAAACGAGGGAGAAATGGAAAGTTGAAGATGAGAAAAGAGAAATTGATCGATAAGCTTTGAAAGTAAGATATTGCAAGATAACAACGACACATCTGTCTCGCAACTTGGAAGGATTGAGGTAAAGAGATTGACGGTGGTGGATGCACCTAAGCACCTAACCTGGACAGCAGCCATAGGAAGAGAAGGGCGGTAGTGGAAGGCGTATCAATTAACATGCCAGACGAAAACGACGTCGTTTTAAAAGTAAAGGCGGAAAAAAAAACAGAAAACGACAAATTCAACGTCCAACTATCTAAATATATTAATACTTCTAAGTTTAGATATATATATATATATATATATATATATATATATATATATATGTCGTGCAGTATCTTTGATGCAATTGATAAAAGGAAAAATTTGATGCTTTTCCTTTTTCTTCAACTTCAGCCGCCGCCATTTTTATTTATTTATTTATTTTTTTGAATTCAGCACCTGGAACTGCGCCCCTTTTCTTCTTCCTTTGAAGATTGTGCAGCGCCCCTTTTTCTTTTCCATTGTAGAAATTTGGCCGACGGATCCGACGAAATAAATACTACTACTTATGAAATTTAAATTGTAAAATTTAATTACATAAATTGTAAAAATAAATTACATATATTCTATACTCGTATAATACTAATTATCCAAACTACAATAGATCTAAATCTAACCCCATCCATCTCATCAACCACAACATTCAATCACATAAATAAAAATAAAAGATTTAATCTTATAAGTTAATTCCACTCTAAATTAATTAATTTTGCTCTCGATATCGTAAAAATTTAAACCTTTTCTCCGATACCACATGCTAGAAGTTATAAGACCGATCGAGACAATTCGATCTTGACAAATGATGGAAAACGATATTTACGATATATTAAACATAACTAATTAATCCTACGAGAAGGTCAAAGATTTACCTTATCGGAGAGGAAGAGATGATCGACCAAAGGGAGATGCCGTGATCTTCGGATTGTGTCTCCTAAATGACGACGGTGTGACGTCGATCCTCATCGTAGTAACCTCCTCGAATATGCACAAGAAAAACCCAGGTTTATCTTCTCTCTACACTGTAATGTTAAAGCGATTTTTCTCTCCTTTATTTGATGAATGGCGCAATAATGTAATCTGTTTTGTCTTTAGGATAAACTCTCTTTATATAGGAAAATAACTAGTCGAGAGAGTTATCCTTTTCACACCACAAAATCTATTCCCATAAGGAAAAAATATTTTTGCTACAAAAAAGAGATAATTCCCAAATATCCAACCTATAGATAATTAATTAATCACACATATGAGATAATCTAGAAAAATTTCTTCTCCTAACTTATCAATATTAATGGCGCCAATTTAGTCAATTTTTTAATAGAAAATGTCTTTTCTATTTTATATATTATTTACCAAATAAATAATATTTACATATTCATTAAATAGACCAACTATTTAATTTAATCTCTAGAGTTCCATAAAACGAGAAACACTCGCGTGTTAGAGCCAACCCAGGGACCACTGGACCTATAATCAATAGCTACAATAAATTAAATAAAATATTCATCGAACATAATATTTCTACTTAACTCATTAATTCCGGAATTACGCAACCATAAATCCGAAACTGAACTCTATCGATTATAGATATAACTTATTCTTAAAACGTCGAGTCGAGCCGATAAGTGTCCATTGATATAATCATTTCATATAAACTAACCCTCCATATACTATCCGTAATGAAATATGATTATTTCCGTAAACCTTCTTCAATACATCTTATCATTATTACCATTAACCCACTAGTGATCAATTAGTTCATAACCAATTCGAACTCCCGGGATCGATCAGTTTCTAGGATCAACAAATAAGGAGATTGTCTTTCTACCTCCCGTAGGAAAGAATGGATTCCATATCTGTGAGACACACACTTCTCACTCATTCCAGAATAGTGCCAACATGAAAGTGATTCGGACCGCGCCTCTTAGCGATCCTTAACGAACACATCAAACCCTATCCTGAAACCAGTAGGAGTCTGTAATCACTTCAGGATTAAGGTTAATCCATATATGATCATCTTGTGATTTTATAAGATTTCTCAATCACGGAATTATATGAGAAACGCAGATTAAATCGGTCCAGTCCTATATGACTCTCATCGTATATAAATGCCCCACTTAGACAACCAATGTCGACGGTCCGGATGGGACAGTCACACCATAAAGTGTTCTGGGCGCATTAATGGTGGTTTAATCAATAGACCCCATATTTTGATTAAGTTCACCACGGACTAACATTTCAAGTGTATCACCATAAACTTAATCCTCGCGTAAGGCCACACACTATGTTATATGGCTACATAGGATACGACTTAGGGTTTTGATAGTGTATTATTTACAAGCACGAAGCAAGTAATAAGATGAGAATAAATCATCATTTATTAATTCTAAAAACAATTACATAAATTGTGTTTGGTGCTACTTCCAACACCAAGCACATTGATGTTAGGTATCATTTTCTAAGAAATGAGAGGAGGTTTATAGTGGAAAAGATCAAAGATCGATGTGAACCTGGCGATATGTTCATTAAACCATTCAAGGAGCAAGTTCAAGTTGTGTCCGGACTTCTTTGAATGTCCAAAGTCGTTAATTTGAATGGGAATACTCAAATTTGAAGGTGGAGGTCTCATTGAGGTATTCAAATCTAAAGACAAAGAGGATTTTCGGCACTTTGTCGGTTTGCATGAAGTTGAAGTCAATGTGGAGATTTGTAATGGTGACATAAACTTATGCTCATCGAGGTTTGGTATGGAAACATGTTCGGTCAAGAATGTATAAAGCATCTCTTTGAAATCGGTGTTCAATTTAGGGGAGCATGTTCAGCAGGTTGATCAACTCTTGATGGCTAGTTCATCGAAGACAAGTCTGGCGATGCTCGCAGACTTGCGAGAATACATCTGTTGCATGTTTGTTCGAGTTACTACGGGGTATTTCGGTCATTTATTGGGTTGGATTTTTAGTCGGTTGGGTTCGATTCCCAAGAATATAAATACCGTCTGTATTAATTGTAACTTAATGTAACTTTCGGTGATAATAAAATATCCTCGTTTGTCCGTGGAGTAGTTGGCACATTGCCGTAAAACCACGTTAAATCTGTGTTCTTCTTGTTTCGTGTTTGTTTACTTGTTATTCTTTTATCATTACTTACAATCACCATCACTTCTTGATCGATCCGTCATAACATAAGTGTTGTTAATAAACATGGTCAAATTCAACAGTGTTAACAATTTTATTTTATATTTTTAGATTTGAAAACAGTTCCTACTAAAAAACCGTAGGTATGATTTTTTTTTTTTAATATAGCATGCCGATCGACGTTTTTTTTTCAAGTCAAAATATAACCACGACGCTATGAAAATTTATGAAACGTGCTCGAACTCTTTTAAAGGCCGACGATGTAATGTTTTCCTGACCACTTTCGGTTAGAATAAACTAAATTGTTCTGACCATGTTTGGGTAGGTATAATGTTTCACGTTCTGACCAAACTTCGATCAGAATATAAGCGCGTAAATGAAAAAAGAATAGGTAAAATTTTTAATTAATTACTGTGTAATAAGACAAATAGCTGTATGAAAAAAAAATTTCTATTTATTTTAATAAGACACAGTTTTCCTATTGCTCAATTTAGAGCAAACAGGTCACTTCAAATTCTCACCCACCATTCAAAAAAAAAAAAAAAAAAAAAAAAAAAAATATCTCACCCGCAAGTTGCCTTTTATTTTCATTTTTCCTCTTCCCTTGTTGTTGTTTAATTACCTTGTTATTTTCTTTATATTTTGTTTTTTATGAATCTGCGATGTCGGATAAAATCTAGATTAATAATCCGGGCCAAATTAACTCCTCGCAACAATCTATCAAGAACAAATAACAACGAAGATGGAGATTTTTGGGGTTATTTTAGATCGAGTTTGAGAGTTCTTTCTCAAGCCGCTTTACGTATCCAATGTGTGTAATTGGAATCAAGTATCTGTAGTTCCTTGAGGCTTTGTTTATATAAGGGGCGTCTCGCCTATTTCTTGTCCTGCAAGTATTAGGATTATTTCCCAACCCCTAAGGATTAATTCGTGTAAATCCCATTGATTTAGGGATAATTATGGTTATATTTGATTGTGGGATCATCGTCCCATAATCATGGGATTCTTTCCAAGTTTATCCTATTATATAGGTACACGTTTAAATATCAAAATAAGGAAAGCTCTCAGACGGCCTCTGACCGAGCTCTCAGGTCGTCGCGATTTGAGTTCATGGCCCGCCCTCCCATAACCGAATCGTCTCTGTAGTGGTCTATTCGGGAAGGATAGGTGGTAGCCCCCCACATGGGCTTAGGCCTGCTATACCAGATGGCTCTTAGCCCTCATAATTATTACTCTTCTCTCTCTTGATTTATTACATGGCCATTCTCAGAACGACAAGTGGCAAGATTCACTCCGACCTTCGTCATAAGCCCCCTAGGTCTGCCCGGGCTCCTTTGGAGCGGGGCAGATCTGACCTAGGTGGAGCGTAGATCGGTTGTCTTACAGCGTTAGGGTTTGCCTTGCCACGTGGCAGGGTTGCTGTTATAACTCTGTTATAACGCACCCAAGAAAATAGGCATTTCTGCACATGCTTTAATGATGGGGTCATTTTTGTTAGGAAATCTACGCGGGAACGCAGCGGAATTTAAAATTTTGATTTCCTTTTACCCAAGATCGACTTCGTTTAAGCAATAAACGAATAAACTAAAGACGGCGGTTACCTTGGTTGATCTAAAAGATCGACGCTTTGACCGTCTAAGGAGGGTAGTTCAGCATGGAGTCGCCCAAGTGTTCGGCCTCTACCGCTAGTCCACACGAACGACCGCTTGAGAATCCCATCATGGATTCTTTATTGGAAAACTCCGGTTCTTGCTAGACCCGCCCTTTTCCCCTCCTCACAAACTCACTATAGGAAGCCCCTCTTTCTTACACAAGAACTATGAGTTCTTGCAATTTTTTCACAAGAACAATTGCTCTTGGAAGAATGGTGTACAAAAGAGCTTGACACCCACCTCTTATTTATAGTGTAGGTGGCGCCATCTTCTAGAGTGGAGGAGAAGAAAACACTTTTCCCAATAAAATAAGGAAAATATAATTGATTGATTTATCTCATTTATTACAATATCTCATATTAAATAAATCAGGATATTGTCAATATCTCATATTGAATATTCCCAAGATATAGTCAATATCTTATATTGAATATTTATCTTTATTATATTACCATAAATCAATTCTACATGTGTATATATCACACATATATAACACATATAAATCTATTAATATATATACCAAATATAATGCAAATCCAATTTGCATTCAATGTACACACACGCATGCATTCAATATATATATATTATTTTATTTATTAATATCTAATATTAATAATAGGTAATACCATTAATTAAATTTCACAATCCAAGTGTATCACTTATACACATATGTGGCGCCACTTATCAATATAAGTGTATTTAATTAATCAACTCAATTAATATCTTATATTTAATTTATTCATAATAAATAAATACCACCATATTAATTTACCACTATAACCCGTATAGTCTCGAGATAAACTTTTCTTATTTGGTTATCATCTATAACCACATTTTAATCCGGCTAGATGTTCTTATGTGTGTGACCCGATAGGCTTCCGAATATGTTGGCCGTAGACACAAAGTGCAAATTACGAAAATGCCCCTTCATGCCTAACGATCACGGGATAGCGTCAGCAACACACCGTGACCCCAATCATCGGAAGAGTCAAATGCAATGACTACTACCTTTCATGTGAAAAGCGATTACGTGTAACTTACAATCCTATCATTGTAATAATTTCCATACGGTCGTTAGTCGAGTGTCAAAACATCAACGACCGTATCTTATAATCTGGATATCAAGCTCTCTCAAGTAACTCGTTTACTCTCCACTTTGCAAAGATTCACGAGAGTAAGACATTGAAGGCCATTTCGGATATTCGATCCCAATCATAGGATACGCGATTCCCGGACGACCAATCATGTATACTCCGCATGCTTGAAGATCATACCCAATCACTACCGCATGATCGCCCGTGGCTGGGGGAAACCTCAATAGTGTCAAAGCATGACAATCCACACCGTGATGCCGCGAAGACTCCGGTCAAAAGGATAATTACACAACCGCCACAAAGTGTGACACTTATCCGTGTAAGTGGGTCGATCCTAACGTCGCATTCTCTAATACACGCCCACGCATACCCAAGTGTCTCTACACTTCGATAGACGAGATTTATCCCCGACCTTAAAGACGAAGACATCTAATACGTGCTAGTCTGTTTTATACTATCAATGCCTGTTTAATAGTACATCGCCTAGAGACATTTAAGTATCAAACTTATTAAAGTGATTAGAGATCTCATCAACCATAATCGCCTATCATGGTTTCTCTATCACAGTTTAATACTAAGGACGTTATCATATAACAATTCATAATTGGTTCTTTAAAAGAACAGATATATGACAACATAAAAGCCATTTAATATATGTATAAACATAAAGAAATAGTAGAAATGATCCGACCCGGTCGGATCCGGTCCAACCCGATTGGGTTTAGGACACTATTTCAACAATTTTTCCAGACCATTTTTGGGGCTGATAACCCTTCAATCATATCACGTCTTTTCATACGTTAAATATACTTTCTTCAACCCATCCACATACAAGTAAGCATTCTGCCTTCTTCATATTTTGATTGTTTTATTGTTAATGAGTGAGCCGGTTATCCTTACAGACAGTTCCATCAAAGCATTATTCGAATCTGTATCTGAATCGGAGAGTGAAAATTCCCCTTTTAGGGTTAACTCTGAGAACCCTGTTCCTCTACCTGCTGAGAACCTTGTTCCTAAGCTTTTATCAACCGTATGGGATTTGAGCACCTCGTTCTAGCCCCTGATTCGATCCCTCTTATTCCGGTCCTACTCCCTCTTCTAGGACTTCAAAGTTCGTTTTGAACTTAAAAGCTCATATGGCTTTACGATCGCAAGCCGGTTGTCACGGCAACGATTCTAGGCTAACCAGGGGTGACTTGGTTTCCATTTGTAAGCAATATGGTATAGACACAAGGTTATATGACCCTAAGATTCCTGCCACCGGTACTTATGCCTATCAGGCTCCGGAAGGGTATTGTGCAGTATACAGAGAACAGCTCATATGTGGTCTGAGGTTTCCTATTTTCCTTGCTCTGGTAGCAGTCCTAGAGCATTATGGATTGGGGCTTGCCTAGGTTGTCCTCAACGGTATAAGGGCAATCATTGGTTTTTCCATTTGGTTCAGGTGCGTTTGCATCCCTTTCACTGTCCAATACTTCACACTTTTCTATCAGTGCAAGCAAGTGCCTGACTTGCCTGGGCTATACTGCTTCCCTCATCGGGGGGACTTCTTAAAGGATGTTCTAATCCTTGGAAAGGGGAGTCTTCCTATAAAGATTAGAGCGTTGATTCTTCTTCATCCGGCCTGAGGTGGCAATTAACTTGGGCCGATGGAATACTGCCGATCATTCTAGTGACCCTCGGCCTATAGATGTTGATAAGAAACTGATAAATGATATTCAGAAATACGGTATCAGCCTTGACTTGAAGAAATACTCATCTGAGCTGATTGATGCTGCCCAGTTATCCACTGCTGGTCCTGACCCCTATGTGGAAATGAGTGAAGAAGACTATGAACTTTGTAGGAGTCTTGTACTTATTTTACCCTTTTACTTTCCTGACCGGATAATTCTTGTGTTGACTTTGTTTTGCTTTATTGTTTGCAGTGTCTAGTTTTGCTGAGCTGTTTGATGATGCTGTTAAGGAGGAGGCACCCGGTGGAGCTCAGATCAATCCTGACCAAGGATCGGAAAGGACAGAGAGTGCTGAGTTGGTAGCTACTCGATCCGCGAGCACCATACTGGGTCCCACTACAGCACGGATCTGTTAGGAAATCTACGCGGGAACGCAGCGGAATTCAAAAATTTATTTCCTATCGACCCAAGATCGACTTCGTTTAAGCAATAAACAAATAAGCTAAAGACGGTGGTTACCTTGGTTGATCTATAAGATCGACGCTTTGACCGTCTAAGGAGAGTAGTTCTGCATAGAGCCGCCCAAGTGTTCGGCCTCTACCGCTAGTCCACACGAACAGCCCGCCGGAATCCCACCATGGATTGCTACTGAAAAGTTCCGATTGCTAGACCGGACCTTTTCTTCCCTCACAAACTCACTATAGGAAGCCCCCTCTTTCTTACACAAGAACTATGAGTTCTTGCAATTTTTCACAAGAACAATTGCTCTTGGAAGAATGGTGTGTGAAGAGCTTGGCAAGCCCTCTTATTTATACTAGAGAGAGGCGCCCCTATTGCTTGGAGAGGAGGAGAAGAAAAATCTCTTTCCAATAAAATAAGAAAACATAATTAATGTGATTGATTTATCTCTTTTAATTTAATATCTCATATTAAATGAATCCATAATTTATAATTCTCCAATATCTTATATTGAATGCAAATTATGTTATTATCATAAATCTATTTTTCTCAAAATCAATTAATATCACATATTAATATTATGGTAATCTCATTAATTAAATTGCACAATCCAAGTGTGTCATACACACAACAAGAATGCGCCCCATATCTTCATTAATTGACTTATGGAAACTTCTTTAATTAATATAATGCTATGATTAATTAATTTGCAAAAATACATGTATATCGTATATACATATTTTCGAAAATCATATGTATCAATATACATATTTAATTAATCATCATAATTAATATCTTGTATTATATTTATTCATAATAAATAAATACCACCATATTAATTTACCACTATAACCTCTATAGTCTCGAGATAAACTTTCCTTATTTGGTTATCATCTATAACCACATTTTAATCCGGCTGGATATTCATATGTGTGTGACCCGATAGGCTTCGAATATGTTGGCCGTAGACACAAAGCGCAAATTACTTAAAATGCCCTTCATGCCTAACGATCACGGGATAGCGTCTAGCAACACACCGCGTGACCCCAATCATCGGAAGAGTCAAAAGCAATGACTACTACCTTTCATGTGAAGCGATTACCGTGTAACTTACAATCCTATCGCTGTAATAATATCCATACGGTCGTTAGTCGATTGTCAAAACATCAATGACCGTATCTTATAATCTGGATATCAAGCTCTCTCGAAGTAACACGTTTACTCCCACTTTGCAAAGATTCTCGAGAGCTAGACATTCCTTATAAGAAGGCCATTTCGGATATTCGATCCCAATCATAGGATACGCGATTCCCGGACGACCAATCATGTATACTCCGCGATGCTTCAATATCATACCCAATCACTACCGCATGATCGCCCCGTGGTTAGGAGAGAAATCTTATAGTGTCAAAGCATGACAATCCACACCGTGATGCCATGAAGACTCGGTCAAAAGGATAATTACACAATCGCCACATAGTGTGACACTTATCTCGTGTAAGTGGGTCACCTAACGTCACGCATTCTCTAATACACGCCCACGCATACCCAAGTGTCTCTACACTTCGATAGACGAGATCTATCCCCGCCCTTAAAGGCGTAAGACATCTAATATGTGCTAGCCTGTTTATACTATCAATGCCTGCTTAATAGTACATCACCTGAGACATTTAAGTATCAAACTTATTAAAGTGATTAGAGATCTCATCAACCATAATCGCCTATCATGGTTTCTCTATCACGCTTTAATACTAAGGACGTTATCACATAACAATTCATAATTGGTTCTTTAAAAGAACATATATATGACAACATAAAAGCCATTTAATATATGTATAAACATAAAGAAATAGTAGAAATGATCCGACCCGGTCGGATCCGGTCCAACCCGATTGGGTTTAGGACACTATTCCAACAATCACCCCTTGGCCTAAAACCAATCACTGCACACACAAGACCAAGTTGAAACACAAGAGTCTTATGCAATACTCGCAACCAAATTTCAGCCATAAACGGATCGCTATCCGTGGGGACTCAGACTATCTTCATATCACGTTCCAAATGACCAAGTCAAAGGAACCGCCTCAACACACACACGAATCTCTGACGAGACCCTGGTCCTTGCTTCAAGAAATGAATCCACTTACTATATCAACTATATAGAAAAGGTGGAAGAACCATACAAGGTTCAGGAATGAACCTTCTAGATCCATGTACTGCTCCCGCTGCGCCTCTAAGGCACTACTGTGTTTTGGCTAAGTTGTAGAATTTACAGTGACCCATATGCTAGAACATTTCCAGCTCACTGTATCACTTAATCAATGTGATCGCAAACCCCCATTTGTAGCTCCCACTCGCCTTCATAAGACTCGGGATATACGCCTCATATATCTACGTTTATATAATTCCAAGTTTCAATAAACCAGAACCTTTCCTTAACTTGTTTAAGGATATTCTCGACATTCACGATTTACTTTCATACTTGCTCATGACTATTCATGGAATATGAACATCCGGCATCATCTATAAGATGGTTCATATCGCATTAAGCGAAGGAAACCTTCCATAAGCATCATCATCTTTCACCTCATCTTTGGGACCAACGCCCTAACACGAGATAGATCTTGCGATCTATGCTAAACTTCTTTTAGCATCACATCTATATAGGTAAACAATAATCTAACAAAGATTAAATCTATCACTATAGATTCTTATTTCTAAAATAAGAATCGCTAATCCAAGTGCTTTCGTAAAGAACTTGAACTACCAAACATTAATTGATCGTGACATGGGGTGATAATTCTAGAGAGATATATAATACCTTACTCAAAAATCGTAACACACTCCCACTATCCAACTTGCACATGGGCATATCCTTCTTTGACTAAATCAAACTCCTTTGATTATCAAACAAAGAAATAAATCAGAGAAACTTGTTTGAGTCCATAAATGGATCTCGTGGGCTTACATATCATGTTATCGTCTCATGAACATCGAGCTTTCGCTCAACGTCATCAACACTATCATATAGTCATGATACAAAGTTATAACAAGTATTATCTCGAATAGAATCGGGCTCAGCTTACAGGACATTCCTCAGGTAAGACAGACTAGGTTCATAACCTGGTTGTCACCGATGGAATCTAATTCGAGATATTATGGCTCCTGGCCATATCTCTCAATCTTGCCTTTCAAACATTCTTTCATAAGTCGTGAGATATTCATTCTTCAAGATGAACATACCAATAGCCTTTTCGAGGCTTGAGGTTATCCATGACTTACGTAACTTTTTGTGTGCACTGAAAGCAAAGTGTTCTACACCTCATCGCTTATGCGGCGTCCGCTCAATTTCCATTGGTTGAATATATCTTTGTGGTTCTCAAACTCTTTTGAGATACGATTCACTCCCCATTTGTTTCTTTTGGAAGAAACACTTCCTTTAGAAGACAGCATGTTTGGAGACAAACGCCTTTTGCTCCGCGGACGAGTAAATAATATCTAGCGTACTTGCTAAGATATTCCACAAAGTTGCATATGCCGTACTAGGCTCCAAGCCTTTCTGACTTTGCCTATGAAAACTTCAAATCATCGGTTAAGATAGATTCGACATTATCCTCTTCCATATCTAATATGGAATTTATTCAACCTTTATTCTTTGGAACTCGGTTAAGTATAAGGGCACTATCCCGAAACAGATAAGGGATACTTCGCATGGCTTGCGTCACACCTTTATCATATAAAGTGTTATTTCCATTTTGGGAACACAATCTAATTGCGTATCCCAAAGATGGTATCCTTCAAGGAGAATCTTATTCCCTTCGCAGGCGACTTCGAAACACCCCAGTGTATTAATTACTTCAATCCAATTGAAGATTAATTCTAAGTAGCTCATCAATCTCATATTCGCATCTTGGCTCGAACTTTTCGGGCTTTCCGAATTATGCACTTCATCGAGTACACTTGACTATTTCTAAAAATAGTCATAGAGATTAACAAACAATTATTTATGGCATTAATTGTCATAAGCCAACAAACATCGGTATGTTTAGGCTTTAGACAATTCTTCTAGATTTTACAACCTTTTTCATAAAAGGTATTTTAGTCATCTTTAGATAAGATACGTATCACCCACGTGATTCATAATCATATGGTTCAACATCATCGAATGACGTTTAATTATACGCTCCTTCCAGGAGAGACTATGTCTACAGAGTAACCACAAATCAAGGATAATAACCATACAAATATTTAGTTGAGATCTCATCACTTATATCATCTATATAGTGACATCAATCTAGTATGTTAGATTCAAAGTGACCTTTCAACTTTATCGAATAACATTTATTCCTTACAATTGAATATGTCTACTAAATCCTAACAAATAATCGAAAGCATGTTCTTTATAAGAACCGGAACATAATAACATTTATTTAGTTCCTTTATCAGTTTATTAGATCCGAATATGGAAGTGTCACAACGCTTGCTTCACCTTCCATATCCGGATTTAACCTTTCTAGCTTAATCACACTTGTAAGATATCATATATCTAAGAGTTGACTCGAACTTAGATAGGTTTATCTCAACTCACTTGCCTGAGAGTAGAAACTTCAATAAGTTCTCTATTTAAGCACATGCCCTAACTTTCCTTTTAATCCTTTAAGCACTTGAGAAATGTTTCTTATTGTAGTCTTCATAAGACTTAAGAAAGATCACAAGAGCCATGTCCTTAATTTCCTTTCATAAAGAAAATCTAAAGTTATTAAATAGTTTATTTAACCTTTTGAATCGTATTCAAAACATTGACTATTTAATTAACCTTTAAGCAATGATAGAATTAAGTCGATACTTAAATCTTACAATTTTGAAAACAACATTTCCAAAATTAGATGTGGTCATTCTTATCCAACGTTTGAATTAATTGTCATCATATGATCGAATGATCATATTGGATCGTATCCAATGAGCTACCGTTTTCATTAATAATTAAAGTCTTGGAGGACTCCATCAAATATGTAGTCTCCTTAACTTTAGCTACTATAACGGGATTGCTCGTGTTATTGCTTTATTTTAAAAGGATTAAAATTTACTTAATCATTCTTGAGAACGTTTCTCAAACAAATCATAATTTGGTTTTACTAATCGAGAAAAACATAAATATAAAAATTTGCTAAAAACTACAACATAAAAAATGAAGATAAAAGAGTGTTGTTGTCTATACACGCAAAATCAAATATGGTCTTTGGAATTATGATTTTGCTTCCACTAGTCAACTACTCCCAATTGACTTTCAAGAATTTTAAAATTCTTTAGTGGCTAAAATCCTATCTAGTTGACTCGATCCCCGGCGTGGGCGATCGACCGGGTCAATTTCGACGGGTAGGTACTTTTACCAATCGCGCCTAACGCGACTTCCAAATGGTTTGACTAGTCAACTCTTTGACAATTCACATCGTCTATGTGATAGTCAACCTTATGTCTCTAAAATCGAGACGGTCCCGACGTGGGCCAATCACCGCAAGATTCTTAGTCGAGTCAGAACTCCAAGTATTCATGAGATCTCATAACGATCATATCTCGATAATGACGATATACCGTGGTAGGTCAACTCCCGACGTGGGCCGATCAGTTGGATCCGAACAAGGGCTCTTCACCGTCACTATAATATTGGGAGACATATTATAACTCGATTTTTGTTGTGGGAGTAATTTTTAAATTAATTCACTTAATTAATTTTGAATTAATTCTCTTAATTAATTTATTACGGTCTCATCAAATATATCTATCTCTATAGACATACATCCTACACATTTATCTAGATCGTGCCTAGTCATGCATCTATCGTATCATATAAAATAAATACAAGCACAAAATAAATAAATGCGTAAATTAACCGGTATGATCATGGACTTTTCCTAGGTGCGGTTTCGAATACAAACTGACGAAACCGCGGGTCACAATCTAAGGTTAGTTTGCAACCGCTAATAGGATCTTTAATGCTCCATTCTCCAATGAGATCTTTATTTTCTCTTCTTCTTTGGTCTTCATCTTCTCGCTCCATTCTTGTTACATTTAATTCTATCTAATAAAATAAATACACCGCCGCACACGGGGAGCTAACGGAATGGGATAAAATGCAGAAAATAAACTAGAGTCACGTTCTTCATAACGGCCTCAGACAATTTTAAACCAATGTAAAATTAAATCATTCACATCTATCCTATCGGTCGAGTCCATGATCAATCTGGGTCCATATAATCATATTATATCTACTATATCTAATCCATACAATAAAATCTTATGAAAGAGATAAAATTAAAATTTAACTACTCGCGTCTTAATTAATCAATTAACATTTAATCCATTAAATAATTTTATCTAATCAATTAACTAATTAACATTTAATTAATTAAATGATTTTAATCGAAATAAAATTAACGATTGATTTTAATTTTAATTTTAATTAATTAGAACTATTCTAAAATTAAATTAAAATTAAATCTCTCTTTTGTTTCTTTCCTTTTGATTCGTAATCAAAAGGGATGTCGTTGGTTTCCTAAACCATGACACGACTAAACAACGAGATATCTATGCACAATAAATATCACGGGACGAAAAAGTCGAGCACATCGAATTAACGAAGAGTGGGTTCACCGAGAATCTATCACTCAACCTCGACTTAACGTATCGTGATTTGAATCTTGCATCTATCGACTAATCACAACTATGAACTATATTGAAATATAAAATACACAAAACAAAATAATTTTTTTCGTGTATCGTTTACGAATCAAAATATATCATCTTTTAATTACGTGATTTAAACGATAAAATTAACTACATAAAAAAAAAACACGCTTATTGCTTAAGCTCAAGATCGCTCCGATACCATCGTTAGGAAATCTACGCGGAACGCAATGAATTCAAAATTTATTTCCTATCGACCCAAGATCGACTTCGTTTAAGCAATAAACAAATAAGCTAAAGACGGTGGTTACCTTGGTTGATCTATAAGATCGACGCTTTGACCGTCTAGGAGAGTAGTTCGCATAGAGCCGCCCAAGTGTTCGGCCTCTACCGCTAGTCCACACGAACACCCGCCGGAATCCCACCATGGATTGCTCTTGAAAAGTTCCGATTGCTAGACCGGACCTTTTCTTCCTCACAAACTCACTATAGGAAGCCCTCTTTCTTACACAAGAACTATGAGTTCTTGCAATTTTTCACAAGAACAATTGCTCTTGGAAGAATGGTGTGTGAAGAGCTTGGCAAGCCCTCTTATTTATACTAGAGAGAGGCGCCCCTATTGCTTGGAGAGGAGGAGAAGAAAAATCTCTTTCCAATAAAATAAGAAAACATAATTAATGTGATTGATTTATCTCTTTTAATTTAATATCTCATATTAAATGAATCCATAATTTATAATTCTCCAATATCTTATATTGAATGCAAATTATGTTATTACCATAAATCTATTTTTCTCAAAATCAATTAATATCACATATTAATATTATGGTAATCTCATTAATTAAATTGCACAATCCAAGTGTGTCATACACACAACAAGAATGCGCCCCATATCTTCATTAATTGACTTATGGAAACTTCTTTAATTAATATAATGCTATGATTAATTAATTTGCAAAATACATGTATATCATATATACATATTTTCGAAAATCATATGTATCAATATACATATTTAATTAATCATCAAAATTAATATCTTGTATTATATTTATTCATAATAAATAAATACCACCATATTAATTTACCACTATAACCTCTATAGTCTCGAGATAAACTTTCCTTATTTGGTTATCATCTATAACCACATTTTAATCCGGCTGGATATTCATATGTGTGTGACCCGATAGGCTTCCGAATATGTTGGCCGTAGACACAAAGCGCAAATTACTTAAAATGCCCTTCATGCCTAACGATCACGGGATAGCGTCTAGCAACACACCGTGACCCCAATCATCGGAAGAGTCAAAAGCAATGACTACTACCTTTCATGTGAAGCGATTATCCGTGTAACTTACAATCCTATCATTTGTAATAATATCCATACGGTCGTTAGTCGAGTGTCAAAACATCAACGACCGTATCTTATAATCTCCGGATATCAAGCTCTCTCAAGTAACACGTTTACTCCCACTTTGCAAAGATTCTCGAGAGCTAGACATTCCTTATAAGAAGGCCATTTCGGATATTCGATCCCAATCATAGGATACGCGATTCCCGGACGACCAATCATGAATACTCCGCATGCTTCAATATCATACCCAATCACTACCGCATGATCGCCCGTGGTTAGGAGAAATCTCAATAGTGTCAAAGCATGACAATCCACACCGTGATGCCATGAAGACTCGGTCAAAGGATAATTACACAACCGCCACATAGTGTGACACTTATCCGTGTAAGTGGGTCGATCTAACGACGCATTCTCTAATACACGCCCACGCATACCCAAGTGTCTCTACACTTCGATAGACGAGATCTATCCACGCCTTAAAGACAGAAGACATCTAATACGTGCTAGCTTTGTTTATACTATCAATGCCATGTTTAATAGTACATCACTAGAGACATTTAAGTATCAAACTTATTAAAGTGATTAGAGATCTCATCAACCATAATCGCCTATCATGGTTTCTCTATCACAGTTTAATACTAAGGACGTTATCACATAACAATTCATAATTGGTTCTTTAAAAGAACATATATATGACAACATAAAAGCCATTTAATATATGTATAAACATAAAGAAATAGTAGAAATGATCCGACCGGTCGGATCCGGTCCAACCCGATTGGGTTTAGGACACTATTCCAACAGAGATCTATCGAGCATCACGAGGACGCCCGCTTCCTCTTCCCACACTGTCCGGGAAGGCGCTGGCCTTGTGGATATGGGTGAGGCCACTCAGGAGAAGGTGGATGAAATGGAAGGTGATCAATTTAGACTCCAGAGAAGGAGTCAAGTCGTGATTGTTGACACCCCTCACAGGGGTAGATCCAAGAGGAAAAGGTCAGTCCCTCTCCCTGATGGAGATGGTGGGGATGCTGACCAGGAGAAAGAGGCTCCGGTAAGTCAAGGGTGTTAGGTGTAGTGCCCGAAAGACAATTTGTGTAATTGTTTTTAGTAATGGATGACAGATTTTATCTCACCTTATTACTTGCTTTGTGCTTGTAAATAATACATCTTTGCAAACCCTAAGTATATTCAGTATGTAACCACTTAACTCGGTGTATGGATTGCACGTGAGGATTGAGTTAGTGGTGATATACTTAAATTGTTAGTCCGTGGTGAACTTAATCGAGTTTAGGGTCTCTTGATTAAAACACCAATAATGCGCTGTAACACCTTAGGGTGTGTTAGTCTTATCCGGACTGTCGGTGAGAGGTACCTACGTGGGGCATTTATATATGATGGCATTCATATAGATTGGACCGATTTAATCTGAATTTCTCGGTATAATTCCGTAATCGAGGAATCTTATTAAATCATTAGATGATCATATATGGATCAACCTTAATCTCGAGGTGATCACGAGGATGCCGCTTGTCCCGGGTAGTGTTTGATGTGTTAGTTACGGTTCACTTTAATATGTGTTCCAAGCCACTTCTCATTGGCACTATCTCCGGATGAGTGAGTAGTTCGATTTTCACGGACATGGAATCCATTCCTTCCTCGGGAAGTAGAGACGATCCCCCTTATTTGTTAGCCCTAAGAAAGTGATCGATCCCGGGAGTTCACATTTGACTAATTAGCTACTAGTCGATATGTGTGCTAATTGATCATCAGGGGTTGATGGTAAGTAAGGATAAGATATTCTCGAGTCGGGTTCACGAGTCTTCCCACCGAGAATGGGACGATCTATGGAGGGTTAATCCGTATGTAGTGATTATATCAATGGACGCTTATTCACTCTATGGGTTGAGTATAAGTATATATCGTAATCGGTAGAGTTCGGCCGGGTTTATGGTGGCGTAATCCCGGAATTAATAATTAATGTACTTTCGTTCAACGAATAATTAATTATTGAGCTACACTCAGTTATAGGTCCATGGTCCCCGATGTGGCTTCGTAATTCGGACTAGTAATCTTGTTACTTGGGCCTCATTGATGATAATTAATTGGTTGGTGATTAATTGATATGCATGGATATTATTTAGTTAATTTAAATAATATAATACACATAAAAAATTTTATATGGGCTTTTGACCCTAAAGGTGGCGCCAATATCATCATTTAATTAGAGAGAAATTAGTTTTCTTGGATAATTATTTGACATGTGATTTATCTTTTATTTGTTAAATGATAATTCATGGAATATGAGATAATAATATGATTTATCCTAATTTGTTTGGGATAATCATTTTATTTATCTTTTATTTGGAATAAAGGATTAATGGAATAATTATCTCTTAATTATTTAATCCTTGGAGGACATTGATTACTCTCCTATATAAAGAGAGTTCTCCCAAGTCTAATGGCGAGGTACTATTCACGTCACTATTCACGAGAGAAATTGGCCGAAAAATTGCGCGCCTCTATTCTTAGGGTTGAGTTGGAAAAATCTTGGGATTTTTTTAGGTTGCATATCAAGGAGGCTCGTGTATCAAGAAGGGTGTCCACCAACCATTGTTTGGAGAACACATCGGAAGATCAAGGCTTCTCTTCCTATATTGGTAACATGATCTTAACCCCTTGTAGTAGTTTAAGTCCTTTAATTATGTGTTTTGATATATAAATCGTGATCCATCCGCTGCACGTAGATCTAATTCGTTTAGATCTAAGAAACTTGCATCCTTCATGTGGTATCGAGCAAGGTTCCACGATTTATATAGTCATAATCATAATTAAACGATTTAAAGGAGTGGAATTGCATGTAGGTGATATTTTACTTATTATTATGTATTAATAATTTTTAAATTGCTATGGTTGAAGAGATGGATTGGGGTTGGCACCGTTTTCCCGTTAGATCTATTGTAAACTCATATAAACGATGAAAATTCGTTCATATGAGTATAGGAAATTATGTAATTTATTTATTATTGCAAGTTTAATTTCCTGTAAATAGATCTGTTTAGCAGCTGTATAGTGTTTTCGTTTTTTCCGTTGTTTGAGCCGTTAAAACAAAGATCCCTCCGGTCAGAATCAAGATTGGAAGTTGATGAACAATCCCACAAAATTTGGCGTCGATCAGAGTCCGTTTGGATGTCCGTTCGTTGATGAGAAGAGGCAGCTGTAACAGAAAAACGCAGGATTCACAGAAACCCTAACTGTGACTTCTTCGATTTTCTGGGAACAATTGGACCGTTCAAATTAAAATCCGACCGGTCAGATCGTATATCATGGAGTTATGGACGTGAGATAAAATTTTAAGGACGATCGGAATTCAACTCGATCCCCGATCGGCCTCGGGAAGTCAATGATGCGCTGCTGTAAGAGTCTGTTTTCAGCAGCAAGTTGGGCGGCTCACTGAGGAAGATTGACAAGTCAAAGCTCCGATCCGACCGTCCATCTTGAAGTCCGAAGAATGTAGATCAGATCTGGAAAGTTTCATCCCGATCCAAGTTCGTTTGATATGCCGATCGTCGAAGATTCTTAACAGCTGCAGATTAGGGTTTTAATTTATTTTCGAATAGATTAGTTACGAAGTGCCAACGGTCCATCTCGGTGTTTATTTTCCGCACTAGTATACATGTGTAGATTGTATGAGTAGAATCGGAAAATTGCCATGACATGCATCATATCATGAATTCCACTCCATATGCATACATGTAGAAATTAATTGAGGAATTAGTTAGGCATGTATAAAACACACGATTAGTTTTAATTAATTGTTTGATATTAATTAGAAACTAATTAGGTAAAAACCGAGGAACACGGGTTTTTCAATCGTCGAGGTTGGGTGATGGATTCTCGGTGAATCCCACTCTGCGAAAGCATAAGGAGTAAAATCCGAAACCTCGTGGTTAAGGTGTTGGATTCTCGGTGAATTCCACCTTACCAAGACGAGATTACGTTTTTGTTCCGTAGTGTCTACGTGAAAGTTTGATGTTTAAGGATTGGATAATCACGGGCAAACAGGTTCGAAAGTGGTTTAACCACGGTTGGGTGGTCAACAGTAGCTACGGCTCAATCGACTTCACCCTCCACGTGTGGCGTGTGCACGGGGGTCTGGCAATACTGAGCCATCCGAAGAGCCACTACGGCTCAACGGACCTCTCCTAGCCTTGACCCGTCCGACGGCCACATATGTTCTAACGAATAGGTCGGGTGGGCTAGGCCACATAACCGACAACATTCGGGCCTATGATTTATTGTTCCTTAATGTAACATCAAGTCCAAAAACGTGATCGATAAACCCACCACTTTTTCAAAATATTGAGTGGGAGGCGGGAGAGGCGACACCGACCCCACGGCCTCATTGTTGACACAAGCAACGTGAGAGAATGGTGACGCCTCGTGCGGCTTTGATTTCGCCCCCTAAGGAAGGCCTTCACCGCTATCAAAATTCAAGGCTTGGTCTCCAAAAGATAGGATTTTGGGTACTGTCGGGTCACCGACCGACCCTAAGCGGCACACTCGGGGTCTACCTAAAAATCTGAGACGATGAGGTCACACTCATAAAAAGGTATTTTTGGTAGTACCTTGGGTGAAAAAGGAAAGGTGATTGACGATCACAAATGAGATGTTCAATTCTCAATCTGATCTTCAATATTAATCGAAACCTCTTTGACCTACCCTAAGGCGGCACTGAGGCATTAGATTAAATCCTTGGAACGGTAGGATAGACTATAAGTACTTAGTTTATGTTCCTAAAATTTTAGTAGTGTATGATTTGGATTTATCTTCTGTCAATTTTATTTACAACTATTTATATATCTCTCTAGGGTGCTAGACTGCTAGTGTAAAATTGACTAGTAATGATTCGTTAAAAAGTGGTAAGTAACTAGAACGTTGTACTTATTGATCTTACATGCGATTAATTTTTCGGAAGAGATATTTCTCTTGAGCCTTCAAAACTTAAGTGACGTAAATAAGTATGTCACTGTTGTCAATCGTGTTGAACGAGAGACAACTGTAGTCAGTTTGAAAGATGATTGGGACGATAAAATTCTTCTAGTGAATTTTAATGGTGTAGTGTCTACACAAGAAATTTTCTGATAGAAAAATTGGAGAATCATAAATTAAAGTGTCGCTAGTTAGACGGTATTTGGAACCGATAAACTAGTGGGAGCTTTTATACTATGTTTTTCTAATTTATTAGAAAATTAGTCCCACTGGGTAACGCTTTTATTAGACATCCCACAGTTCACGAATAGTGTCTACTCAATTGAACTGCTAGTTCAAGACTATTTCCTTTTAAGGAAAGTTGAGAATGGGAAAGAATGTCTATAAGTGTTAATCATCTTAACTAAAGTTTTGAGGCTAAACCGAAACATTAATTAAAGAAAGTATAGGATAAGGAAAGTGATTTCGGATCACTAACCAATGAATCCTTAGCGACTTTCTTAACCGAGTAACTTGACTCGGTGGCTTAGTTCTTTGGGAGAACAAGGAAGTTTGTGCATTAACGATTAATAGAGTAACAACGGCGCGTAATTTCGGCTATAATAGTGGGAGTGATATAAGGAAATGAATTTCGATTCTATCTCTTGAATATCACGAGAAAAATTTATTTTTCTCATTTACATTCGTTGAAACAAATGGATTCACTTTCATCTCGATACTACTGATTTGCCTTAAACAAAGTGAAGATGACATTTGTAGTACGAATCGTGACTCGGACTTTTGTTTGATAAAGACAGAACCACTAAGAAAAGTGAATAGGTATGTGTAACACGCCTAAAACTATTAAGGGTAAAAGGTTTCCTTATTAAGATAAACGACCCTTCAATATCTATTAATTAGTGCATATATCCAGAGACAAGACTGGCTGATGGCTAAGGGTGATTCCTATCTCCCGGTCTTGGAACACTATCTCAAAGGAACAATGACTAAGTTTCCTTTCAATCGGGAAAGGGTAATAGATTTGAAGGGTAACATAGCTTGTTCACCATGACCTTCGTGGTCTAGTGAGAGATACAAGCTAGTGGGAGTTTTTGAGTGGTGACATTTTGTCCGATAACTACTCAAACGCGATTTAGTTTATCAAAAGAATACGAGGAGGATTCTCTCGATTTTAGCAGAGAATAGAGTATTCCATGCTCATAAATAGGCTATAGCATAGTCTTGGGACCGATGCTCACTGCCTCCTAAAGTGGAACGCTTTCTCTTGAAAAAGAAACCATAGACTTGCCCTATATAGTTATTGATCGCGCACATAATACATCGCTAGACTCGATTAAGATAATTGGTTGCAAAATAACGGTTAACATTATTATGTAAACCGAGAAGTCTACCTAGAAGATGCGGTGAATTTATGGATAATGAGTGAATTCGGTTCACACCACTTCCATAAATGTAGGCATTTAGCATTTAATGCTTGAAGGTAGGATGGAGATTTTGCTTGATACGTTCAGATTGTGACTGTTCGTGAAATATCTTAATAAGACGAGTGAAGGTTGATTATAAGATTCTTGAGATCGAAAGTGGACGGTTGAATCATCACAAGCCTTCGATAGAATCTATAAGTAACAACCTTAAACCTTGGAGTACGGTTACCCAAAGGTAGTTACTATCTGATTTAATCAGACCACGTCCAACATCGGTTGTTGGTGATTACACTGATAAATACTACTAGATCAGAATGTCCACCCAAAACGCAGTGGGAGTATGGTTTAACCGTTGACCCATTGTGATTTTGTGGACTTTATAATCTGCTGGGGTGATTGATAACATATGGCTCTTGGTGGGCTGTATAGGATTCTGATTATAGAGGTTGGTTTTGACAAATTTTAACCTGTGAATGGAGTTTTTGTACTCCAGGTTTTGTTCGATCTATTGTAGAACCACTGAGTGTCTCAGCCCAGTGGGAGCAATTGGATCTACATAGAAAAGAGTCGAATGAATAGGAAAGTTTAAACTTTCGGCGCAAAGTTGAGTGGTATAGGGTGATTCACGACAAGAGAGAGAGTTAACTGGACCTTGAACTCTCTCACCACTCGCCTTCCTAGATTTCGTTAGAAAGCGTAAAATAGGGGTGATTCCCCCGAGACTTTCTTGCCGAACAACGGAATCAATTCATTCGTAATGTAGGGTTTTAGGCGAGAATGAATAACGGATTCGTTACAAAGCGTAAGATAGGGTGATTCCTAATACCTTTTTTGCGAGACTAACGATATCTTAATTCATTCGAAAGAACCATTGGTAGGAAGCTTCGCCATGGCTTATATCCTTTGTGGATTTAAGAGAACCTCTCGGTCATTTAAAAGTCACATGTTTTAAAATATGTGGACTTGACCAAAATATTGATAAGTTTTTCGTAGACTGGATATCAATATTGGAAATGTAGTAGTAGTATTAGTGTTCATAAATGATAACACTAAAACGGTTGGAAACAACATGGGTGTGCTTTCTGAAGTCGGAAACTGACACGCCAAGATTCTCTGGATGAGAGAATTGGACTATATTCTAAGAATTTGATTCGGTCAAATTCATAAGAATGAGTCATTGGCTATCCCATCCGTCTTATTGGTTAAGATGATCATGCATATACGTATGCAACATTCAACGAGAGTAGTCCTACCTTACCTCTCAGGAATAATTCTCCAAATCTTCGGATAAAGAAAAAATGGGATAGAGTCTCTCTTGGATAACGGCAAGTCAGGTTATCATAAGTCAATAGTAATCGAATCTTGGATTCGAGCAATAAGTAGCGGTTTAGTACGTCCTTAAGTATCTTTAGAGAACGAGGAATCATATGCTTGTATATTCAGGTGTAAACTTGAATATGGTTGACTACAATCGATTCTCGACTTGTAGTCGATTAAGGATGATCATTAAGTTGATCTCGGGCTCGGTGTTTACTCATAGTGCTTAGAATTTCCTTTTGGTCCGGAAGTAATTCCGTGTCCGATAAGCCGATATCGCTTCATCGTGAAAACAGTGAAGAGATAGCTTAGAAGGATTTTCTCAGTCACTAGAGGTCAAAAGCATGTTGAGAGAGAGTTACCGCCTGATTAGATGGACCGGAAACGTTTCGTCTCGGGCCGACAACCAAACTGATCAGTGTACCAAGTCTGGTGCTTGGAGGGTACGGCATTGAGGAATATATCTCATCTGCTTTTAGAGCAAGTGGGAGAGTGTTGTGAATAAGATGAGAAAGGGTGTGCTCTAAAAACAATCGTTGCTTGTCATTTCGTGCAAGTGGGAGATTGTTAGGTGTAAGTGCCGAAAGACAATTTGTGTAATTGTTTTTAGTAATGGATGATGATTTTATCTCACCTTATTACTTGCTTTGTGCTTGTAAATAATACATCGCCGCAAACCCTAAGTATATCTCAGATGTAACCACTTAACTCGGTGTATGGATTGCACGTGAGGATTGAGTTAGTGGTGATATACTTAAATTGTTAGTCCGTGGTGAACTTAATCGAGTTTAGGTCTCTTGATTAAAACACCAATAATGCGCCCTAACACCTTAGGGTGTGATAGTCTTATCCGGACTGCCGGTAGAGGGTACCTACGTGGGGCATTTATATATGATGGCATTCATATAGATGGACCGATTTAATCAATTTCTCGGTATAATTCCGTAATCGAGGAATCTTATTAAATCATTAGATGATCATATATGGATCAACCTTAATCCTGAGGTGATCACCAGGATGCCGCTTGTCCCGGGTAGTGTTTGATGTGTTAGTTACGGTTCACTTTAATATGTGTTCCAAGCCACTTCTCATTGGCACTATCTCCAGATGAGTGAGTAGTTCGGTTTTCACCAGACATGGAATCCATTCCTTCCTGCGGGAAGTAGAGAGACAGCCCCCTTATTTGTTAGCCCTAAGAAAGTGATCGATCCCGGGAGTTCACATTTGACTAATTAGCTACTAGTCGATATGTGTGCTAATTGATCATCGTGGGTTGATGGTAAGTAAGGATAAGATATTTCGAGTCGGGTTCACGGAGTCTTCCCACCTCGAATGGACTGATCTATGGAGGGTTAATCCGTATGTAGTGATTATATCAATGGACGCTTATTCACTCTATGGGTTGAGTATAAGTATATATCAGAATCGGTAGAGTTCGATTTGGGTTTATGGTGGCGTAATCCCGAATTAATAATTAAAGTACTTTTCTGCTCAACGAATAATTAATTATTGGAGCTACCTGGTTATAGTCCATGGTCCCCGATGTGGCTTCGTAATTCGGACTAGTAATCTTGTTACTTGGGCCTCAAAGTGATAATTAATTGGCTGGGCTGATTAATTGATATGCATGGATATTATTTAGTTGGGCTAAATAATATAATACACATAAAAGACATTTTATGTGGGCTTTTTGACCCTAAAGGTGGCGCCAATATCATCATTTAATTAGAGAGAAATTAGTTTTCTTGGATAATTATTTGACATGTGATTTATCTTTTATTTGTTAAATGATAATTCATGGAATATGAGATAATAATATGATTTATCCTAATTTGTTTGGGATAATCATTTTATTTATCTTTTATTTGGAATAAAGGATTAATGGAATAATTATCTCTTAATTATTTAATCCTTGGAGGACATTGATTACTCTCCTATATAAAGAGAGTTCTCCCAAGTCTAATGGCGAGGTACTATTCACGTCACTATTCACCGAGAGAAATTGGCCGAAAAATTGCGGCCTCTATTCTTAGGGTTTGAGTTGGAAAAATCTTGGGATTTTAGTTCGTTGCATATCAAGGAGGCTCGTGTATCAAGAAGGGTGTCCACCAACATTTGTTTGGAGAACACATCGGAAGATCAAGGCTTCTCTTCCCTATATTGGTAACATGATCTTAACCCCCTTGTAGTAGTTTAAGTCCTTTAATTATGTGTTTTGATATATAAATCGTGATCCATCCACTGCACGTAGATCTAATTCGTTTAGAT
This sequence comes from Gentiana macrophylla, assembly GCA_026214975.1. Classification (NCBI taxonomy): domain Eukaryota; kingdom Viridiplantae; phylum Streptophyta; class Magnoliopsida; order Gentianales; family Gentianaceae; genus Gentiana; species Gentiana macrophylla. The sequence goes on from JAOBSW010000858.1 coordinate 355,596, forward strand.
CTAAGAACCTGCATCCTTCAAAGGGCGCCTATCTGGACTATCTGACAAAGACCTGGCCGCTGTGGTAAGTTTTTATTCTTTGCCATGGCATCTTGTATCATATGTTTTGCTTCTTACTTATCTTCTTTTATTGCAGGGAGCCCAAATCGGGCAAGAATTCTTAAAGAGGCTCTTTAGCTAGCAAAGATACTCAGAAGAAAACCATTAAAGACTTGAGGGCTAGCCGGCAGAAGCACAGGTACCCTAGCAGGGTCAAAGATGAGGAGATCAAGGCCTTGAAGGAGAAAAATAGAGCCTTGAAGGAGCAGGTTCGAACTCACGAGGCTGAGTTAAAGAAGGTCCGAGACCAGTGCGCTGTTGAGCTTCAAGCAGCTTATGATAAGTATACAGAGGAATACTCCGAGCTAGGGCAGAACTTGGCCAAGCTCCGGGCTGTGAATGATGAACTGTAGGCTTCCATCCCGGCCAGAGCTGCCCATGCTATCCATGAATACAAGTCCTCAGGACATTTTGCCGAGGCCTTGAAGGCTCTGTTGGGGCCTGTGATGTGTCATGGCTTTACTCTAGGAGTTGATGAGGTCAGAGAGCAATTTGCTGATCTGTCTATCTCCAACCTTCCTTAACAAGTCACGTACAAGCCAGATTCAGGCTTGATTTACGATGACCGGCTGAGGGAGTTCAAAAATGGTGAGGACATTGCAGTCAAATATGCCAAACGCCGCACTGCTCCTAAGAGCATTGAGCCACCTTTTTCTTCAACAGAGCAGTAGAATCCCGCTGCCGAAAATTCCTGATATGAAGGTAGATGTTAGGCCGGTGAGTAAGTTTGGAGGACCTTGGTTCGGTCCTTATGTTAATTACCTAGCTTGCGAGTTCATAGATCCTGAGTTATCCCACAACCAACGCAAGAAGTTCTTTAGTGAGTTGAAAGATTACATATGGGACGATCTATACCTATATAGGCGATGTTCGGATGGAATTATTCGTAGATGTGTGGATGATGGTGAGATACCTAGCATCTTGTCATTACATCATGACAAGGAAAGTGGCGGGCATCATGCCGGCGATAGGACGCCGTATAAGGTTTTGCATAGTGGCTTTATTGGCCAACGATTTTTAGGGATGCACACGCTTATGTGAAGGCGTGTGGACGCGTGTCAAAGAGCCGGACGGATAAGTAAGAGAGATGAGATGCCTATGCAACCAATCGTAGTTTGTGAGGTTTTTTTGATGTATGGGGATTGATTTTATGGGACCTTACCCGTCTTCCTATGGGAACAAGTACATTTTATTCTCTTGTGATTACGTGTCTAAATGGGTTGAAGCCATTTCTTCACCCACTAATGACAGAAACGTGGTCATTCGGTTCGTGAAAAAGTATATTCTGACTAGGTTCGGAGTGCCACGAGTGATAATTAGCGACAATGGAAGTCATTTTCAAAACAGACCATTTGATAAAATCCTAGAGAAATATGGAGTCAAGCATAAAATGGGGACCACATATCATCCCCAAACAAGTGGTCAAACGGAGGTGACTAACCATGGGATTAAACGAATACTTGAGAAGACGGTGAATTCGAACCGTAAGGATTGGGCCCACAAGTTGGACGATGCATTATGGGCGCATAGGACAGCGTTTAAGACGCCCATCGAGATGTCCCCGTTTATGTTGGTTTATGGAAAATCGTGTCATTTACCGGTAGAGTTGGAGCATAAGTCGTATTGGGCCACACATTTTTTGAATCTTGATAAGGGGGCAACCGGCGAGAAGAGGTTGCTACAATTAGCCGAGTTGGACGAATTTCTCCTTCAATCTTTTGAGTGGTTGAGAGTCTACAAAGACAAGACTAAAATCCTCCATGATATGAATTATTAAGAATAAGAATTTTAAGGAAGGGGATGAAGTCTTGCTCTATAACACTCGTCTTCACTTCTTTCAAGGCAAGCTAAAGTCTAGGTGGATGGGACCTTTTAAAGTTTCCCGAGTTTTTCCTTCCGGTGCAATCGAGGTCACTCACCCGACCAAGGGTATGTTTCTCACGAACGGCCTACGGTTGAAGAAATATGAGCATATGCCTTATGATAAGGCCCTCGAGATTGTGACCTTTACCGACTTCCCACCGAGCGATGAGATTCGCGAGTTAAGCCAATGACTCTACAAAAATTTGGCGATCTTTCTATATCCTCCGATAATTCTTCATTCCGTTGAGCCAACGACATAAAACAAAGGTGCTTATGGGAGGCAACCCATCTTTCTCAGTTATTAGGATATAAATAAATAAATAAATAAATCCCCAATAATTTATTTGACCCCGCATCTCGAATTCCATTTCATGCTTTGTGATAATCCATATTTTCTTTGTTCTATACATCTTCATACTTGTGCTTACCTACACTTAAGGTTTCGGCCTTTTGTCGTAGTGGATTCTTGGTTTCTATGTTGTGATTGCACAGGTACCCTGGGAGATACATTGGAGGTTGTCACTTTGCATGATTGCACCCTATTTCTGGTTCAGCTAAGTCTTTCTTTCTTTACTTTATCACTCACACACCGAGGACGGTGTTACGTTTTACGTGGGGGGTGGTAGACTTAGCTTCACTTTACTACCATGTGCTTTAATTTTATGCATCGAATGAGCTATATGATTAGTGTTTGGTCCATTGGAGTAAAAGTTGAGCTATTTTTAAATTCTTCATGATTCTGATATTGCGAATCCTATGTGAGTCATTATCTTCTATGGTTAATTATTAGTCAAGATCTGAATGCATGCGAGTCAAACCTTCATCTTGTTGTGGAAATGGAATTCTTATGCACGTAATAGCTTTGTTTCATGAGTTGTGGTTGATTAGTGAATGCTTATAGATGCCATAGACAATAATCTGTTACCTAGAACTTATACCAGTAACTTCGAGGTGAAATAGAAAGGTCAATTTTGGTAGATTAAGGGATGATGGTCCTGGCATTTCTTTGATTCAACCAGAGCCAAATAGCATCCATGTACATAATTTCCACAGAAACCCCTCTAAGCCTTTGCAGGGTAGTTAGACCCCCACCCGAACTTAGCCATTCGTTGATTAGCCCATAATTACCAACCCTTAGCCTTTATTTGTGGTCTACGTTTCTTTGGCACCCTACGAGTGAGTTTTAATCTTATTTTGAGCACACTTGCTAGCACAAGTGTGGGGTGGCGAAGATGTGTATCAAATTATGGTGCTGGTGGATCTTTGGTACTACGAATGAGAAGGAGTAGCAAAAAGTGTTGGTGTTTGTTTATAAAAAAATAAAAATAAAATAAAAACGGAAAAAAGAAGAAGAAAAAATTTATAAAAAAAAAACAAAAAAGAAATGAATAAAGTGTTGAATAAAGATGAGTCAAAGTTTGCCGAGAAAAAAAAAAGCTATGTATTAATTCTTCCAAAGTGGCGTTGGTGGGGTGAGTCTTCATGGAATTATGTTTGGATTTGGGAATAAAAGAAGGAGAATGCTTGCTTGAATCAAGCTAAGAAGGTGAGGTATGAGCTAAATTCAAGATGTTTTGATTAAACTCATTCGTTTTTCTCTTTTGATATTCCTTTTATCCTTTCGTTTAGCCCCGTCCCTAGCCTAACGTTACAACCGTGCAAGTCCTGCCTGACCATAGTTAGCATTGATTTGACCTCGATTAGTGGAGATGATTATGAAGTATAAGCCTATGGTGTAACGCCATTAGTCATGCACTTATAATCGAGCGGTTGACCATGATAAATGAATGAGAAGCTACGCACACACACATTGCGTTTCCATGATAAGATATGTTTTGACTCGTGTTTATTCGCTTCTTGACTAGTTTTTACTCGTTGAATATATTGGTTTCCCATATGATCGCAACGTTGGCCTCATGATTTATTTCCTCGAATCGCTTGATTTGCTCGAGAGGCTAGCAAAGCGCTAAGTGGGGGTAGTTGATGAGAGTCAACTTTACTATAAATTCGTGTGTATTTTACCCCCTATTTGTAGCATATTCGATGTAATTTTGCGGTAGTTAAGTGAGTTTTATAGGCACGGTTCACCACGGTTCGAATCACGAGACGAAAGACGTTTACGTCGAAAATCTTGATATTTTTGGGTGATTTGTGTGTGTTTTATTGGTATTTGTCACGCTTGGGTATGTGTTTTATTTTTATTACAGGTATGGGGTGATAGATAGAGTGACGATGATCACAACGGTACAAAAATCATCCAAAACGGAGTTCGTATGAGGAAATGACGGAAGATTCAAGTTCGGGTGTTCGAAGAAAAAATAAATAATTTTAATACAATCGCGTGTCGAAAACAGAATGTATCACACCCAGGATGTGACGGAGACTGTTTTTCTTTGGCAATATTTGATTATATTATCAATACAAAAGGAAAAAAAAATTAAAAATAAAAAGAAAAGTCAAGGCAACAGCAAATGTGGGCGTACGATTTAGTTAAGGGGCCCCACGCTTCAACCAATGGCGAATTCGGACAGGAAATAAAGGCTGAATAACATATTTGGGGAGTTTATCTTATTACGGGAATGGGCGCAAGCTTTGTTTCGGCCGTAGGGTAATATAAAAAAAACCACTTAGGTCAAATTTCAACACATAGTTTCATAGCACAATTTTTTTCTTTTCCTGCTGCGACCTTTTCCTCTCCCGATTAGATTAGTGTTATTTTATTTTTCTGCAATATTTTCTTAGAACAACATTTCTTTTATTTTGTGATTGAACACAACGAAGTAGACGATTCGAGTGGTGAATTGCTACGTTTTTCATTGGTATTTTTTATTCAATCCTTTAATCATGTTTATTATTAATTTCTTCATGAATTTCTGCACTTTTATTTTTATTATGCATAAATAAATTTATTATAGCTAAATTATGTGATGGATCGCGAAATTGATGTCTAAACGATGATCTAGGGATGAGTTGGTCTTAAAAGTTAAATCTTTTGAATTGTTGTGTCCTAAAACTTGAATCTAATGCCTTTAATGGAGTAGCTAACCATTAATTGATTTTACACACAACCTTTATAAATGTATTTTGCGAGAGAGTGTGAGAACTAGGGTTTTAGGATTGCCATGCACGAACTAGTCGAGTTTTTCGCAGCATGTTCCTTGGTAAGGTTTTTCTAGCTAAGCCGTGAACTCGGTGGATGCGGAGCGTCTCAATTGTAGATGAAAGTGTGTAATGGTGTTGTACAAGAATGTGATATCGGTTTGTTCCTCCTCCATTTATGTATATGATTTTTGTGTCTTTCTTTCATTTTTCTTTCACAGAGACACGGGGAGAATCGTAATTTGTAAGCATGTCTCTTATATTTTGTTGACTTTATCATTTTTATTTGGTTTTACTTTCTGCTGATTTTGAAGTGGTTGTCATTTGTTTTTTTACTTCTTATTTCCATTTTTATGTTCTCATGGATTTTCTAATGCCTGTTGCATTTTGCAGTTGATGTCCCATGTTATTTGAAGCAATTTGATAAATTCTCAGCCATAAAGATTGTATAAGATCTTACATTTGTTCCTTTTAAATTATTATTTTCAATTTATTTTGTTTTAGATTTTCTTATGTTTCGAGTATTTTCTTTAAACGACATTCTTTAAATCTTCATTTTTTTTGGTTGTTGATTGATGATGTTTCCAATTTCTCGGGTTTGGAGCGGATTTGCGAGATTTTCTTGCATTAAATGTGTGTTTTTATTTGCTACTTTTTATTTTTATTATTGGAATGAATTAAATGTGTGGTTTGTGTACACTGATGTATGAGAGTATTAATTTGAAATTTAAAATAAATGAAAGAATTCTTATAGGGAGTGATATATGGGTTGATTATGGAGATTTTTAATTTGAAATTTGAAATTTGAAATAAAATAATTTGTTATGGTTGAGTGATTATAGAGAGTGGGTTAATGTTGATTGATTTCTTCTTTTATGCGATGATTTTTTTGGCTTGACTTGACTTGACTATCTTTTCCTTGGTTTGGAGCGGATTTAATTGGTAATTTTCGGGTTTTGGTCAAATCAATTTTATTTTTGAAAAGAATTTAATGTGTGATTTTGGGTAGTCAATTTTATGAAAATTCGTGAGATTCCGTAATAAAATGAATGAATTTGTATTAAATGTGTGATTTTATTTTTATTTTTAGAAGAAAACGTGTGATTTTATCCGCAGAGAGTTTTAATTGAAATTTGAAATAAAAGAAAGAGTTCTTATAGTTGAGGGATTGTAGAGAATGATTTATGCTTTGATTACGGAGAAGTTTAATTTAAAATTTGAAATAAAATAAATTTTTATGGTTAAGAGATTATAGGGAGTGAAGTAATGTTGATTGATTTCTTCTTTAATCGTTGATTTTTTTCTTTAATGTATGTGTGATTTTATTTTTATTTTTATGTTTTATTTTGGAATGAATTAAAGCGTGTGATTTTGTCTACATTTGATGATGAATGAGAGTTTTAATTTGAAGTTTGAAATTTGAAATAAAGAGTTCTTATGGTTGAGGGATTATAAAGAGTGATTTATGCGTTGATTAAGGAGAGATTTAATTTGAAATTTAAAATAAAAGAAATTGTTATTGTTAAAAATAAGTCTAGCTACACTCTTTTTCACCTGAATGCAAGTTTTTTTTTCTTTTATTGGAGGGGGGGGGGGTGGTCTTTTTCATCCATTAACCTAAAACATGAGTTCTTTTTACTCATAAATGTATTAAAGTTTTCATGTTGTTGCTTTGGCTTCAACACATACATATTTTTTTCTTGGTGTTTATATTCGAGCAATGCATCTTAGTTTGCTTTAAATGCATCTGTTTAATTTTTAAAACATATGAGAATTTAACCGTCTCTTAGTTGTTGAGTTTACTGAAATCAACTTGATGTTTAAATTTTCATCTATTTTTTTAGGGTCATAATATAATTAACGTTCAGAAGTTAACTAGACTGGTGTACCATATCAATGCCAGGGCATGTTCGCAAGTGAGGGCTTGATGTAGTTGGATACTTTGGTGAAAACATGATTTGAGGTGGGGGTTTGTTAGTAGGGTGGAGGGAACATGTGATGGTTAGGTAATTTGATATTGTGGTATAATGCACATCGTACTCAATCGTTATCTTTTATGTTAATGATATTGGATATATGACATATATATTTGAGAATGTCATCGTTCATCATATATTTACATTGAATGTCCAATTTTTTTTCATAAATTCAAATAAGACCGTGCATGGCACGGGTTTTAGGCTAGTATATATATATATATATATATATATATATATATATATATATAAAATCAATTTAAACCCAAACCCGCTTTGACCCGCTTCAAATCCGGTTGTATCCGTTTCAGAAAACAAAAACAAAAAACAACACCACAGACATTCCATAATTACACGACATCAAAATTCATTCACAATTATCACCACATTAATTACAAAATACCAAAATTCATTGACACTTTTTAAAAGGGAAAAATATCATCTTCATCCCTACGCATTTCATATCTCATTCGAGGTTGCACCTACATATTTCATATCTGAGTCGAGATTGCAGAGGACTTGCGGTATGATTTATTTTTCTCTAATTTTCTCCAAACCCGCTTTGACCCGCTCCAAATCCGGTTGTATCCGTTTCAGAAAAAAAAAAAAACAAAAAACAACACCACATACATTCCATAATTACACGACATCAAAATTGATTCACAATTATCACCATATTAATTACAGAATACCAAAATTCATTGACACTTTTTAAAAGGGAAAAAAAATCATCTTCATCCCTACGCATTTCATATCTCATTGAGGTTGCACCTACATATTTCATATCTGAGTCGAGATTGCAGAAGACTTGCGGTATGATTTATTTTTCTCTAATTTTCTCCTTTTCGACTTTTACATTTTCTCCTTGCGATTGCACATCGTTTCCGTTCTCATATTTTTATTTCCTTCGCATTTTCTCCTTTTTATTTGTTATTCGTTTCTCAATTGTTTTTTTTTTCGCAGACGACTTGCAGTATGATTTATTTTTCTCTAATTTTCTCCTTTTCGACTTTTACGTTTTCTCCTTGCTACTGCACATGGTTTCCGTTTTCATATTTTGATTTCCTTCGCATTTTTTTGATTTTCTTCGCATTTTCATATTTTCATATTTTAATTTCACATGTTCCTTGCACATGGTTTTCGTTTTCATTTTTTGATCTCCTTAGCATTTTCTCCTTTTTTTTGTTATTCGTTTCTCTTTTGGTTTTTTAGGGTGGAAAGGCCAAGCCTTTGAAGCAACCTAAGGCCGAGAAGAAAGACTGTGACAAGCTTCGTATTTTCACTTTTTCTTATTTTCCAGTTTTTCAATTTTTTTAGGTATTTTCATTTTTTGTGTGTGTTACACTGATTTTTTTCGTTATGATTATAATGAAGATCATGGATTTGTAGTTTATATTGAAGTGGAGAATGTAAATAATATAGGATTGTGATAACCGGCTTCATATCGTCATTTTATTTTGTGGTTTCCAATCACATTGGTTCGTAAGTTCTTATTTTCATGTTAACTAGTTGAAAAATTAAAAGGAATGTCTGTGGTGTTATTGTGAATTCTTCTCAACCAAATCAAATTCTTCTCTGCCCGAGGTTGCTTCAAATACTTGGCCTTTCAAATGAATATAACAACCATCAAACAGAATTTTAATTTGAATTTTTTTGATAAAAACTTTGATTTGGATGAAAATTTGAAATTTAAAATAAAAGAAATTGTTATGGTCGAGAAAAATTATGGAGAAAGAGTTAATGTTGATTGATTTCTTTGTTAATACGTTGATTTTTCTCTTGACTTGACTTGCCCATTTTTCTCGGGTTTGGAGCGGATTCGCGAGATTCCCTACAAAATGAATTGATTTGCATGTGTGATTTTATTTTTGGACGGAATTAAATGAGTGATTTTGTCTACATTGATGAATGAAGGTTTTAATTTAAAATTTGAAATTTGAAATTTAATTTAAAATTTGAAATAAATTTTAAAATTTAAAATTTGGGGAGGGTAGGATAGGTTGGGGTAGTGTGTAAGGTAAGGTATGGTGGTGTGGTGGGTAAGATAGGGTAAAGTGGAATGGTGGATAGGGTAGGGTTGGGTGGTGGTATGGTACGGTGGGGTGGTTGGTTGGGTAGGATAGAGAATGATAGGATGGTGGGAAGGTCGGGTGGTATGATGAGTAAGGTAGGATATGGTAGGGTTGGGGTGGATGAAAGTGGAGTAGAGTAGGTAATAGGTAAGGTAGGTAGGATGTCGAGGGTAAGATATAGTGATATCGGGTAGGGTAGGGTAGTATAGGATAGGATAGGGTGGTAGGTAAGGTAGGGTAGGATGTTGGGTAAGGTATGGTAGGGTAGAGTGAAGTGGTGGGTAAGGTAGGGTTGGTGAGGGTAGGATAGGTTGGGGTAGTTTGTAAGGTAAGGTGTGGTGGTGTGGTGGGTAAGATAGGGTAAAGTGGAATGGTGGATAGGGTAGGGTTGGGTGGTGGTAGGGTACGGTGAGGTGGTTGGTTGTGTAGGATAGAGAATGGTGGGGTGGTGGGAATGTAGGGTGGTATGATGAGTAAGGTAGGGTAGGGTAGGGTTGGGGTGGATGAAAGTGGAGTAGAGTATGTAATAGGTAAGGTAGGTAGGATGTCGAGGGTAAGATATGGTGATATCAGGTAGGGTAGGATAGGGTGGTGGGTAGGGTATGATAGCGGTGGATAGGGCAGGGTGGGAAGAGAGGTAGGGTGCAATGGGGTATGACGTAGGACTACCCACCCCTTCGCCTATATCATACCTTATGAATCATATCATACCCTACTCAAGCCAACCTTAATTCACTACATTGTTCTATCAATCACTCAATGTGTCATCTTTTATATAATTTGTTTAATTCCAATCCTGCATATTCTATTCAATTCAATTCTTGCGTAACAAATATGCCAATAAAATATTTTTTTCATCCTTCAAAAAGTTCTTCTATTGAAATATACGTTCTCCCGTGCATGCTAAAAGCAGTGAATATAACCACAATTATTGGCATCGGTATAATTTTAGACATATGTGTGAGTGTCTTTTTTTGACTTTATACGAAGGTAATCACATTGTCATACATCCCCGTGCAATGCACGGGTTTATGACTAGTATATAATATAGACGAGTTAATTTAACCCAATTACCCAGAATCCCGACCCATTAACCGCAAATCGACCGCTAATATGTATCTAGCTGTAAAAACAAAAGAAAAAGAAATTAAAACCGAAAAAGATGTAAAAAAACAAATGAAAAAACCCAAACAAAAAAAACCGAAAAATCTCATCACAACCGATTCCAATATCTATAAAAATAGCCATTATCCCACGAAACCAGTCAATTTAACCCAATTACCGGGAATCCCGACCCATTAACCGCAAATCGACCCGCTAATATGTATCTAGCCGTGAAAAAACAAAAGAAAAAAGAAATTAAAACCGAAAATGCTGTAAAAAAAACAAAAGAAAAAACCCAAACAAAAAAAACTCGAAAAATCTCAACACAACCGATTCCAATATCTGTAAGAATAGCCATTATCCCACGAAACCATTATCCCACGATATGTATCTAGTAGTAAAAAAAGACAAAAACAAAATGCTGGAATTTATCATATGCTCTCCTTCACACCCGCAACTCCATATTTTACGAAACCATCCCACCTTTTTCTCCTTCCGTTACTTCCTCCATCCCCAAACTCTCTCCATCACACGTTCTCCATAATCCATCTCTCTCATATTCACTCTCACCCAATGTCCCATATCTTTGAATCATAGTTCGTAGCAAAAAGCGATTACTTGCAAACAATGTGTCCCTAAACCGTCTGCCGAGCCTGAAATATTACGCCGGCAAAGGGATAGAAACAGAAAGAATTATCTTTCATGGGAAAGAAGAGGAAGAGAGTGTGTCATCGAATAGGTGCTATTAATTGAGATTTTGAGAACAATAAGATTTTGGTTCAGCACCCAATGGCTAAGCAAGGATTCAGGTAGGGTTTTCTTTATTGAGAATTGACCTGTTTATGGTTATATTTTTTTCGTTCTGATTTTCCGGATTTTATAACTTTGATCCATTCTTTTGAATGCAATGGAAAAATTTTAGGGTTCAAACTGCGATGTGTAAGTATTATTTCAATTCATTCCATTCTTTTGAATAACTCTGACCGGCTCCTCCATAACAGTTTTACCATATGAAGCAGACGCTTGACACAGAGTGGCGTGAGCAGGAAAAATTTTAGGATAGTTTCAGTATATAAATCAGAAAGTTTATGGTCTTGTGTATATAAAGCTGTAAAAGCCTAAAAAAATGTTGGTAGTGGGATTTGAACTTACAACCTAGGATTATATGAGATCGAAAAGAGTTTGTTCTTAAACCACTGTAGGATATAAAGTCATTTGTTCAATAAAAAAACACATACATCTTATACTAATATTAACACTACTACTAATACAATAATAAAAATTTGGGAGGCTTGGGGCCCATATGGAGGGGGGCTGGGACCATTTCAAAAGGCTTGAGACCACCACCAGGTCAAGCCTTGGGTCCGCCCCTGACGCAGACGCAGACGCCGACGCCTCCTTTGATTTGGTATATTCCCGAGATCCCATCCTTTCCGAAGCCTCCTTTCGCTGCGCTCTAGCCTGTGCCGTGACCTCCTCCTCCTCCAGGGAGTTCTTCTCTTTCCTTCCTACATAAGGACAAAATCGATGGTTGCTGAAGCACCCAGCAATCGGAGATTTGTTGAAGCGGCCAACGCCGAAAGGATTGTCATTCATTTTCAAACTTGAGATGTAGCGCCCCTCAGAAAAGAATGTTGCTGTAGATACTCAAAAAAAACAAAAAAGATATTCCATACTATATTTTAGAGATTTCAGCTGCTCCTATTTTCATTGCTCAATCAACTTCTTTCATGCCATCGCCTTTTCTGCCAAGAGAGCTGATTACTTTTTTTTGTTGATAATTTATCGGCATATGAGTCTATAAAATTATGTATTTGCCTTGGTTTTTTTCTTTGGAAAATTAGGGATAAAAACATAATCGAAATATTTTTAAGAATGGAGACATTTACATATTTTTATAGGGAGAAGACAAATGCATAAATTTTATAATGAGAATGACAAACAAAGTGAATCCTTAAAATCGGTGAATCTTCCAGGTGAATCCCGAAATCGGTGAATTTCGACAATGAATTTCGACAGTGAATCCCGAAAATTAGTGAATTTCGACGATGAATTTTGAAAATTAGTGAATTTTGATGATGAATTTCAATCAATGAATTTAAGCAGTGAATTTCGTTCAAAAGTGAATTTCGATTGATGAATAAATAGTTTTGTCTTTTATGCAAAAGTTTCAAAAAACTGTCCTTCTACTCAATTGATGAAATATTTTTGTCCTTCTCCCTCATTCCCCCTTTTTTCTTTTAGTTTATTCTTTTGGATTGTATATTTAGTCTTTGCTCTTTTATATTTCATTCTTAGGGATTTTCAAGCAGATGACTTCGGTCAGTTTTAATTTTTTCTTTTTATTATGAATTATTGTTGTAGTGATTGCAGGAAGATCGAAATCGAGTGCAATCTACTCGCTTCGACCGACCTCTTATTATGAATTATTGTTGTAGTGATTGCATGTTTGTTAATTGAAGGATGTATCCTGATACTAATACATAGTGTTACTTTGCAGGTTACAATGGAAGAATTAAGAGAAATGATAACCACAACAATAATAACCAATTGTGTCTCGGTCACTTATCTTAAGATCTCATCAATCGAGCATTTACGGAGATTCATGTATCATGAAGAAGATCGTAGAATGAAGCTAACAACAACACGTGCATTGGAAAGGCTCTAGATATCTATGTTTGGAGAGGAACAAAACGCTTAGACAATGAGATAGGTATTTCATGGACATTAATGTCAATTTTCGGCTGATCGGCAATGTGATACATTATCGAATATGACATTAGTTTGCCTTGATTAAAGAGAAGGACGGAGATGATGATGTTGGATGAAGAGATATATGGATGAAGATGATGTGTTGTATTTATTTATTAGTTTTGAAAATGGCTGAACTTAATAGTGTATAAGGCACTAGCCTATTGGCGTTGGTATCTTATTGGCACATGATGTTTATATCTACACAATAAATTATTATTATTATTTTTTTATGAAGTACACAAGTTTTGAAAAAAAATTCATTCATGTGTTTCATATAAATGTTTACATTTTTGCATTAATCTAAATCAAATTCGGAGTATTGGACCATAACATTACACTTTTTCACTTAAAATTATCATGTATAACAAATGTTTTCTAGACTATTGCATGCACTATTTATAAATAAAAGGGAAAATACATGGGGAAAGTATCAAAATGGAGACATCCATTATTATTTGAAGCACTCATTAGCCCTGATGATACAAAATTACCTTTATAGCATGAAACAACAAAGCGAAGACAAATTCAATAGTCGATATAATGCACGGGACAATTAACATTAAAAATTGTAATTGATTTATGTTTTTAAAATCATAATTCTTTTACCATATTTTTATTTGTCGTCCTTTTAGTTATGATATTTTATTTGATATTTTCCGACATGATTTTCAAAAGTGTATCATAAACAACGAAATAATGGATTTGTGTAATGGATTTCTTAGTGTAAAGTGTGTTGTCCCGTCATTATGCACGGGTTAATGACTAGTATTATATATAGATATTAAGGATACGAAAGAAACACAAGCACTCACATTTTCGTCCCCACTGAAACTCGAACCCAGAACCTCCAGATTAATAACCGCAATATTTATCGCTGGGCCAATGCCATGCTGTCATGTTAAGAATATTACGTGTCTGAATTTTCTTAACAATTTTTAAATAATGCGAATATGACTTAATGAATATTTTTATGTTTCTTATATATTTTATTTACAAAATGGTTATATATATATATATAACATCTAACATTTATTTTAGTCAATAAACGTCTAAAGTAAATAGTCAACTTTAGATGTTTTATTTAAGTATAGCAAACATTTAAGTAAATAAACTTACCTCAATTAAAAATAATAATAATAATAGCAAGGAAAGAATTTTGTGGCTGAGATGAAGCACGGCACTTTGCACCGGACATTGATACCGTAAGGTATCCGTTCCCGGATGGATCCCCTACGGTATCAAAGGTGCTGTGCAATTTAAGGTGCAAAATCTCAGCCACAAATTAACCTATGTACTTATTTCTTTGTTTTTCTTAGGCTTTTTTTTTTTTAGAACAAACACGTTTCAAGTTGTCTTTTATTTTTTATTTTTTATTTTATTTTTCCCTTTCCTTGTTGTTGTTTAATAATCATTTTTTTAGTGAATTGTTTAATAATCTTGTTACGGACTTATCGTCTTACACGACATGAATACAGAAATATATCTAAATTTCAAAACGCGACACATCAAATGGTGATAAACAATTATCTTTTGTGAATGATGATAAGTTTATTATGATAAAGTACTTTTCAAATTATAGTTCAGGTTGAAAATCATTTTTCATCGCAATTCGTATGCAAATTATCTTGTCATTAAACATTTCTCCAGAAAAACAAAATTGAAATTATAAAATAAAAAGTTTGTGTTCATATGTCGACTTCGTGTTGAAGTGTCATATATAAAAATATTGATTAGTGTAATCATTTAAGTCAACCGACACCTGTCAAAGCGTGTCGTGTCAAAAATATGTCGGACACCGCGTACGACAATCAAATTAAAGTCTCGGTGTTTCCTAAATCAAAATTAAAGTCTCGATTTTTTAGTAGTAACTGTTTTTAAATCTTTAAAAAAAATTGCTGACGGTGTTGAATTTACATGAAATTTCTTTGAATTTCATGTATACTGGATAGGACTAAAAAAATCGAGACTTTAATGTTTAGTTTTGATTTAGGAAACACCGAGACTTTAATTTGCTTGTTGTACACAGTGTCTGACATATTTTTGAAACGACACGCTCAGACAGGTGTCGGTTGACTTAAATAATTATACTAATCAATCTTTATTTATATGACACTTCAACACGATGTCGACACATTAACAAAAACTTTTAGTTTATAATTTCAGTTTTGTTTTTCCGGAGAAAAGTTTAATGACAAGATAATTTGCATACGAATTGCGATGAAAAATGATTTTCAACATGAATTATTATTTGAAAAGTACTTTATCATAATAAACTTATCATCAATCACAAAAGATAATTATTTATCATCATTTGAAGTGTCTCAGATTTCAAATTTGAAATTTAAATATATTTCCGTGTTCATGTCGCGTGAAAGACGATATCCGTCCGAATAAGATTATTAAACAATTCACTAAAAAATGATTATTAAAAACAACAACAACAACGAAAAGGAAAAATAAAAATAAAAATATAAAACAAAGGCAACTTGAAATAACGTGTTTGTTAAAAGAAAAAGGAAGAAATACGTACGTAAAGGTTAATTTGTGAGATTTTGAGATTTTTAATTTGACAAAGATTTTGATCTGTGAGGGGATCCATCCCTATTGTGTGGATGGATCCCCTACGGTATCAAAGATGCTGCGCAATTTAAGGTGTAAAATCTCAGCCACAAATTAACCTATGTACGTACTTCTTCCTTTTTTTATTTAACAAACACGTTACTTCTCAGCAGCAAGTTGCCATTTATTTTTTATTTTTCCCTTCCCTTGTTGTTGTTTAATATTTTTTAGTGAATTGTTTAATAATCTTGATACGAACATATCGTCTTACACGATATGAATACGGAAATATATCTAAATTCAAAATTGAATACGGGACACATTTAACGGTGATAAACAATTATTATATATAGCCCGAAAAAAAAAATTCACAACATTTTTAATGATATTATTATTTGTTTTTTTATATCAATCAATACATATACAACACGGATACAAATATGGACATATCCAGTGCAGACCTTATACTAAAGGGGCCTAAAGAGAATTCGTTGGATATGCCTTTGTCGGTTGGTTGGTAGACGATACCGATTTCTATATATAGATATATAATAAAAAATTAAAATTAAAACCCAACATAAATCTAATATAAATTAATGCTATCCGGTATACATGAAATTACACTGAAATATGTTTGATAATTGTGTCATACAAAATAACCATGTTGGGAGAGAGAGATTCCCACACTCTTGAATCTATAAAGAAATATAATATCGCTTTAGCACCAATTGGTTTTAGTACAACGGTAAGCATTTGATCTTTAACATGGTATCGGAGCCACCCTTGTGCAAGTGTTGGGCCTCTTTGTTGGCCTTGAAAGTGCCATTTATATGCCTTGTGTGTCATGTGGCCCAGGCTCTTTATAGGCCCACACTTGAAGGGGCGTGTTAAAGTTGTCCCACATTGGGCACTTGCTATTGTATCACCCACCATATTAAGAGATGGACTTCCCTCATCTCACAACCTATATTTTGGGAATGAGGCCCCTCCTCTTATATGGGCTTGGACCTACGTTTTCTACAAACCACTTAATATTAAGAGTGTCTGAATTTTCTTAACAAATTTTAAATGATGCGAATATGACTTAATGTATATTTCTTTGAATTTTTGTAAATAAAGCATCTAATTATTATTACACCCGAATATTTGTAAATAAAGCATCGAATTATTATTACACCTATCCGGTATACATGAAATTCAAAGAAATTTCATGTAAATTCAACACCGTTAGCAATAAAATTTAAGATTTGAAAACGGTTACTACTTACTACTAAAAAAATCGTAGGAATTACCATTGTAATTTTTATTTACATAGGATGCCGATCGACATTGTTTAGTATTGATTTAGGAAACACCGAGACTTTAATTTGATTGTAAATGACGCAATGTCCGACATATTTTTGACGCGACACGCTTTACAAGTGTCGGTTGAATTAAATAATTATATTAATCAATATTTTTATATATGACACTTCAACACGATGTAGACACATGAACACAAACTTTTTATTTTATAATTTCAGTTTTGTTTTTCCGGAGAAATGTTTAATGACAAGATAATTTGCATACGAATTGCGTTGAAAAATGATTTTCAACCTGAATTATAATTTGAAAAGTACTTTATAGTAATAAACTTATCATCATTTACAAAAGATAATTGTTATCACCATTTGACGTGTCACGTATTTCAATTTTGAAATTTAAATATATTGCCGTATTCATGTCGTGTAAGACGATATGTCCGTCACAAGATTATTAAACAATTCACTAAAAAAAATGATTATTAAACAACAACAACAACAACAACAACAACAACAAGGAAAGGGAAAAATAAAAAATAAAAATAAAAGGCAACTTGAAGTAACGTGTTTGTTCTAAAAAAATAGGTTTTTGTCAAGAAGGACACTTGAATGAAAATATCAGGATTCAAGGAAACTAAAATTTAATCATGACAAAACCTATACAAACTTCCCAAAATACCATTTTAAAGTATTTTTCAACCCTAATCCAACCCTGCCGCATCTGCAACTTCCGCATCGTCCCAGCAACCTCCTATCAGCATCAACCAATTCAGATCTTGTCGGCCTTCTCATCTCCGGCACCGGAAAATCTCCTATCGTACCCCTTTCCAACAGAAGCAGCCACTTCAATGCCTTTCGACCCGTGGGGCGTAACTGCAAGCAAATTACCCCCATGGCTGCAACCTCTTCGGCCCTTGTTACCACACGACATGGCTGTGGCATCCGACCATCCCAAATCGATGAGCAACCTTTTTTTTTCTTTATAATATTTTGTTGTTGTTGTTAATGTTGCGAATATGGAGAAGAATGAGGAATGAAGAGGATTTGGAGAAGGAGGTTTGCTGCGATATCCACAGGCACGTCGGAAGGTGGGGGTGATTTGCGGGGATTCAGCCTGAATCGTTCAACCGTCGCCGCCGCCATCAATTATCAGCAACGAAGAAGAGGGAAGGGTGATTGGAATTGACGCATCAGTGGATGGTTAGCCGGAGAAGAAGAAGTTGCAGGAGAAGGGGAGGTGTACGGCATATTTTGACTTTTGCAGTGAGAAGAGAACGTATGAATGGAATCGGAAAAGAGGAAATTGGAAGGAGCAACCCTCTCCAAAGAAAGCAACGTTAGATTCAAAAAAATCGAGGTGTTTACCATGGCGTGGTCAGGGCCATATGCACCGCGAAGGAGTTAACGGCGCCATGGTTGCAGGAGAAGCGAGCTATTTTTCTTTTTTGAAAAAGTTTAGGGTTTAGGGTTATTCTTATTAATTTTGTAACGTTACTACATTTTTTTGATGTACTTTATCTATTTTATTGGTCACATTACTTATTTATCGATCACACTACTTATTTATTGGCCGTTATTACATTTTACTGGTATTATTACTTACTTCTTTTGAAAAATTTATTACTTTTTTCATTTGGATGTTACTGATAATTTTATAAAATACATTTATTACTTGTTTTTGGTCTACATTATTTGTTTTCTTGGTTATTCACTTCTACACTTTATCTAGCGTTCTACGTGTTTAATGTGTAAAAAGTACTTTTGTACATTTATTATGAATTTGTCCTTTTTAATCACATAATATGTAGTAACGTCCTTCTAGACCCATTTATGATTTTTTTTTCTTTTTTTGTCCTTCTAGCCCTTTCCAAAAACAAAAAAAGCAAAAGAAAAACAAAGTAAAGAAGAAAGGTTGGAATATTTTAGGCCTTGTTTCCACATGCAAAATTTTCAACAAAATCCTATAAAATAATAGCCAACACCCTCACACTTTATCATTCAAAAATAGTTTTTCACCCTCTAACACCCAATTATTGGAGAAATAAAAACAAGATTGTGGTCTCTAAAGTCTAATCAGTTAGAGAGGCCAGGGGAAACAAAATACAAATAAGAAAAGACAAAAGATGGAAGATAGTACCGGATTATTGAACTTGAAACAAGAAGCCAAACAAAACATCCAATTATCTTCATTGCAAGTTGAACTTGAACCTCGTCAAGCTCCGGTGAAGGACCTTGTATTGGTGGCCGCCATTGCTATAGGAATGCAGTTTGGATGGGCCTTACAGTTGTCTTTGCTCACCCCTTATGTACAACTTCTGGGCATTCCACACAAATTGGCTCCCATTATTTGGCTTTCCGGGCCGATTTCCGGGATTCTTGTACGGCCTCTCGTCGGATACTACAGTGATAACTGCACATCTCGTTTTGGCCGCCGACAACCTTTCATTGCTGCCGGTGCTGCCCTTGTTGTCGTTGCTGCGTTTCTCATCAGTTTTGCTACTGACATTGGTCACAAATCCGGTGACCCTCTTGGCAGAGGCGTAATTAAACCTCGTGCCATTGTTGTCTTTGCTGTTGGTTTTGGTACTCTTGACATTGCCAACAATATGTTAGCGGTAACTCATCATGCCTGTTATGCACAAGGGAGAAAAAAATCCGTCTTTCACGAGATCAATTCTCACAATGCACTTAGGAAAAGTCGGTTTTTTTCGCTCGAGACTTTCACGGTGTCAGTTCTATGAGTTCTTGATTTACACTTTGGGGGGAAGTTTCTTATTTATTTTTTATTATTTATTATTATGATCTTTTTAAATGTGGTTTTTGAATTTTCAGTGTCCATGTAGAGCACTGTTGGCTGATCTATCAGGGGGGGATGCAAAGAAAACAAGGATGTCTAATGCTGGATTTTCATTCTTCATAGCAATAGGAAATGTGTTGGGCTATGCAGCTGGTTCATACAAGAACATGTACCACATATTCCCATTCACAAAAACAACTGCATGTGATAATTATTGTGCAAATTTAAAGAGTTGTTTTTCATCTCAATATTCCTGTTGCTTACTCTAACCATAATGGCTTTGAGTTTAGTTCATGAGAAGCCCTTTAAGGAGGAGAGTGATGATATTGATAATAAAAGCTCCAAACAACCATTTTTCTTGAACTTTTGGTGCCCTTAAGAATTCATCAAAACCCATGAGGATTCTTATGTTAGTGACGTGTTTCAACTGGATTGGATGGTTCCCTTTCTTCTTCTTTGATACTGATTGGACAGGGAGGGAAGTGTATGGAGGTAAGGTAGGGACTTTGCAATATGATCAAGGTGTTCATCTTGGGGCACTTGGGTTGCTGTTAAACTCTGTGGTTTTGGGATTTTCTTCTTTGATTTTGGAGTATTTGGGGAACAAAATGGGTGGGGTGAAGAGGCTGTGGGGCGTTGTCAATTTCTTGCTGGCTATTTGCTTGGCTATGACCTTTCCGGTGAGCAAATTGGCTGATTCCACAAGAAGAGCTGACGGAAAACCTGCCGCCGGCATTAAGGTCGCCGCTCTGGCTATCTTTTCCCTTCTGGGAATCCCTCTTTCGGTAAGTTTCTTCTAACTTTATTATTCTCTGTCAACTCATGTGAGCGAAATTTAACACGAGACGGGCTATTATTTGCACCACGCCGTTTTATTTATTCACCCCACCTAGGCACCTATCAGTATACTACACTAATTATACAAAATTGATCAAGTGAAAGTCGGTTTCAGTGTATATTCTGACAATACACACCTTCAAAAAAACCGGTTTTAGGCTCGAAAATGCTTTCACTAGGTCGATTCTAATGTGGATAGTGTGAAGCACTGATAGAATCAGAATGGTGCAAACGAAGAAAAAATTTATAATACAATCGTTGTATAAAGATTGTATCAAACGACATCACATTACAACAATTCACTTCTAACCCCAATAATATAGTCAAAATGAAAGTATCAATGTATGTAACTCGATACAACATCCCTACAACAACAGTATTATAAAATTTTTTCGCAATTAAATGCCTCCAATAATATAGTCATTACAATTGAGTAAAAATAATGTGTCACGGCATAATTGTATATAAATAAATATGGGCATAACTTATCGATTGATGAAAAATGATAGGTTCAACCATAAAATTTCGAGATATATAATGTATCAGGACCACTATAAAACTAAAACATTTTCATGCATACACATGCCAACGGCCGAAGCTATTTTGTTGTTGCAATGACGCCGAAAGGTAAAGCCTTACTACTTAACGCCGAAAGGACTTTTGTTTTTTGTTTTTTTCTCAATGGATATAGCAATAACATACCAAATTGTTGTTAGGAAATTAATCAATCTAGCATCTTTATTTAACACGTAATTCAAGCAAAACGAAAGTAAAAATAGGACATGAAAACTTATTGGATCGAGGCGAGTGTAGCACTCTGTCCCAAGACGTTTTTTGCCACGATTATGTTGTGCGGTAATGGCAATCTCTCCCAAGATACAACAGTCATTTCTTCTCCGGGTTGTTTCACTTCAATGAGAAGAAGACAGCGAACCGATCCTGTTCTGTAAAACTCTCCTTGACTCGAAAATATGCAAAGTGTATTTTCGGATGCTATGAATAAAACTTAAGAAGCCGGCTTTTGAAAGAGAATGAATTTCTCATAGAAAAATTGCCGCTCAATTTTCATTTGTATGATAGGATTTTATAGGAGAATGGAGGTTATTCACAATCGGTTGCATCCTTTCAAAAGTGATTCATCGAACAGATTGCAACCCTTATGTGGTTGCAACCTTTCACCGAACCGATACAACTCTTTGTCACGTGTCCATTCGGATTTTCCCTCAATTATTAATTTTTTAATTTATAAATCTCCAACAATCCCCCACATAAATGAAAATTAATGTAAGTGCAATGCAGACTCTGAAGAGATTACAGGCGGAAATCAGTTGCATCGGGCGAGGTGGTTTGCTGCCTTGAACCTTCCGTAGTAGAGTACCATCAGATATACTCGGCTAAGCAGTGAACTAGGTCTTGAACTGCTCAGACTTTGGTGCATGCCTAGACAATGATACCTACACAACAGATCTCCTAACATTCTCGAGGTTCTCATGTTTGTGTCCGTTTTGGCCCTGGAACACCTTGGTTTTAGAAAGTGTGTTAGAGAATTCAGCCCTCAAATTCTCGCAGAAACGGCCCCACTTCCACTTACATAGGTGACCTCCTATAAAGAGTACTCTGCAATACCCCACTTGGCTTGACCAAGATTTAAGAATCATTAAAAGCTTAATGCTTAACCTAACAAAATCACAGAAAGCACTTTTGTTTTTAACAGAATGGGTAAATGCTAATTGTCCCTCTTAACTTAGTTCCCTTTTGAACCATGATCTTGGGATCTCCAGTCATAATGGTTGGGTTGCCATTACAAGGGAACATGCGTAATAGGCTTAAGTCTCATCCCGTTTGTCAAAAATTGACACCCGATCTCTAGCTAAACCTTTTTTTATAAGCGGATCCGCAAGATTCTCCTTCGACTTTATACAATTGAGGAAATCAAACCATTAGAGATCAATTTTAATGGTATTGTGTCTACGATGAATATATCTAGACTTACCATTATACATACAACTTTGTGTCCTTCCTATAGCCACTGATTATCACAGTGTATGCTAATAGCAGCCACTACTTAGGTCAACATAGAATATCCTCAAGGATATTTCTAAGCCATTCAGCTTCTTCTCTACGCTAATCCAATGCTATAAACTCAGATTTCATTGTGAAATGAGCTATGCATGTCTATCTCGTGGACTTCCAGGACACCACACCACCACCAATAGTGTATACATATCAGCTAGTGGATTTTGAATCCTTACACTTAGATATCCGATTTGCATCACGGTATTCTTCCAATACGGCTGAATATCTATATATTGTATACCGAGGTTCATTGTAAACTTCAAATACCTTAACATCCGGTCAAGGGCTATAGATTGAACTTGAACCTTCTTTCTCCTTGTCTTTACAAGGAAAGATCTCCTCGATAAATACAACATTCCTTTAATCAATGATCACAATTTAATGTACTTCAGGAATGTCTGACTTGTGCACCAGAAACCAATAGAATATGCAATCTTTTGTTTCAGGGCCTTATCTTGACATGCTTTGGCTTAAGTATTTCGACCTTTGCCAAGCACCCCCATACTTTCAGGAATTTTAGGTAGACTTGAGCCTTTCCACTATTCCATGGTGACATTCTGTTTAGAATAACAATTGTTGAGAGACTTGTCTCCCCCATAGTTATGGATAAATCCGAACAAATCAACATGACACTCGTCCAATAGCCGATTAAGGTGTGTATCATGCAATTGTTTGGTACCAGAACAAAACTCATTAAACCGTGCATCTTACTCTCCACCTCGATCACTATGAATTGTTTTAATTCGTTTTCCAAATTGATTCTCAGCTCTAAGGGCCTCATATTTGCTCTCAGCAACACCGTTAGTGCTATTGTTTTTTAAAGTAATAAAATACTTTTAGCCACCTCTGGATTGCACAATCTTTTAAACGAGGGATAACACTGAGAATCGATCAAATCCAAAGACCTACACCCGATCAATAATCTAAGGTTTACAGTTGAACAAAATTGAACATTTTAATTCAACCAAAGAAAATGAGAAAATACCAACAATATAGCTTACATCAATTACAAAGGTTAAAATTATCTATCATGCGTTAAATTTTTGGCACGACTATTGTCCCTTGGAAACCAACTTTTTCTGTTCAAAACAAATTTGTTCTGTAATGTCAATACACTAAGGATTAAAAGTGATAAATTGATGGCAAAATTTCTCATGTGATAATTACTGAGAATAAATATATTTTTACACATATTGATGCATCACCAAAAAAATTTACATCTTGGTAACCGTGACAGAAATTTTTGAAACATACGGACTAATGACTTTCAATAAAAATTTGCTGAGAGAAAAAAATAAAAAATAAATAAAAAAATTAACTATTTAACAAACAGACAATCAAGCAAAGAGAACCATATCATAGTACCCCTTCCTGGCACCTTTCATCAACTGTCATTTCCTTAAGCAAATACTCCAATGTATTAAAATGCTATTCACAACTCATACATTATTTGAGTTACCATGAACGAATTTGAACAGAAATCATCAAAATAAAAGACCAGGTCGAAGAAGAAATTTGTGCAGAACAACACATAAATAATTTGTTTACTGCAATTTTCAACTTTGTGAAATGACGGACAACAAATCTGTTTGATCAAAATTCAGATGTAACAAACAGACTACAAGCGACTATGTAACAAAATTCAATGAGAAGAAGACGGCGAACCGATCATGTTCTGTAAATATCTCCTTGACTCGAAAATATGCAAAGTGTATTTTCGGATGCTTTGAATAAAACTTAGGAAGCCGGCTTTTGAAAGAGAATGAATTTCTTGTAGAAAAATTGCCCCTCAATTTTCATTTGTATGATAGGATTTTATAGGAGAATGGAGGCTATTCACAACCGGCTGCATCCTTTCAAACCGATCAGTTGCAACCACATAAGTGGTTGCAACCTTTCACCGAACCGATACAACTCTTTGTCACGTGTCCATTCGGATTTTCCCTCAATTATTAATTTTTTAATTTATAAATCTCCAACAATTGTGATCTAGTACTCTATGTTGGAACAAGAAATTAGCGAGCCTTGGCTCGGCTCGATCTTCTAGAATATACTAAAAATATCTTGTAATCAATTGTAATCGTTAGCATTAAATACGTTCATATTCTCACTAGTGGTATATATTTGTAACATCCCTCTATTTATTTCAAGTTCAATGAAACAATGATTTTCCTTGAGGCTAAATATGGTATCAGAGCTATTAGGTTGAAACCACCACGCGTCTGAATAATTCTTTTCCGATCCTCCCTCCCTTAATCATCTTCTTCTCCCCCTCCTCAACCCCTCCTTCTGCGTCTGTTCATTGCAACTCCTTAAAAATAAAAAATAAAAACTCTGTCTTCATCTTTCTCTCCCTCACCAAAAAAAAAAAAAAAAACCCATCATCCCACCATGGCCACCGACTCTCACAAACAACCACCACCACCGCCGCTGCCTCCCGTCTAATCCCCTATCCCTCCTTCAACTCCTCTAACTCTATCAACCTCATCAAATTAACTTTCACTAACTACCCGATTTGGAAAGCACAAATTGTCCCTTATCTAAAAGGACAAGAAGTATATGGATTTGTTGATGGAAGTATTCTGGCACCACCGGCTGCCGTTAATGGCCAACCCAATCCAACACTTCCCCAATGGTCCAGGCAAGACAATTTAATTTTAAGTGCAATCACCTCCTTACTCACCGAGGACGTTCTCACCCACGTATATCATGCCAAAACCTCCGCCGAAATTTGGTCAGCCATTGAGCATTGCTTTGCCTCACAGTCCCGTGCCCAGATTATCCATCTCCGCTCCCAACTCGCCACTACTCGCAAGGCAGGCTCCACCGCAACCGATTATTTTATGACGGTGAAACGTCTCACAAATGAGCTTGCTTGGCCGGACAGCCACTCCACCCGGATGACATAATTAACTATGTGCTTGCTGGAATTGGGATCCTCTGCCGTGAAAGTGCCCCTGCCGTGTATGATGTGACGTGAAACGGCGTCGTTTTGCCTCCACACGACGCCGCCCAAGTGTATTCGTCCTTGCCCTAATTTTAAGCTAGGATCAAAACGACGCCGTTTCCCTGCCAAACGATGCCGTTTTGGCGTCACAGCAGCCTCTGCTGTGTTTAACCTACGGCAGAGGATCCGACCTCGTGCTTGCTGGCTTAGGACATGAGTACGACGCGCTAGTTGCCATGGTTGGTTCTCGATCCGAAATCACTATTGAAGAAGTTTCTCCCTCCTGTTGACAATGGAGGCCGTATCAACCACAACAATTCCACCTCTGCTCCATTATCGCTGCTGCCTTCTCCTCCGCCATCATCATCTCCGACCCATTCGCCCACTGCTCACAACAATCAGCGAGCTCAGCATAATCGGGGCCATGGCTCATACTCTCGTGGATGGGATCGAGGCCGCTCCAATGGTCCTCGCCCTCCACAACAACAGTCTTCAACTCCTTCCGATCAATGCCAACTATGTGGTATGTTAGGCCACTCGGTCATTTTATGTTGGTATCGATTCGACCAAAATTCCGTCTTATCCCAACCCCAAAACAACAATCATGCCCTATTTCCCCGTCCTCCCATGGCTAATTTCACTGGTACTTCTTATGATCAATCCAACTGGCTCCCCGACACCGGTGCAAGTCATCACATGACGCCTTACCCACACACCTTCAATTCTCCTCCAACTCCGTACAATGGTGATGACAATGTTCGCGCTAGCAACGGCACTGGTATGCCTAATACCCATATTGGTGATTCTAATTTATCCACCCCCTCCCACTCTTTTATTCTTCGTAATGTCCTCCTCACCCCGTCCCTCCAACATAATTTGCTATCTGTTCAAAATTTTGCACGCGATAACAATGTTTATTTTGAATTTCATTCTACTTATTTCCTTGTGACTGACTACTTAGGCCAGGTCCGTCTTAGATGATATGTTAAAGACGGATTATATCACTTCACTCAGCCTCTTGTCTCATCCAATCTTGCTAGTCGTACTTCCTCTCACTGGCATCGTCGTCTTGGTCACTGCTCCACCAGAATTAGCAATATTATTTTACGTCAAATAAATGTTTCCCCACCCCGTGATTCCCATTCGCATGTCTGTTCTGACTGTCAACTTGCTAAGAGTCATCGACTCCCTTTATCTACTTCCTCCTTTACTTCTCGCAAACCTTTGGATTTGATTTATTCAGACGTTTGGGGGCCTTGTGCCGAGGCTTCAATTTATGGCTCTCGATATTATGTCTGTTTTTTGGATGATTGTACTAAGTTTATTTGGTTCTATCCAATTGCTCTTAAATATGATGTGGAACGAGTTTTCTATAATTTTCAGACTTTAGTTGAACGCCTATCCAACACTTGAAGAACAATCTCCATGTCCACTCAGTACCCATGGGATTGCCCGGGGGTGTTGGAACAAGAAATTAGCGAGCCTTGGCTCGGCTCGATCTTCTAGAATATACTAAAAATATCTTGTAATCAATTGTAATCGTTAGCATTAAATACGTTCATATTCTCACTAGTTCTTTATATTTGTAACATCCGTGTATTCATTTCAAGATCAATGAAACAATGATTTTCCTTAAGGCTAAATACTCTAGTACTGAAATCTTCTCCGTTGAATTAACAAATTTTGGAAATAGTAATGATATGGGCACACCGTTGTGTCACAACGATTGACACAACGGTTATCTGCACCATTGATCTTAATTGTTCACATCAAGATAAATTTAGACTTATAATGATCAACGGCTGTGCCCGTATCATTACTCTTTTGAAAAAAGAACTACCTAGCTAATTAATTAATTATTGAGAGGAAAAACAAATAAGCATATATTCCAGCTGCTTGAGGAAAAAAAAAAACAGAAAACATGGGCTTGGCTTCTATTAGTTTAACTTGTTTGAAGTTGGATGAAATGTCATTTTAGAACATCTTATTTTTATAACATATATAACATTAACACTAGTATCCAGGGGCGGACCCAGCAAGATAGGGGTGGGGTGCATGGACCCCACTCAAATTTCCGGACGAAGTTACTAATATACCCCTCTAATAATATTAAAATTGTTTATGTACTCCTTCCGTCCCGTAATATAAATCATTTTGGCTTTTTAGTTGTGTCCCAAAATATAAGTCTTTCTCACAAAACAATACAATATTAAATGCATTATTTTAATTTTCACACTAAACAATATAATATTATTAGCCAGTCCCAAAAATCAATACAATATTTTGCATTGAAATATTAAAAAATAACTTATTTATTATGTTTCCTTAAATTGTGTGAAATGAACAAAATGCCTTATATTATGGGACGGAGGGAGTATATTATTTCAGACAATATCTAATATAATTATCTATTTACTTTAACTGGTAAGAAGCTTCACTACATATCCTAAAGTCAAAGGTTCAAAACTAGGCTTTTGCATCTTTTTCCATCATTTTTTGAATTTGACCTCCACTGAAAAATAATTATGGGTCTGCCACTGCTAGTAATAAAATTAAAAATAACTTGTAGTGTATGAATTATGATCCTGGCCTGTAAATACAGTGTAATTAGCTATGAATCGAACCAGTTCCGACCATTAAAAGATACTACTTCCGTCCGAAAATGTAAGTCAATTTAGCTTTTTGGTTTTATCCTAAAATTTAAGTCTATTTAGAAAATCAATAAAGCATTTATTATATTTTTTTCCTTCTACTGTCATTTATTATATACTCAATCACTTTTTACTACTTTACATTAATAATTTTTGGTTTTATCCTAAAATGTAAGTCTATTTAGAAAATTAATAAAGCATTTATTATATTTTTATTCCTTCTACTGTCATTTATTATATACTCAATCACATTTTACTATTTTACATTAATACTAATAAAATGTCATTTTATTCTTTTTAATTAAAATTAACGACATATAACAAATTTCACAAGCTTTCTTAATATATGTGGAAAAAGCCAAACGGAGGTAGTATGATTCATTAGTTTAAATGATGATTCATTAGTTTAAATGAAAACAAAAGGAAAACGAATGATGTGGAGCCTTTTACTTTTCTGTAATGATTGGGCACAACACAATGCCAATAATACGTTTTTTTTTTACTCGTATAATAACGAGGGAAATTGATAAATCAGATCACTGTAATATCTGATATATTTTTTTCAAGTTAAACATTTTCTGACATTTTTTTTTTCAGATTTCTCGTCCAAATTTGGACGATTTCCTCCAAATACAGTCAAACCGTCCAAATTTTGAATTCCTTTTCCTCTCAATTCATTCACTGACCAGAATGGACGGAATCCGTCCAAATTCGGACGCAACGTCCGGATTGTGACGAATTCACACAAACATGCTAAAACACGAGCCACAACTCCCTACCCTACCGTGCCCACCACCCATCTTACTATACCCTACCCTTCCCACCACCCCAACCCAACGCACCCCACCCACCACCTACCTAACATCACTTTCCTCTTACACACCACCATGTGTTTTATCGATTTTCATTTCATTCCATCCGATTTCATCCTGGTCAATTTTCATTTTATAAAAAAAATTTAATTCTACAATGTCAGGCCTTACAAACCAGACGGTCCAAAATAACAAAAAAAAAAGGCCGAAACACAAAAAGCAACAAATGAGAGTAGAAGAGATGATTTTTTTGGTGGTTTATACAGTGATGAGCCGGGAGAAAAAAAGGAGGAGTCACACGCGCAGCATACGCTTTCCTTTCTTATTTAGATAGGAAAGAAAAGAAAAAGAAAAAAAAAATTCATTTCAAGAATTTTAATATTTCATGTAATCGTCTAAACCAAATATTTTTAAGATGATATAAAGATAATGTAAGCAATACGCCGTTGACTTATATCTTGAAAATAATCATATCGCCACAGACAAAGATATGTTTTTTATGAAATGAATTTATTTTAAAATTTTATAATATTTCGTATAACGCGTCAACAAAATTGTTTTGGCGTGATATAAAAAGATCGTGTCGTGACAACAAGTCGTGGCGCTTATATTTTGAAAATAGTATACATTTGCTACATATATTCACACATTAAAAGGTGATCTGATTGAGTCGAATATCCAAAATGGAACAATTTAACTGCACTCTTCTTAAAAAAAAAAACATTTGGGCCTGCCCATGAACAGTAAAATTAATAAAGAAAAAAAAAAAAAAAAAAAAAAATCTGGGCGGATTCTAGGTCGAGTTAACGAAGAAATGATCAACCAATAAAAAAAAAACAAGTGTCACCCCTCCCAACTCTTTCCTTTCTTATATAGAGTAGATAGATAGATATATCTATATGGAAAAAAAAAAACACAAAGAAAAATAAAACAAACAAAAAAAATTAAAAACTTCACTTCACTCCTAAGTACGTCACCCTCCTTATCCCCTCCCCTGCCTTCATTTCCCCTCCCCTATTTTGATTAGTGATTTTGCCTCTAAATGTGTTACAATAGCGATCTTGAAATAGTAATATGTAAGTATGTTTTGTCTATACGTATGAATTTTGTTTTTGTTTCCAAATATGCTAGAAAAGACTACTTTGTAGCATGTTTTGAGGCTATCAATAAATTGAATTTTGTATTTACGGATGTTAAAAACGCGATAAGTATGTTTTTCAAAACAAAAAAAAACCTTCAACTAAAAAGTTTCAATTCGCGACTTACTTGTGCCTCAAAAAATACCAGGGCCGGCCTGCATATAAATAGGAGTAGAGGGTGAAAGAAAAGGCAAGAAGATAGAAACTTGTTTTTTAAAGTAGGGGTTAGTTTGGTACGGTTCAGTTTATGTTTTCACCTAGGATAAGTCGGTTTGATTTAAGAAAATAGAAGCTCTAATCATATCAGAACATTATAAAAACAGATGGTTTGGGTCGACATGGTTTTGGAGTGGTTCGGTTTGGTCTCGGCCGGTTTGCAAGCGGGCTGCATAGACTTTTGGAAAAGATGTGTATGCTTTTAACTATGTCTGCACATACATACATTGGCAGATCCACACAGAAGAATTCCAGTAGAGGCATCAGAACGAATTCAAAGATCCATTAGTGATATATTTTTTTTTACATTTTTTGACAACAATACTGTAGTGTTAAAACAATACAAATTTTTATCTAGATTCCAGTGGGGACAGTAACCCACCCTTTACATGGTGCATCCACCCCTGCATACATACCTACACAGTCTGTCATTGGATCACAAGAGAACATGACGTAGATTGATGACTTTGTTGAGAATCGTATTCCCTGTGACAATGAAAGTCTACATCAATATATTTTGTGCATGCATGGAATACGAGATTATTTGCAAGTGCAATGGATCTACGATTATCACACAAACAAATGGTCGAAAAATATAGGGTAAATTGTAGTTCTCTTTGTACCTAGCGGCATCTATATCCAGCACTATTCGGTTGTAACACGTGCTAAAACACATACAATACATAGGTTCCATGCTAAAACACGAGGTGGCGGTGATGGTGGTGGTTGTGGTGTGCGATATCATTTGTTGTTATGGCGGCGGTGGTGGTGGTGGTGGGTTGTGATGGTTGTGGGTTGGGTTATGATGGGGGATGGTGACGAGTTGTGCTGAGGGTGGTGGCAGGGTAGGCGGCGGTGGTGGTGCGGTGGAGGGTGGTGGTGGTGGATTGTAGTGGGGTGGGCAGGTGCCACGGGAAGTTGCGGGCGGGCGGTGGTGGTTGATTTTTTATCACTAGGTTATGCTTACATTTCATTCCATCAAAGCATTCCGTCAATTCCATTCATTTTTTGATGAAATGAAAATAGTAATAAAAAAAATCATTCCAATGGAATGAAAACCCATTCCATTCTCTCGCAACCAAACACGCAAAAATGATGAAATGGAATGAAAAAGCATTCTATTCCATTCCATTCAAACAATCCAAACGTATAGTTTCCTCCTAGATAAAAATAAGGCAAACACGATATGAGAAATTCATATCAACATGTATGTACTGTATAGGACTTATTAGACCCTAATATGTACATAAATAAGATCTTGAATAATGATGATTAAACATTATAAGCCTGATTTTATTCAGGTGCCACCTTTTGGCTTGGGAAATTTAATGGTGCAAAACAGGGCCATACAGCAGAAAGAATTAATTACAAAGGATCGACATGTTTGCTATGCTTTCTAAAATTGAAAAAAAGGAAGTTGTTTAGCTTAGCCTTTCCTAAATGGAATGGCTCACAAATACTATCTTTATCTAAAGGGATATTTTTTGTTGAATACAATGCTTTGGTAACAATGGAGGAAGATGGGTGTCAATGTCTAGAGTGCAAGAATTGCACAAATGTGTTGAATTTGTTAATAGATAGAATATTATGCTTACAATAACATATATATGTTGTGTGTCAAGTTGTTATTTAATAGTACTCTTTATTTTTCACAGGTCAGCTTCAGCATCCCTCCTGCTCTAGCATCGATATTCGCAAATGATTCTGGATTAGGACAAGGTGATTTGATTAATTAGTACAAGGACACTTTGGGGAAATTATTGGGTAGTACATACCTACGTGCGGATATGTGAGGTGGCTTCATCGTCACCATCAGTTTTTCAAACTGGATTTAAACTGTGTGGTTCAGATCATTTCATCAGTCACTTCACTCAAAATCATCTCTCTACCCAATAATTTCCCGACTCTTTGTTACATCCATGGAAGTGTTTCAAATTTTGCCAATTCATAACACAAATTAGTATATGATTAAATCAAAATTCAACAAAAACACTTTACTTTCATTTAATTGCTAATAATATAAGTAATAACTATACCTTCATCTTTGGTTGTCTCAGGCCTCTCACTTGCAGTTTTGAATCTCTCTATAGTTATACCACAGGTGAACATTCCAGTTTTTTCTGAAGCCTCAAAGTTATACAGCTTAAACAGGAGCTAATAGCAAGAATGATCCCCCATTTTTATCGAAAAGCTATGACTTAGCCTTCTTCTTTCGTTTTGGTTTGACCAGTCTCCCGTGTCTCATTTTTTTTTTGTTGCAAGAATGGTCCCTTATCTTTACCAAAAAGTTGTAACATAGCTCTTGATGCAGTATGAATGTTATAAACGGGTAATCGGGTAATTCTAATTAGGAAAATAATACAAAAACACGAATATTTGGGTATAATTAGGACTGAACTCTTGAGAGTGCTGCCTACGTATCCAATTTAGGTAATAAATCGGAATCAAGTCCTCAAGTAGTTCGGGGTATCCTTTATATAGTAGTAGATCGTGTCTCTCTTCCCCGGACGTCTTTGGCGGTTATTATGGATTATCTCACCAGACGTGGGATCTACCCACGTCCGTAGCGATTGAGATGTTGTTGACCCGGTCTTCACCACGTTCGGACTGTTATTACGTCGAGAAACCATTCGTCGTGAACACGGTGGAGTCCTACTCTCCGACTATTCGTCCGGCGTCTTGATCCGCCGGCACTCGGTGGTCTAGCTCGATTGGTCCGTTTATCTTTATTATTAAACCTTGGGCCTGGCCCAATTACAAATAGTCCGACCCAATGGGCCCATATATCATCATAAGTCCCCAGGACTAGGGTGAAGATCGCTTCTATACCGCACTAGCACAAACGGATTCGCTTCCGTTATTAAAACTACGAAACGAGGCCAAGTTGCACCTATCCGTTATCATTAGAACCGTAGACTAAACCATTACGTCGCTTCATTTCATGTCACATAACCCTTTCTCTGTCCACTTTACTCTTATAATTTAAACTTTTGGAAACGCCCCTCTGCAACCGCAAGTAAGTCTTTATCTGTTTTATTCTGCACTTCTTTGAAATCGTTGATCTTTGATGAGTTTGAGAGCCAATACAGCTTCTAGTGAATCTGTAGAGAAATTATTTGAATCCCCAGAGAAAATATCCAGAGCCATGGATAACGAGGAAGTGAGTTCGTCTAATCCTGTATTTTGCCCTGAACCTGTAGTAAATTCTGATCATCCTTCCTCCTCAATTGATTTAAGGAACACCTCCACTTTTGGAGATAACCCATTGTGTATTCTGCCTTCCCACCTTCTGCCTCCTGGGATATTTACTCCCACTTCGATCGTGCACCAGTATCCAGAAGATCACACTGCTTTCTTAAACACCTTAAAGAGAGAAATCAATCGATTTGACAAAACCAAAGCAATAATGGCTTGCCATGGTGTTGCCAGCAAAATGACCAAGACTGAGATGGCTGGTTTATTAAAAACCTATAAGATCCGTACTGAGCCTTTCGAAGTTGTTCTTCCTAAGCCGACTGAGTATGCTTACGATCCTCCGGCCGGTTTCTCGCACGATATCTATTTGGTCACTCCACGATGGGTTGAGGTTTCCTCTTCCCCCCGGGTGTGTAGAGATAATGAAGTATTATAAGTTAGGAGTTGGTCAGATCCATCCGAATAGCATTAAATTTCTCATAGGTTTCATGATTTGGTGTCGTATGAACACCACTCCTTTCCTGAGAACGTTATTCAGGAACTTCTATCAATGCAAATTAACACAAGGTAGTGGGGGGTGGTACCATTTCAGTCGTAGGGCCAGTGCTCCACTCATCCCGATAACTGGCAAAGACAAGACAAAGAAGAAGTGGCAAGAACACTTTTTCTTTGTGAAACACAATTCGGATGCTAGTTTAGGGCGATGGAATACCTCTTCCATGAAAGACAAGTTGGAAGACTTCATCGATGCTCGTTTGTCCCAATATCTTGTTAGTAACAAAATCTTTCTCAACCTAGACTTCATAAGTTTCGCGCTCGATAGATCTTTGCTCGCTTCACAGGTGATCAGGGCCTGTTGGCTACGTGGAGTTTTCAAGAAAGCAAGATGAGAAAATGTATGTTTGTATTTGCATTACGCTTTTACTTTTGATTATAATCGATTATCCTTCTTTCTTGTAGTGGCCAACGTAGATGATTTGATCAAGATCGACATTGATGAGGAGGAAGAAACAGAACAAACGATGAAGCGATTCGAGCG
Source organism: Gentiana macrophylla (assembly GCA_026214975.1). Lineage (NCBI taxonomy): Eukaryota > Viridiplantae > Streptophyta > Magnoliopsida > Gentianales > Gentianaceae > Gentiana > Gentiana macrophylla. Next base: position 390,132 of record JAOBSW010000858.1, read on the forward strand.
GACCTCTGTCCGTTATTCCGTAAGGTGGTGAACTTCCCGGTCGACATGAGGATACACAAATAGGCACTAGCTCGATATCTTTGTGCGGGAAGAGGTTCTGCCGCCTTGATCCTCGAAAGCGGGATACTCGAACCCCACTAATCCTGTGGACTTGACTGTTGAAGAAAATCTCCCTTGGGGCCAAATTACTGGTTTGGATGCTGTTCCCCTTAGGACTATTTCTCAAAGACAGAAAAAGAGGCATAGGCCCTCTTCTTCTGGCAGTTCTGCCAGTGGCTCCTCTTTCAACTTTGAGGACATGTCTGCTGATGATTTTGCAGATTCCGTAAGTGATCTTTTTCATAAAGTTTTCATATTTTTCCTTATTTTTCTCCTTCTCAGACGTTTTCTTTTGTAGTGTTACCGCCTGGGTAAGGCTCTGCACAAAAAGACTTCAAGCATGGCCAAAGACATTTCTGCCCTGCAACACAAAGTGATCCAGCTGGACGAGGCCAATGCTAAGGTAGCCAGTTTGGAAGAGTCTAATCATGAGGGCAGTGCAAAGGTGGCCAATTTGGAAGAGGCCAAAGCTGAGGCTTTGATATTTACTCAAGAGGAGCAGCTAAATTTAAGAGATTAGCGGTTGGTGAAATTGAATGAGGAGCACCTGCAAAATCTTGCTACTGCAAAGAAGATGAAGGTGATTTTGACGAAACCACGAGGCGGATGGAGGAAATCCCTACTCGAATATCGTCCGGAAGGTTGTTCTTTGGGTATAAGTCTTCTCCCCCAGGACATGAGGAAATCCAGATCATATTGGCTCCGCTCTGCAAGCAGAGAGGATATACACTTGGTGTTGATGAGGCCAAACTCTGGCGACTGGTGATTAACACTCGCCTAATCACCGGTTGTATGATAAAAAGCGGGGAGATTTTCACGAAGCGATATGATGAATATAAGAGTGGAGAAGACATAATCAAGCAAATATGCTAGAAAAAAATCTGCTCAACCTTGAGAAGCTTTGCTCACTGCGCAGAGAAACTGCTTACGACCTTGACTCCTCTACATCTTAACTTATTTTCCTTTGAAAACTTTGAGTTCTTTGCGCTTTTCAAGCAGCTTTTGATAATAACTATGTATGTAATTTCTTGTCAGTGACATTTTTAATCTCTTAAACCTTGTGAGTTTGTACCTTTGAATTTGACATTCTCTGTTTCTCTGTTTAGAGATCCCTCTCTGTTTAAAGATCTTCTGTCTTCATATTATTATTTGCAAAGAAGTTAGGATTTGTTATCCTTAGCTTCTTTAGTTTTACTTTATATCTTTGCATGGAACACGTAATTTTCTTGCCTGCAAGTTTAACCAGATTGTTAGGGTCTTACGCCCGTAATGCGCCTTGCGCTGCAAACTTGGCAATTTCATTATTTTGGTGGGACTCGCTTGAGAATACTCTTATATTTGCAAGTTTGCATTTATATTTTTGAGTGGGTCTTACGCTTCAGATCGCTTACATTGCAAGTTTGTCATTTATATCTTTAAGTAGGTCTTACGCTTGTAATGCTCTTGCACCGCAAGTTTGACATTTATATCTTTGAGTGGGACTTACTTGAGAATGACCTTGCTCGCAAGTTTGACATTTATATCTTTGAGTGGGACTTTCGCCTGAATGCCCTTCTCGCAAGTTTGGCATTTATATCTTTGAGTGGGACTCGCCGAGAATGCCCTTGCTCTGCAAGTTTGGCATTTATGTTTTTTGTACCGCCACGTACTGTTTTTGTTTTCGTGTTTTAATACAATTTCAACGCAAATTAAAACACCATACCACAATCATATAATGAACATAAATCAATATTCAAGGTACCATTATTTAAAAAGTGAAACTACTTTAAGGAAAAAAATTTCTCAAATGAACCGCATTCCAACTTCTATGAACAGTTTTGCCAGAGGCATTAGCTAGTTGATAAGATCATTTTCCATGCACTTTGATGATTTTATAAGGACCTTCCCAATTTGGATCTAGCTTACCAGTGGGGCCTTGCTTGCTGGCCTCATTTCGCCTCAAAACTAAATCGCTTTCTTCTTTAAAATACGTACCTTTAACTTTGGAGTTGTAGTATTGAGCAATTCTACGCTTGTATTTGGCCATTTGTATCAAGGCTATGTCCTTTTGTGCTCTAGCTCATCTTTGAGATGCAGCATGTCTACTTTCCGAGTTCTCGGACAAGTATAATTCGGTTCACGGGAGACTTGTGTCCAATCTCTCTTTGGTATTATCGCCTCGCACCCATGTGCTAACGAGTATGGAGTTTCCTGTGTAGCCGCGTTCGGTGTAGTCCTGTACGCCCATAAGATATTTGGGAGATGATCTACCCAATGAGATCCCTCTTGTTCCAGTCTTTTCTTCAGTCCCTGTTTTATTTGCCTATTTGTTTGCTCCACCTGCCCATTGGCTTGGGGATAAGCCACTGATGTAAAATGTTGAGAGATTCCAAGATTGGTGCACCAGGCTTGTACTCCTTGATCTTCAAATTGTGTGCCATTATCAGAGATGAGGACTTTGGGGATTCCATATCTGCATAGGATGTTTTTCCACAGGAATTTCTGTATTTGGTTGGCTGTAATGGTGGTTAAGGGTTCTGCTTCCACCCATTTGGTGAAATAATCCACTGCCACCACTAAAAGCTTGAACTTTCCCGGTGCTAGGGGTAATGGACCCACTAAGTCTACTCCCCATTGATCAAAAGGCCATGGAGACACAATCGGTATCATTTCTTGTGCAGGATTGTGCGATAAGTTACTATGCATCTGGCATGTTCGGCAAGTTCTGACCAGAGTCTCTGCGTCTTCTTGCTTGGCTGGCCAGTAATATCCATATAGCCTACATTTCCTGGCCGAGCTCTTGCCCCCAAATGGTTTCCACAAATTCGAGATGGATCTCTCTTAATACATAATCTCCTCATCCGGAGTAATGCATTTCAACCAAGGTCTTTGTATAGGACTTTCGTAGAGAAACGTCATTGAACAGCATACCTGGCCGAGAGTCTTATCAATTTCTGGCGCGTACTTTATCCTCGGTAGTCTTCCATCTCTCTCAAGTACATGACAATTGGATCCATCCAAGTTTTCGCTGTGTTATTGGTTGTACCTCTATCATATCACAACTCTTTCGCTTCAATTGCTCGACCAACACCTTTTATTGGACAAAAGTTCGATCCTAGCTTTGACAAAGCATCCGCTCGGGTGTTTTGGGCTGAGAGTTATCTGTTCCACCTCTATCATCAAGAAGTTTTGCGGCTTCTCTGTGCTCTTGCCGGATACTTTTCATAGGACCTTCTTTCGCTTCATACTCTCCTTTGATGTGATTTGTTACCAATTGTGAGTCTGTGTAGACTTTAAATTTCGTGACACCCAACCACGTGCAGGTTTAGTCCAGTTATCAAAGCTTACTACTCGCCTCATTGTTAGTCGCTTGAAAGTCAAAATGAAGGCGATGGGAATTCTTCACCTTTTGGACTAATAAGTAGGAGTCCTGCTCCTGCTCCCTCTTTGTTGGAGGCTCCGTCGACATAAAGCTGCCACTGTTCAGAATTATTCTTTTCAGCCTTGTTCGTCTCAGCCTCTTGCTCTATAGCCAAAGCTTTCTCTTCTGCCAAGAAATCGGCTAATGCTTGAGCTTTAATTGCTGTTCTAGGTTTGTACTCGATATCGAATCCTGCCAATTCAACTACCCACTTGGCCAGTCTCCCAGACTTGTCTGGTTTTACCAGGATCTGCTTCAAAGGTTGATTTGTTAACACAATCACCGGATGACTTTGGAAGTACGGCCTCAATTTCCTTGTGGCGTGCACTAGGGCTAAGACCAATTTCTCCACCTCAGAATATCTAACCTCGGGCCCTTGTAGGGCTTTGCTTACAAAATATACTGGTCTTTGTATCATGCCATGTTGCTTTACCAACACAGCACTTACGGCTTCATTGCAAAAAAGACAAATATAGAACGATTATCTCACCTTTCTGTGGAGAGGTTAGAGTTGGTAAATGACTAATGTGATCTTTTAACTCTGAAAAGCCTGTTTACATTCTTCATTCCACTCAAAAGGGTGGCCTTCCTAAGGATTTTGAAGAATGGCAATGATTTACGTGCGATTTCGACAAGAATCATTTAGAGTCGCTAATCTTCCTATTAAATTGAACTTCTTTGATATTTTTCGGTTCAGGCATGGTCTTCAAAGCTTCCAATTTATCAGGATTGGCCCTAATGCCTTCTTTGGATATCATGTAACCCAGGAATTTGCCTGACCTTACTCCAAAAGTACACTTTTTTGGGTTCAATTTCATTCCGGTTTGTCTCAAGACTTGGCAAACCTCTGCTACATCTTTCAAATATTGGTCAAGAGTCCTGCTCTTGATCAATAAATCATCCACGTATACTTCCATAGATTTGCCAATTTGTTGTTTGAAAATGGTATTGACTGCCCTTTGATAAGTAGCCCCTGCGTTTTTTAATCCAAAAGGCATAGACACATAGTAGTAGGAACCAAATTCAGTAATAAAGGAAGTTTTTACAGCATCTATTGGGTCCATCATAATCTGATGATATCCCTTATAAGCATCTAGGAAAGCAAAAATTTCATAACCAACTGTAGAGTCTACTACTTTGTCAATTCAGGGAAGTGTAACTATCCTTAGGACAAGCTTTGTTTAAATCGGTGAAGTCCACGCACATTCTCCAACTGCCATCTGGTTTCTTGACTAACACTGGGTTTGCTAGCCATTCTGGATAGATAACTTCTTTAATCATGTTGGCCTGCAACAGGTTTTCCACTTCTTCTTTGGATGACTGTATCCTCTCTCGGAGCAAATGATCTCTTCTTTTGTTTCACTGGTTTCCTGGTTGGGGTCTATGTTGAGTTTATGGATCGCCAATTCGTTGATAATCCAGGCATATCGCTTGTTGTTGGAGGGATTTTGCATCATTAAACAAAAGAAAATTTATAAACCCTAACTACCATGCAAAACTAACTCCTAACCGGCCGAATACCGGGTAATTGATAGTAGAAAGCGAAGTGAGTAAGGGTCGATCCACAGGAATTGGGATGTTGAATCTAATTTCACTAATTCCTTTCAATTGTTACTTAGGAAAAGCGAATAAACGAAAGAACAAATAAAATAAACGAAAGAGCAATTAAAATAAATCTAACCTACGAAATAAAATAACACAACCTAAACTAAACTAAAGATACATGGGATCAAGCGATTGCACAAACCAAGTGATTTCAATCCTAGTTCATCTCATGATTTTAATTCAAATTGTGGTTTCATCTTTACACGAGATACAAATCCCTAATTCCTTAGTGAATTTAATCTCAAGCTATGGATTCTAATTCCTTAGTGAGTCCAATTTATCAATCTCTCATCTTCCGAATGTTGAGATCGATTTACCAAACAAAACTCGGTGTAGATTCAGGTTAACTCTCGTATTTTAGAATCTAACAACCTAGATAATTAACCAATTAATTTGTCACATAATTAATGATTAAAGATCCTATCTTTCTATGGTGATCTAGTCTACGCAACTTCCGTATGTTGTAAGCGTATCAATAGCAAAGCGATCTCTCGATCTAATTCACATCATAGCATCAAAATCATAGAACGATACAACATAAATTAAAGATCATAAAAAAGCGAATAAGGACTGAATAAATTAAATAAATAAACTCACGTAGTTTGGTACATGATTGAATCCATGAATCAAAACGGAAGAAAAACGACATCCTAATCTAACCTGAATCACCCGAGCACAAGGCTCGGGTGACCGCCTTGAAAGCTTCAAAGCGCATTTGCATCTTGTGAATAATGCGGCTAAATGAATTGTGTGTCATTAGGGTTTGGGGCTGCTGCTATTTATAATAAAATTAAGTCGGTTGCTACAGTTGATTTAGGTCAATTTGAAAGTAATGGATTTAGGAATGAAACTTTAAAATTCATATCTTGAGTTGTAGACCTCCAAAATTATGATCCAAATGTCATAAAAAGCTCTCGGAAAACTCTACAACTTTCATTAAGGACTCTTCTTCAGAAAACGCCTTTTTGATTAGCCCGTCGTATTACGAGTATATTACGACATTTTCCAAAGTAGTTTCAACAATGACATCCAAACTTGTAACGCTCATATCTCGGGCCTCATAAGTCGGAATGAAGTGATTCAAAATCATGTAGAATTCTCTCTTCAAGCCCTACAAATCTTCTCTTGAGGTCGAGAGTCAAATCAGTGTATATCATATCAAGAACTGCATCGGAAGTTCGGCTGCTTGAAAGCTTCATTCCAAGCTTTATCTCCATCTTCCTTCCATTTCACTTCTCTTCCAAGCAAAACCTCATCATTTAATCCTCTTGCATGCCAAAATATGTATCTATAACATAGGAAAATATACCAAAGCGTAACACAATCCCAAAATAACATAAAATCACAATTTAAGCACATAAATCGTTACATTTTGCAATTAACCTATTAAAAACACTATTTACTCAATTAATCGATTATAAGCTCGATTTCTATGAAAAACATCCATATACGGGGGAAATTGATGTAAAATATATCATTAAAAACACTATAATTTGACCCCGAACACTTGCCTTCCATGCAAACACATCTTGATAATCTTTCAAAGTCTTGATCAAGATTTGCTACATTCACCGGTATCCAAGATCCTATGCCGACCGTGGATTCAGTGGTCTATTTCATTTAACATTATTGATTCCTTTGGATCGTTTGATGACCAACTTTTTCTTCATCCGGAACCAAGTCTTCCATTGTCACTTGTCTTGCACCTTCATTTTTCCACCGATTATGGTGTGTAGCAATTTTTTGCAAACATCTACGTCCTTTAATGTGAGCTTCTCCATCGAAAGTTGGGAATTTCATCTTTGTTGTGTGCGGGCGACACCTGCGCCCTCGAGATCAATTAGTCTTTGGCCTTCCAAGAATCACATTATAGGCGGATGGAGCCTTTACCACCACATAATTCACCATCGAGTCTGCTCTGTTGTCCCACGCCAAAAGTTGTCATCAATTTTAACATACCCACCAGGATGTATGGGCGGTCCGGTGAATCCGAAAGAGGAGTTGATCGAGAGTCAACTCCGAATCCCAAAGTTTCATCGCTTGGAATGCGTTATGGTATAGCACGTTATCATTTGCTGTGTGTCTACGCAGATCCTTCGACCAGATTTTTACGAATAACCGCTTATTACCAATCGCCCGTTACTCACGATGGTGGTAAGGCATCCACAGGACCGTCTTGAACGGTTCCCATAACCTTCGCTTTTTCGCTTCCCTTGTTTTCTCATGGCGCCCCTTTTATCTTCTTCTGAGCGACCTTGCTACCTTCTCTCTGGTCCGCCACAATGGTATTCACAGTATTAATTGGGCATTTTTTCTATGCCCATCTGTGCTCGGAGACGGATCTACGTGTCTCCTCTGGTTGTACTTGTCATGATTGTATTATTATGTTTTTGAACTCTCTCTCCCGCCTGCGGGATTATCTCCTGCGCTCGATCGATGCATTCATCGATTTTTCCCTCCATTCTTTCTTTGCGTCGATATATCTACGATCGGATCTTGCACTGCTGTTGAGTCATGTCCAATGTCTTTATGGTATTTGCACCACCTGGTGTGGTCTCTTTTCTCCCTTGGACCCCTCAACGGAGGAGGAGTCTTAGCAATTCCTTTCTTCTCCATAATTGCCAGCACTTGGTCACGAGATCATTCGGAGGAATAAGATCTCTATCTTTGCAGCACACCTTTTTCCCTAATCTATCGGAGATAGGAGCGGTTACCCTATCCCAAAGCAGATTTCCTTTTCTTGTCATTCCTATCTTGATTTTCCCTTTCTTAACATCCACATGGGATTCTTCTCTCTTGGCTCTGTTGGCCTCTTCTCCCTGGCAATGTCTGTATGCTATTTCCAGACATTCTTCCATCGTTTTTGGATCCTTGCTGCTCAGCTTTGCATGTAACCGCCCTTCTCTAAGTCCTTCTATGAAAGACGCTACCAGAAATTTATCATCCAGATCTGCTATCTGGGATGATTCTCCATTAAACCTCTTGATGAACTGCAAAACCGTTTCATCGCTCTTTTGCCGGACCGTTAGCAGATACGTCCGATTTCGCTGAAAAGGTCGCGCTGCAATGAATGCATGCATAAAATTTCTGGTTAGGGTTGGAAAATCCGGTATAGATCTGGGGTTCAACTTGTTGAACCAATCTCTTGCTTTCCCCGTTAGAAGAGTTGCAAATGCCCTGCATTTCATCTCTTCTGGAGCATTATACAGATTCATATGTTGAATGTACTGATGCATATGGTCATACGGATCCTTGGTTCCATCATGTGCTTGGATCTTTGTGATTTTATATCCTGGAGGACATGGAAACGCATCAATGTCTTCAGTAAACGGAGACACCAGCCTAAATTCATCTGGCTTAGGTTTCAGCATGGCGTCCAATTCTGCCTTGGCGTTATCACCACCTGGGTGAGTAACCACCACTTTAATGCTAGATTCTGCTTCCTGCTTCTCTTTTTTAGCAGTTTGAAGCGGTGTGGTTGCTTCAGAAATGTCGTTATCCTGATTCCTTGCTTTCAGAACTGCCTCAAAAATGGCTTTAATTTCTTCTCCTTTGAGATTTGCCAGATTTTCTACCAACATCTGTTTGATTGCATCACAGGTTGCTTATCATCGTCCCTCTTCCATCACTTTCTTTCCAGTGTCTTGAACATTTTGATTTGGACTATTATTTCCAGCTTGATTTTTTTCTTTCTCTTGTTGATTTTGTTGTTTCTTCGAATTGCCTTGATTTCGTGCCATTTTTTTGTATCAATCACTCACTAACTAGAAAGCCCTCCTTCTAGCGCCAAATGATGCATTATGAATGTTATAAGCGGGTAATCGGGTAATTCTAATTAGGAAAATAATACAAAAACACGAATATTTGGGTATAATTAGGGATGAACTCTTGAGAGAAGCGCCTACGTATCCAATTTAGGTAATAAAGCGGAATCAAGTCCCCTCGTAGTTCGAGGTATCCTTTATATAGTAGTAGATTGTGGTCTCTCTTCACGGGCGTCTTTGGGAAGTTATTATGGATTATCTCTCCAGGCGTGGGATCTACCCACGTCCGTAGCGATTGAGATGTTGTTGACCCGGTCTTCACCACGTTCACTGTTATTACGTCGAAACCATTACGGTGAGAACACGGTGGAGTCCTACTCTCTCGACTATTCGTCAGCGTCTTGATGCAGTCAAGACTCGGTGGTCTAGCTCGACCGTCCGTTTATCTTTATTATTAAACCTTGGGCCTGGCCCAATTACAAATAGTCCGACCCAGTGGGCCCATATATAATCAGCTCTCTTCTTTCGTTTTTGGTTTGACAAGTCCCCATGATTTTGATTTTTTTTTTTTTTTTTTTGCAAGAATAGTGCTTCCATCTTTCTTGAAAAAGTTCATGTGGTGAAATTGACCAAAGTTGCAAAAAAAAAAATGAAAGATGGGGACTAGCCACGCCTAAACAAAAGAAGAGGTTAAATCATGTTTTCCGGTAAAGATGGGGGACAGCTTTTCGGTAAAGATGGGGGACCGCTTTTGCAACAAAAAAAAATGAAAGATGGGGAAATGGTCAAGCCAAAACGAAAGGATATGGCTAAGTGACAGCTTTTCAATAAAGATGGAGGACCATTCTTACTATTAGCTCGCTTAAATAGTATTCCTTATAATGGATGTGGAATGAGTTCATGTATGCTGGGTTAAGAGTCTTTTTTCAATCTTGTACATAATATTTCAATGGTTGTGTTGGTTGTTCAATTCAATGACAGATGGTGATTTCTCTGGTAAGTGGACAATGGGATGAGCTTTTTGGAGGGGGAAATTTACCAGCTTTTGCTGTAGGTGCAATTGCTGCAGCTTTGAGTGGTATATTTGCCATTACATTGTTGCCATTAGATTGAAAGTTGTCAAAACAACCACAATGAAGCACTGTGTACTAACATTTCTAAACATTATTTTTTTGTCTACTTTATTTTACTGCATTACCCACAAATAAACCCTCTGTTCTACTCTCTATCCCGAGATCCCACGACCCCGTCTCTCCAAATTAGAAGCCAGAAGACAAGTTAAAGCCAGCAAGTTGAACTAGCCATGAGCACAGTGTGATTAAGAAGGCAAGTCATTCGTTGCAGAACAAGAAGGCTTCAGATTGGGGTAGGATAGACAGGATCAAATACAGCTTAATTATACTGCTAATAAACAAAGGTTTAATTATACTGCTTTTCATTGGCAACATACACACACGACACGAGCACACACATCAGAAGCAGAGCATTATCTGAAAACGCAGAAGGGTTTTGTGGTATTATGCTTCAACATTTACAACACAAACGTATTCAAAACGTCGCACCTTTGATAACACATATACAGCATTCTATTTTGAAAAGACTTTGCAACTATTATTCATTACATTGTTTTAAAAACAAGGCTATACAGTTTGAGACCATCCTTTATTACTTGTGTACCTTAAGACAGAGTATTCATGTCCCTCCAACGTGCTCAGGAAGGCCGTTACTGTGGCCTGCTTCTTAAATCAAAGCTAGGAGTATATACACCAATCCAAAGAATTTGCATGCAAGCACTAATTTGGTAGCTGAGCATAGGTTCTGCTGTTAGGGTTACACCCTCCAGCCACCATCTTCTCAAAGATATCATAGGCACGATCGGGATCCCCATAGCTGCTATATCCTCTTATGAGAGCGTTATACGTGAAAACAGTTGGCTCGAAACCCATAATCTGGAGTTCTTCAAACATCTTTCCAGCTTCTTCCATCTTTCCGGCAATCCCAAGATTAACTATGAGTGAATTGTATGTATATAGGTTAGGAGTGATTCCGTGGCTACGCATCTCATCAAGAATGTTGAAAGCATCTTGAAACAATCCTGATCTTCCAAGGCCCTTTATCATTAGGTTGTAAGAAACTAAATCAGGATCAAGACCGGATGCCTTTAGTTCTTCAAAATAGTACATTGCATCTTTCACTTTCCCTGCTGTAAAAAGGCTGTCCACTAAGATGGTGTATGATCTTAAATCAGGTCTAATACCTTCCTGAAGCATTCTTTTAAAGAACAAAATAGAAGTATCCGAATCACCGGTTTTTCCAAATCCATTTATCATAATATTGTAAACAGCACAATTAGGTCGGCATCCGTAATCAGTCATCTCCTCAAAAAGCTTCTTGGCTTCACTCAACTTGTCGTTTTTCAAAAGGCCATCAAGCAGAGGACCATATGTACAAGGGGTAGGAGAAAAGTCATCACTTAAGAGATCGTAGTACAGATCCATGGCTTTCTCCAACTCATTTGACCTGACAAGACCAGAAATCAATATATTGTTAGTAATGGTGTCCGGGGTGCAACCTCTATGAAGCATTTCTTCATATAATCCGTAAAGTTCGTTGACCTTCCCTGACTTTCCAAGATCATCAAGCAACAAGTTGTATGTGGCAGCATCAGGAAGACAGCCAATACGCTTCATATCATTAAAAAGATCCCAAGCCAAATCAGGGAGGTGATCATCCAGAAGTCCTTCAATCAAACAGTCGTATGTCCGTTTTGTTACTTCAATGCCGAAAGACAATTTTGCTTTCATAAACAGCCCATAAGCATCACCGGTTTTCTTTTGCTTGCGCATAATTTCAATAATTCGGACCATTACAGAGTCGTCTTTGCAAAGACCGTTATATATCAACTTTTCCATGAATAAAATGGAATTCTCAAGCTCTGCTTCGCCTGTAACACTGTCCATAAGATTCTCCCAGAAAAGTCTGCTTGAATTATTTCTAGATTGATGAGCAAAATCATTCACAATCTGAAAAGCGTCGTCAATTGAACCTTCTCTCACAATACCTGGAAGAAGTGTGAACATAGTAACAGAATCTGGGTAGATTACTTTTCTCATCTGATGGTAGAACCAGAAAGCTTCTCCCATCCTTTTTTCTGTACTTAACCCATAAATGACTGTATTATATGTAAAAACATCAGGAAAGCAGTTCATATGTGTCATCTTATACATTAAACTCAAAGCTGTATCAACTTGATTATTCTTGCAAAGGCAATCTAGAAGTGTATTATAAGTGATTGTATTGGGAGGGCAACGGCTTACATTCATGCTCTCAAAAAACTGAAAAGCTTCTTGATATTTGCCTTCCTTTCCCAATCCAGCCAATAATGTGTTGTACGTCACAACTGTTGGCGCAATATTCATATCTTTCATTCTGTGAAACAGTGCCCATGCCTAAATCCACACGCTCGGATTTGTAAAGAATGTCAATCAAAGAATTGAATACCATGACGTCTGCATAGCATCCATTGTCAATCATTTCATGAAGCAAGTGAATAGCTTCATCAATTTTCCCGGCATTACTGTAGCACCTCATCATCATGTTGTATGTTACAGAATCAGGTACAAGTCCGCAAAGTTTCATTCCATTGAATATAGCTTTTGCCTCCTCAAGCCTAGCTAGTCCTGCAAGACTATACAAAGAAGCATTACATGCAACAACACTGGGCACAATTCCGTGAGATTTCATCCTCTCAAATGTTTCAAGAGCTTTATCAGCCTCCCCTTTCTTTCCATAGTAATCAATAAACAAGACATATGTGTAGGCAGTTCTTCCTATGCCAAATGATTCCAGTTTATCAAACAACTCAAATGCCTCTTCTGGCCTATTTTGCCTAAGAAGCCCACAAATCAATGCATTATAGGTGTGAGCATTAGGAGAGATTCCTTTCTTCTTCATGGCATCTAAAGTGTTAAAAGCCTCATCAAGTTTCCCCATTTTGGCAAAAGCATCAATAAGTATCGTGAATGTAACGACATCCCCCTCATAACCATCGGTTTCCATCAAGTTTAGAAATTCTAAGACAGAATTCAGGTCCCCCAGGTCACAGAATTTGTGCAGTAAAGTAATATAAGTCACATGGTCTGGTTTATGGGTGCCAGATTTCAACTTTTTGAAGACATCTTTAGCCATGTCAAGTTTTCCAGCATCGCAGAGGGCGTCAATGAGAACAGTGTATGTAACTACATCAGGTGCACAACCATCCTTATCCATTCTGTTTAACAAATTATATGCTTCTTTTATCATACCAGCCTTTCCGAGCACCCTGATGCAAATAGTGAAAGTGTAAACGTTCGGTCTCAATCCCAAAGTCTCTAACTCGTCTAACAATCGCATGACAGTCTTCGTATCCCTTCTCTTCCCACATGCGACCATCAGCGCAGAGTAAGTTTTAAGGCTAGGTTTTAGACCTTCCCTGATCATCCAGTCATAAATGCCCAGGCCCTCCCTCCAAAATCCTCGTTGAAGAACAAAATGTATTAGCCCATTATATGAATATGCATTCAACACAAACCCAACTTTCCTCATGCTTTCAAGAGCAACCAAAACTTGGCGCAGTCCCCCCCCTATATTCAGTCCCTTAAAGATAATCAAATATGTATCGGAGTTCCTAAATATCAATTGTTTCTGCATCAAATCAAACACCATAGGCATATCTCCTACCCTATCATGCACCCTCAAAAACTCAAGCATGTAATTACATGTTTCTGTGGTGTGAATTACATTAGGCTGTTCAGCTAAAGATTTGAAAAACAATAAGGCTTCAGTTGGTTCAGGTATGGACTTCAAAACACCCAAAACTTCATCGGGGGACATACCCTTCCTGGATTTGTTATTTACTAGCTCAGAATCATAGGAACTTCTTATCAAAATCCTGCACAATCCCATTTGATTTTTCCTAATTCTCTTCAAATTTGACAAAGACCCACATGACAACAGACCCAAAGATTGAATCTTTGTTCCTCTAAGGTAAACATTACAAACTAAAAGACAAGGCTTAGCATCAAACTGAATAGTCTCAGATTGAGTCGTGCATCCGAAACTACAAAAATTCAAACTTGAGATACTCAATGTAGCGACAGCCATGGCACGAATTCTTGGATAAAGTTCAACAAGAATTTAAGGTGAGAATGAGGAGGAATAGAAGGAAATGCAGCTTCTGACTAGCATGATCACTTAATGTTCGATAAATTGCTAAGCAGAAAGAAGAAACATGGTATGGTAGAAGAAACAAGCCAAGACGAACTAATTTGCTTACTGAAATATCTGCAACAAAGCAAGAACGGCTTCAGAAATGAGGCGATATAGCAGTTACAGAGATAGAGGTTCTGAGGACAAACCGAATGTGGAGTTCCAGCGGCTAGAACAATATCTTCAATACACGCCGCTATTTTTTTCCCTCCTTTCCATTTTCTATATAGTCAACTTTATCAAATCTTGTTCTCCTTTTATTAAGGAATTTATTAAGCGATTGGTAGGTTAAAATTTATTTTTAATATAAAATAAATAAATACGACACAAAATCTAAATAAATATTGTAAAAGGATAAAACGAAATTCATTGGATCAAAATACCCTCCCGCTGCTTTCTGGATGCTTTGGAACGCTTTTTAGTTGTTATTATTTTATTTATTATATTATAGAAAATGGTCATTTTATTACTTTGTAATCATCACGGTGCCAAGAGCCTTACAAAACAATTCAAAAGAAATACATGGAATAATCATGAAAACAATCATTCGAAATCCCGCTATGCACGTTTCAGGTTCTTAGCATGTTCGACCACCTAAGATAAAAAAAACAGAAGTCAGGGGGCATAATCTCACTGTTACCATGAATAATCTTGTTTCTCCACTTCCACACTCCGTAAATTGCCTCTCTCCAAGTATACTTCCAAGCCGTCGACCCAAGTGGAAACTCCTCCTGGCATACATTCGCCACACCAAAGAACTTGCTCCAACTCTCACGTGGCAACCCCAACTGCCAAAGGGTGGTTGCCCCCGGGCAGTCCCTAAAAACATGGAGAATCGTTTAAAAAAAAGCTCAGTCAGAAATAAAAAATATATTGATTCCTCCTTTTTATTTAAGTTTTTAAACAACCGTAACATTTTATTTAGACATCCGATTAATAAAAAAAATTCACCATAATTTATATTTTTTTCCTCATTATTTCAATATCTCATATTATACACTTTCGACGTAATTTTTGAAATCCGAAAAAATATTTGCGTCATTTACGATTGTCACACTGTTTGCAGTAACACACTGAGAGTAACACATTTTATTAAAAGTACACAGTGACGGTAACTATTGGTAACACCTTACATGTACAATAATACTTTACGTATATAGCAACATGTGTGACTCACAGTGACACCCTCAAATGACCACATTTTTTTATTAACAATACACAATACCATCACATTGACATATTATTTATTGACTCTTTGCAATAACACCTTATAATTTTGCAGTAACACCTCATGATAACACCTAATGTACTGATAGTAATACTCACACAGTGACACATTATGTATTTTGGTGACTTTGCAATAACATTTTATTCTCACAGTAACACCCTCAAAGTGACACATCATGTAGTGACTTTTTGCAATAACATCTTATAATTTTACAGTAGCACCTTATGTACTCACAGTGATACATTATGTATTTCAGTGACTGTTTATAGTAACACATTATAATTTTGAATTCGAAAAGACAATTGCACCAATTACGACTGTCACACCTTTTGCAGTGACACCCTCACAGTGATTCATAATAACACCTCATAGCTACACACTCACAGTAACACCTTTTATTACCAATACAGTGACAGTAACTCGTTTTATTAACAAACACAGTAACAAACGCAGTAATACCCCAAAAAAACTATTGTATTTTACAGTAACACCTTCAATCACAATGACACCCCAAAAAAACTAGTGTCATTGCAGTAACACCCCAAAAAACTAGTGTATTTTACACTAACACCTTCAATCACAGTGACACCCTAAAAACTAGTGTCCTCATAGTAACACCCAAAAAAACTAGTGTATTTTACAGCAACACCTTCAATCACAATGACACCCCAAAAAAACTAGTGTCCTCACAATAACACCGCAAAAAATTAGTGTATTTTACAGAAACACCTTCAATCACAATGACACCCAAAAAAACTAGTGTCCTCACAGTAACACCCCAAACTATCATCATCATGAAACATAAAGCTGTTTAGATGTCCTAACACTTCAAAAATCAAATTCTAGTGTAAAAATACCAGGAGATTCAACATCAAGATACTGCAGCTTGTATACTTTGAAAATTATACTCTGCATCCAAATCAAATTCTACCGGTTCGTAACAACCGTCGCACAAACCTCAATCGTCCCTTTCTTTACTCTCCATGTAGCAACTGTACCTCTAACCGTAATCGAAACACGTCCTCAACTGCCATTAGAAATGGAAAACCAGTTTGTCTTTAGGGATTAGGGATGTAACGATCAACTATATCCATTAATTCATAGTTAATTTATCCACTTATGTTTCTTTATCCCTTTTAATTATAGGATTACAGTAAGAGCTTCCAATGCTACTAAAGCAGATTCTGGTATAGTCAGAATATCATCACCATGAAATTTATTGAAAGTTAAAAGATCCCTTACCTTCAATTCAACAAGCTGAAGCAACTCTTCAATATCAACATCAAAGCCTCAAAATAAGAAAGGCCCAAATGAAATTGGCCATGTGAACTTCAAATGCTGCCAATATTACTGCTGCTACGCTTTTCAATCACCAAAGGCCGATTCTTTTTTCTCTACCGCAACACCAGTAGCTATAGGAGCATGTCAAGTTGATCCAAATAGTGTACTTGACCATGGCCTAATATATGATGCTACAACTCAAGACTACATCAATCTTCAATGTTTCTTGACTTTATAACAAATCAGATTTCTGCTATCACAACTTCATCAAACAATAATTGTTTAAACATGTCTTATGATCTTAATTATCCATCATTTATCGCTTTTACATGAGCGGAACTACGAATACACTAACATGAAACTTCAAAAGGACTTTGGCAAATGGTGGTAGCAACCCCAAAAAACTGTTGTCCTCAAGGTAACACTATCAATCCTCAAAATGACACCTTAAAAAACTTGTGTCCTCACAGTGATACCTCAAGAAAAAGGTCCAATCATTCCAGTGAAAATATACAGACCTTCATAATTACATACACATTCGTATAAGAACTTGATTCTTTCATCGTGATTCACCTTCCCTAGTCCCTACTATTTTCTTATCTCGGTTTATGATCTCGGCTTCCCCATAAATCAACTGAGCAATTCAGTTCTCATATTCCTTTTTCCTATTTCCACTGATAGTTCATTTCACTCAACAATGTCATTAAGATTAAACTAGCTGAACAACCCATCTATCACATGGCTTCTTTCAATGCCTCTAAACCAATAAAAAAATCATTTCCCCAACAGATATTTCCAGTGTCCAAATAATTCATTCAACCCTTGCACAAATATACAAACAACAATCACTATATAAGACATTAGACTTGTGCTATAAGATTTGCAAAAGAAAAGTATAGGTAAAGCTTAAATAACTCATAACTCATAATATAAGCTAAAATATGAGTGATGATATTTTGCCCTTACGTTGGAAGAATGCAGGATGCCAGTGGTGGAGCCAGGATCTATGTTTGGGGGGTGTAATTCACAATCAAACGCAAGGGCGAACACCATAGGTACGCGTAAGATTTTTATTTAGAGGCCAAAATGTCACACATAAAGTGTTATAAAAAGACCCGTTCAGATATGAATTAGAACGTTCTTCTCGGTTTAGATTCCGGTGTATATTTTAGTAGTTTAACATATATTTTGAGAGCCACACACGTCCCTTGGCGCTATTTATTTTATTAATTCCAACTATTATTATTTGAAATGTTAAACAATGCATATATTTGTATTCTTATAAAATACTCGAGAAAAAAATGAAAACAGAAGATGAACATCATATATTGTTAATTAGGAGAATTAGGGATAAAGACAGCATTTGAAATATTTTTGAATAACAGGACAGTCCCATATTTTTTATTGGGGGAAGGACAAATTGTATAATTTTTATTGCCAAAAGGACAAGCAAAAAAAAAAAACAACAAGGCGCTACCTGTACGGCTGTACCTGGGGCATTTTTTTTTCCTCTTTCCTCCCCGATTTTCAAACACTCATATATTTTGATCTAGATCTCCAAACGTGATAAAAATTTCACTGAATTTTTTATTTTTTGATGCTCTTCGTTTTGAGACTTGGTTCGATATAATTACATCGTTTTTCATGAGATTCACTGGCGAAATTCACTCAGTGAATCCCGAAAATCAGTGAATATCGACAGTGAATTTCGAATAATAGTGAATTTCGATAGCGGATTTTCTGAAATCACGTCGGAATATGTTGAATGTGGTCTCAATATAAAGATCATGAAAAAAATAAAAAATTTGGAGTTCTAGATTGGGAGATATGAGTGTTTAAAAAAGATGGATAAGAAAGAAAGTGTGTTGAGTTTTTTTTATTTAGAAAACCTACGCCAGAAAAATAAAAAAATAGTTTTGTCCTTTATGCAAAAGTTCCAAAAAGTTGTCATTCTCCTTAATTGATGAAATATTTTTGTCCTTCTCCCTCATTCCTCCTTTTTAATTTGCAGATGTTCAATAAATGCAAAATGATAATATATGTAGCTAAAAATAAGTGAATTTCTAACAATTTATAATATGTCACTCATGAAATCTCTTAAAGAGATTCGTCTTGAAGACGAAAACCCCAAAAATAAAACATCGCGTGCATCAAATGATTACATATTGGGGTTGCAGAACAACCAATCCATACATTGATAAGGAATTGGTTTATGCTAATATCGAATTAGTAATGAATTTTATGGGAGAAATTTATAATAAAATATAATAGTCGTTGACGACATGTTTGCCTCTTTAATTGCTATTATTATATCTGGATACAGTAACTAAGTCATTAGTAGAGTGTCAGAAACACTCAGATTAGGTAAAAATGAAATAAGCAATTGAGGCTGCGTTTGAATTGGAAATATTTGTTTGTTAATGATCAAATATATTCTCCAATTATAGACAATGTCATGTTCTGCTAACTAATATATCTAGAAATAACTTTGAGTTTTCATATATCATTACCGCATATTTATGGGTCGTTGGACATTAATATGAAATTCCTTGGTAGATTTCAGAAATGAATTAATATGACAATCGCAACATGCATACTGTTAAGTTAAAAATGCCATTAACATTCATGTTGCATGTAATATGGCTATAGTATAGTCCTATTGAGGAAGGAATATATATATATATAAGTAACTCAAACTTAATGCCATGAATTTATAGCATTATGACGTGTGAATATATGCATGCAAATTTTGATTGTATTACTTTCCCCATTGTTTTTATAATTATAGTGATGACTGGGTTTTATGTGTTGCACGAATCAGTAGTGGGCTTGACAGTATTTAGCCCCTTCATTCAATTATCTACATGAAGTCTAGAAGAGACGAACATACAAAGTACGCTCTAATAACAATCTAGATGAATTGTTCACTAAGATCATTCCTACATCTGTTCTGGAGAAAAAATGTGTTTATAGTACTGAAATGCGTACATAAGAAAGATTGTTGTCGTCAGGGGGAGCGAAGCCTTCAAAAATATTTTAAGCATTTGGTCTTAAAACCAATGATTGTACTCTTTTTTCCTTTTCACAAAGTTTTTCCCACAGAGTTTTCTTAGTTAAAGGTTTTTAACGAGGCAGTCAGTGCAACACAAAAAAACGCATATGGCATGAACTATTTTTCTTGTCTAGTTTTTTCCCATTGGGTTTTTTCTAGCAAAGTTAATAATGCATTACTTATACGTTATGCAGCTCAGATCGAGAAATTAATATAGCCATATAACAGACTTGTAAAAGAATGGGGAAATTGATGTGCAACAGATGTGATCATTCGACAACCTGGCAGATTTATTTACCAAGACATTGCCGACTGCAACATTTAAGAGACTTGTGAAGAACATTGTGGTGCAACGTTTGAAAGACCTTATTTGATGCTTGGTTCATGGGGAGTAAATAAACATAGATAAATATGTACTCTTTTTTCTTAACTAAGAATTTTTCCCGGGTTTTTTCTTAGTAAGATTTTAATGAGGCATATCATATATATTGTTTGTTGAATAATAGATATCCAAGGGGGAGTGTTATAAAAGAATAAAAATATGTTTATCTATTATTCAAATTGATTTACAATATTTTATGGTTTATCTATTATATTGTGTTCACATTATAATCTCTACTATATATACCTCATGATGCCAGTGAAATAATACAAAACTATTCCCTTCTTCTTTCTACGTTATATTTCATCTTTCTTTTCTGTTACAAGTTCTATAACAAGTCTTTTTTTTGAGGAAAAAAAATGTAGTCTTAAACATATTCAATTAGAAATACATTTATCATTCAAAACTCCTAACATTAGTTTACATATAAAAAAGTTTACTAGCATTGCGGACATGCATATGAGCTGTAGGGAGTGTATCCCCTGTAGTTTTTTTTTAATGAAATTACTAAATGTTAGGTTTCATAGAAAAAAATCAGTTACAGAGACGTTGGAGCAACCGATTTTTTATACATAAATCTTAGGGGGAATGAGCTAGATAGGTTGTTTTCAATAAATCATTGGTTATTTACTTATTTAGACTCCCCTTTTAAAACATGCTAAAAGACAAACATGCTCCTATTTTCTTATTCTTCATTCTTCCTTTCTCTATTAACACACCTCTGAATATACTCCATTAAAACCACCTCTTCTACCCGATTCAGTCCATCTCTTCTTCAAAGTCCCCCCTGTTTTTTTGCACACAAAAATTCAAACTTGTAACGAGTTCGAATTCGTGTTTTTGTGGAATTTCAACTCGTTATTGTGGAATCCCTAGTAACGAATTCGTGTTTTTCACCTTCAACACAAGATCCTCACTAGTAACGAGTTCGAATTCGTGTTTTCCCAGGTAACGAGTTGAAATTTGTGTTTCGCATGTGGATCTCTTGCTATCAGTTCTTCCAGCATAACTTTTTATCGAGGATTTTAATGCTCGTCAGAACTTCAGATAGCTCAGCTCAGACACCGAACACGTGAACCAGAGCAAGTCAGTAAGAGGTAATTTAGTTACTGGCCAATAAGCAAAGCGCTTCTGTAGCCATCGCTATCTTCCTTCTTCTTCTTTCGCTCGCCCACGCTTTTGCTAGCTCACCCTCGATGGTATGTCATGTTCCATGCCTTCCTAACGTGGCTTTCCCTTCTTTGCCCTTGACTGGCTCTGTTATTGATAGTGCTACAAAGATAAAATAGGCTCTATTTGACCGACCCTGCGCATAGAGCTACTATTGATAGAAGCGAGGGAGATTTCTTAAAACGCTATCATTGGTAACGAGCTCGCCAGAAAATGGTATGAAAATCGTGGATTCAGGTTCAAGGGTTCAGTTCCTCAACAAAAAAAAAAGGTTCAAGTGTTTAGGGATTCCTGAATTTAGGGGTTCGAGGGGTTCGGGAGGGGTTCATGGGGTTTAAGGTTTAGTTCAGTGAGATTCGGTGGCGCTCCGCCAAGATTAAGGTTCAATGATTCTGAGAAGGATTTTGGAATTGAAGAAGATAGAATAGTTTTGAAATCAAGTAAAAGAACGACTTAATAACCAAAAAATTATTAAAACGGTCTTTAATAGCTAAGAATTTGCAGAAATTGAAAAATCAGGTTGTGTCAGACCTTTGACTTGCAAATCAGGTTATGCCTTTTCTGACATTAAAAATCAGGTAAACGTAAGGTTCTCTACATTTAAACAGAATGAACCCTACGTTTAAATGTAGAGAAATTTGAATAATTGCAACTCCTGATTTATCGAAATAACCTACGTTTAAACGTATGTTCCTTACGTTTAAACGTAGAGAACCTACGTTTAAACGTAGGTTATTTCGATAAATCAGGAAAGTTACAATAAATGTATATTTATCTACGTTTAAACGTAGGTTAAACGCATTTATCTACATTTTAAGCGTCATCGTTTCTCGTTTACAAAGCAATTATCTACGTTTGGAAGTGGTAGATGGCAATTAATGTTGTTGTAAGGTACTTGTTCAATATACACCACATTACGGGCTATTTCTCTCATTCCTTCAGAGTCTTTCATGTTAATATACATTTTCTAACCACTTCTTCATCTTTCAAGTCCATTTCTTCATCATTCAAGTGCTCAAATTGGTAAGTTTTTGCTATTTAATTTGTCTTAATTCAAGTGCTCAATGTGATTATGTTATTTCTATTGTAGTAATCATATGTATAAAACTGAAATGTGTGTTTTTAGTAGGTTGTTTATGTAATGTTTATACATTTAAGTAGTGTGTTTAAGTCTTTTCTTAATTAGTGTTATTGTTTAGGGTTTAATTAATAGGGTTTAGTGTAAGTAATGATATGTATTCAACCGAAATGTGTGTTTTAAGTAGTGATTATGTTATTTATATTGTAGTAATGATATGTATTTATCAAAATGTGTGTTTTAAGTAGTGATTATGTTATTTATATTGTAGTAATGATATGTGTTTAACCGAAATGTGTGTTTTAAGTAGGTTGTTTATGTAATGTTTATACATCTAAGTAGTGTGTTTAAGTCTTTGGTATTGTTCGATTGTAGTAAACTTTGGTATTGTTGATTTGGTATTGTAGTTTTGAGAAGTTGGGAAATTTGTTGTTGGTAGTAATGGAATTGTCCGTATTGATGTTTTGATCTTGCATAAGGGTGTTGTTCCTACCCAAAAATGGTACTGAAAATGGCTCTGTTTCGGAGACCATTGTTTCGGAGACCACTGTTTCGGGGTTTAATTAGTAGGGTTTTCGTGTAAGTATATTTTGTTTTCTATTTGTGATAAATTTGCTTAGGTAGGGTTTTGAATTATTATATTGAATGTCTATAATGCATTTGAATTATTATATTGAAAATGGCTCTGTTTCGGAGACCATTGTTATTGAAAATATTGATCACACTTAAACTTAGAGTGAAAGAGTTTTAAGTGTTAAAAGTCTTAGTTTCCTTGTTTGAAACATCTTAAAAGGGGAAAATAGTCTTTGTTTCCTTGTTGGGGTTTAATTAGTAGGGTTTTCGTGTAAGTATATTTTGTTTTCTATTTGTGATAAATTTGCTTAGGTATGGTTTTGAATTATTATATTGAATGTCTATAATGCATTTTAATTTGTTATCTAAGTTGATATTGAATGATTTAATAATGACTTGAATTGTTTTTATAAAAAAAAAACAGATAATCACAACTCTATGATTGTTGTCTCGTTCAACGGAGAATTTACGTACGATCCTCTCTGTAACCGGTGGAATCATGTAAATGGATCGATGTTCTCATTATTTGTCCAAAGAACATAAGATTGAATGCGTTGTTGGATAAATTGCATGTGAGGCTTGGTATTGATCGGTCCGTTTCAAAGCTCGGCGTAAAATCTTTGTTTACTTATTCTAGTGTGAGGAATATACCATCTGATGATATCTTAGACGACGAGACACTAAATGGTTACATTGAAGCGGCCTCGGCGGTAAAAATGTAATTTTTACGTGAATGCTACACCAGTGGTGGCAAACAATGAACCGATATTTGAGGTGATGGCATTGATTTAAATCAAGATTGCAATGCCCGGATGATAACAATAATTCGGATTATAGTCTTGGTAATTTCCGCTTCTCCGGTACATGAACTTGCTACAGATCCAAATTTTAATCCATTCGAGAAAGCAGTATGGATGTAGTGGGTTTGAAAACCATGTTCTACACAAAGGCTTGGTGAAGCTTGGACCAACGGTTTGAGTATGAACCGGTCGGACAAGTCATAATCTTTCAAATCAACCTTCAAGTAGTCATGTTCGTGTTGAAATGGTTGGTGAATACACCGCTCCGTTTGAATTCGGTCCTCCAAGTTATAATGTTATAAATAGCCAATCACGTAATCCGTTTGATATCCTCCAACCAACCTTCAAGTAGTCGTGCTCAACCTATCCATGACCATATAATTTGTTTGGTGGATCGAGTCACTAGATTTTTGGCTTCTCCGTTTGCACCTCGTATTCAAACCGATCAAGCGGGCGGGGATGCCAACAATAATCGGGGTGCCAATGCTAGGGCTGGTGTACGAGAGAAGATTATTCAATGAGGATTCCCACTAGCCCAGCATTCGGGGTTCACGTCATTCTCGAGGGCAACTATTTGTTGATGTTCTTTGTAGATGCGGTGACCATCTATTCCACTGTAGTAGCCGGTATTCTTTGAAAAAGAATGCAACGATTCATAGGGGTATTTCATGAGACAATTGAGGTGGCCATTGAAGGTCCATCTTTGAAAATTTGAGCTTTATATCGCAGAGACACAAGGCTATTAGAAATGCGGTTGGTCGGGTATTTCCCAATGCATATCACGGTGTTTGCAATCATCATTTAAAGGGCAATCTAACAAAAAATGGAAGGATTACGGTTTTTGTGAATACACATTCTATCAAACGACCTATGCATTCTCGGAGGCCGAATTTCTCTGAAAGTATGCCCTAATCAAGGCACAATGTCTTGGCGCATATCTAAAACTAGAAGAAATAGGTGTTGAGCGGTGGCGCGTGCCAAATTTCTGGGAAAGATACGCCTTAGTGACAAGCAATTCTGTTGAAAGTTTCAATTGTGCGATTAGAGGAGCTCGTCGTTGGCTTGTTCCAGCCTCTTGGAATTCATTAGAGCTACACTGCAGAGATGGTATAATGATAGGCATGCGAAGGCGCTTGATTGTGCATTCGTGTTAGCACCGGAGATCGATAAAATAGTGGCTTGAATATTATTGCTATAAGGAAGTTCAGGGTTAATCCTATTAACCCTATGAGTTTGAGTTCATGGAAATAACTTGCTTCATGGGACGGTAAATCTACGAGAGAGGAAATGTTATTGTGGTTATTTTGAGAAAATGGAAATACCATATACGCATGCTATAATGACATGACAACACGCGCGAGAATTAGTCCACCGAACTCATTCACGGTATTATAAATTTGAATGTTTCAAGGAGAGGTAGAATTAATACCACTAGAATCCTTCGAATGGGAGCGTCCAGGCCATTAGAATGTATGTACTAAGCGCAAACATCTAGGACATATGAGCCAGTTGAGCGCAATACCGGTAGGAAGTCATTGATTTTTGTTATGGTGGTATTAGAATGGATCGTTATTGTGTAACGTATTAATAGAATGTAGTATTTTATTAATGGATTGTAGTAATGATTGTATTACATTTATTAATCGGAATCAAGTTTGTCTTGTATTACACTACCTCACACGTAAAACTAACAGATAATTATTACGGGGCTTACACAAGAAAAAGAGTAATGATACGTTGGCTTACATACGGGGCTTACAAACATAAAAACAAAGTAATGATACATTGAGATAACAATAAGATGACGCTTAAATAAACTAAGGGTGATCATTAAATACGATAGGATAACACCTAAATAAATGATCTTCAATATTTAGTAATCAACACATTAAACACGACGTGATTTTCTATAGGTTGATCAACGACTTCAAAGCTGCATTCATCTCCCGCATTTAGGTCATTGTCCGTAATGAAATAATTCAACCCGCTTAAACGAACTTTTTGATTTACTATATAGACAATTCTAGCAGACCATGATTCCCCTGTGGCTATTCGCAGTTCCACGGTCTTGTTTCGCAACATGTCGTTTGTTCTCGCAAATGCCTTTGGAATACTCTACAAATCACAAACAAATTTAAATAATGTTTCAAAATGGGGAAAAAAATATCAAACAAGAAAACAACTAAGAATATATTAAATATCTCACCACATAATAACAACCATGTGAAAATACCCAGTTTGGCAGCGTCGTCTGAAAATGGGGATTTTGGTTACCTGCACCTGCATCATCATCTGCATCATCATTTGCATCATCTTCTTCACTCTCGGACTCAGAAAAAGTCTTCTCACAATTAGTGTGATCCATCACAATAGTGTCGAAAGTGAACCCCCCCCCCTGTGTTCAAACACTATAAACTCCCTCTCATTCAAGTAATGAGCCGCCACATACTCCTCCCAACCTTCCCAAAGAAAAGCGAAGAATTCCATTGTCTGCGTGGCTCACAACCTCACTTCCCGTGTCCACTAATCGGCTTTTGAGAACGGCCCTATCTAGGTTCCTCAGTGTGTCGTTCAACTATTAACATTATCTTTGGTGGTAGTGTCATGAAAAAAGAAACATTTCACGTTTGTTTGATCATAATACAAGTGATATAAAAGTAAGTTAATTAATAATGACATACCAAACTTGTTGCGAAACCGCCATCAAGAACTTTGAAGAAACGATCATTATCCATTTGCTTCAGTGTAGATTATAAATTGAAAGGTGAAGAAGTGGTTCTCTTTACACTACTTAAAAGAGTTTGAAGAAATGAGAGAAATGGCTCATACTTGTACAACAACAATAATTGCCATGTACCACACTAGTACTTGCATTCCCTACGTTTGGACGTAGAGAATGTTGCATTCCCTACGTTTGGACGTAGGTTATCTACGTTCAAATGAAGAGAATGTTGCAGCCATACATTTGGACTAGGTTCTCTACGTTCCAACGTAGAGAATGTTGCATTCCCTACGTTTGGACGTACATTCTCTACGTTTGGACGTAGAGAAATTCAAATTGAATGTTGCATTTTAAGTTGAGTTGTTTTTTAAACATATTGAATACTCATCAAAACAACATACACCCAAAATATAAATGGCTACCATACAACAAAATACGAAAAATATAACATACAAGAAAAATTCCTACACAAAGTTTGTCAAAATACCTATATATCTACTATTTGATTAAAAAGCTGTACACAAAGTTTCTTTCTTAGCAACGGCATATTGTCATGATGGATCAGAGTAAAGTCTTCCTTGTGCAACAAATGCTCAATGAACTTGTCCGTGTATACCCCACAGTCACCCCTGTATAATATGAATAGTGTTAGAATAGTGTAAACTGTATAATATAATAAATAGTTTGAAGTTTATAACACTTACGGAATTGGCATTTGTGGTACGTATTTAGGTTTTACTATTCTGACATAAAAAAGAGGCTTCTCTGGATCAACCATTTGTGGGAGTTCACGTAGGCCAGCATCCGTCTCCAACACTCTCCTAAACGAAACACCCCACGCTTTGATGTTTCTCTTCACATCAGCCTTATACGGCTTCCCCGACAGACAATCCCACACCCTAATCCTCCAGTGGGGAATAGACACTTCGACAGCTGCCCAATGACCATAACTAATGGACCAGGGAATGTAGATCACGGTGTTTTCATCCCATTGCTTGACGTACCGATCCACAAAGTCTGGAATATTGTCCGTTGTCTCTGGCGGCTTTCCTTGATCTACATGACCTTGCCCGCAAAAGGCGGCTAATTCAGAGTATGCAATGGCCGTATGTGGTTGAAAACATCCTGGATGTGCTTCCATTTGCCGTTGTATCAGGTCCAGATACCCATTGACATGATGTACACATGCAAAAATAAGTTAGAGATAATGAAATCAGAAATATGAAAATTTCAGAAATATGAAAATGAAGTCACAAGAATATACTTCTCGGTCTAACTCATTAAGAGGGCCATGGAGACGTGTGAACCACGCCTTGCCAAACAATTCTGTAAGGCGGAAACCAGCTGCGTACCCCGTCGGAATCTCAATTGGGGGTGGATCTTCTTGTTGGTACCACGTTGTGAACTTGTTTTCCAGCTCGTCCGGAAACTTTTTCAACGCTGACCATCTCACAAAGTTATCACCGGGCATATTGACTATGTGAGACCCATCAGTTAAATACCGTGGTCGGCTAGTAGTCTGACGGGTCGTCAATCTTCTGTCAATTGCATCACCCGCCTTTCGTTTACCCAATTGTACAACACTTGGGCCACCAGCTAAACAAATTTCAATACATGATCAAGTTAGATAGTTTTTCACAATATAATTTACAGTTTCAAAATTAAAAATCAAATAACTTACTATAATCCATCTCAGGCTCCACAACCGATGCCTGGCTGGTCGTAGCCTCGGGAGGGGAGGGGGCGTAGCCTCAGGAGGGGGAGGGGCGTAGCCTCGGGAGGGGTAGGGGTCGTAGCCACGGTAGGGGTCGTAGTCTCGGGAGGGGTCGTAGCCACGGTAGGGGTCGTAGTCTCGGGAGGGGTCGTAGCCTCGATAGTAGCATCGACAGTATCTGCATCAAATTAGGCACTCTCATCAATTCACGATAACAAACAATATCTATGTTAATAATACAAATTTCAATATAAATAACCTACTAAACAATAATTAGATATAAATAACATAATGCTTACCCGAATAAGGATCCTCCACGAATAATTCGTCGACGAAATCCTTCTCGACTCCCTTCTTCTGAACTCCCTCCAGCTGCACTCCCTCTTGCCCGGGTTGGGAAATGCCTTCAAGAATCTTATCAAACCCGAACATCATCATCGGGTCCTCGGCGGACGGGGTAGGAGATGGATGAGTATCTTGATCGATATCTTTGACCATGTGAGGGTGATGAGTATCTTGACGGTGGAGAGACCAGATGTATCTTTGGTCGATCTGATGACCCTGTGTAGACCCATCAGGGGAAAATTGAGAAGATGTGGCCCGGTCAGTATCATGTGGAGGAGGTGAAGGAGGTGGAGGCCGATGAGGGGTAGACTGAAAAGATGTTGCCCGGTTAGTATCATAATACATACAACTAAATTTATCGCATAAAGAAATTGACAATGAAATCATTTTTACGATCTCACGGAAGATAGCGTTTGCATCAACCCCTTAAGTTCAGAAGTATCGCCCATGTACTCATTACGCATTTGTATAACCTCTCGAATTACTTGCGGTTCTCGTCATTACGCGGTGAATTTCCTCACGAATGTCATTCAACACATTATCTATCCTTCTCTTCACAGCCCTATAAAGCCCAACAGCTTCATCTTCTTCATCAGATTCATCTTCTTCTGCCTGTAGCATCTCAGTGTATGAACTGTGTGGCACATGTCGTGGATGAGGAGGTAGAGGCTGTTGTTGTGAAGTAGAGGGTTGTGAAGTAGAGGGATGTGAAATAGAGGCTGACTGTTGTGTAGCAGAGCTTGGCTGCTGTGTAGTAGATGGACGTCTAGGAGGTGGCCGTGCAATTGGTACAGGCCGAGTGATCACACGTGGGGGCTCATTAATCTCCGCATCAGGTATGCCCCTATCTAGCATCAACTCCCTATCAACTTCCCTTGCAGCCAGATATCCTATAACACGGCTCTGCAAACAGTGTATATTTCATTAGAATTAACAATAACAAAATGTTTAACCATACCGGATATAATTAAAAGAAAATGTTTATTAAGCTTATTACCTTACTTGCCTTCGCCAACAACCCGCTTCGCTGCGGAGGGTAGTCTTGCAACTCCATCTCATCATTCGAGGAGCGCATCGGGAGCTACGAGGGGTGGCGACAATAGTCGGAACAACAATGTCCTGGAGGGTCTCGTAAGCCCAAAGCGTAAGGCATGTATAACCCCTTGTATCGTCCACCTCGCCTACGGACTTTCTTTGTAGGTTTTAATCATGCGACAAATCTTTCTATACGTCGATCCACAAACCAAGTACCCCATGGAAAGTCATTTAAGCCTTGTACATTCTCGACCAAATAGAAGGTCTCACGAGGTACCTTAGTAGTCTTATCATGACCCATCATAATCCTGTGAATAAGGTAGACTAAACTACACGGTAGAGAACTTGAGTTGCTCACCCTCATCCAATAACCATTTCTCAATATCCGGTATGGTGATCGGTTTTGGGTCGAGGATGATGGATGTGGCCGTATTTCCTCACCGACAAAACACTGGAATAACTATCAGGAGCTTCCGGAGATCACCAAACCTAAAAACGGTAATCATGCAAAACTCCACCTACCGAACTTCGCGATCGTCTCACCAAATCTAAAATGAAGCTCACCGGCCACATTCGGATAAACGGCACTGAAACATACATATTGCAAAACTTTGGCGGAAAACTTCCAGTGCTCGTACATTTGAATGAATTCTTGAAAAACCCCACCTCTCAATGTTTCCTCAAATCCGATCCTTCTCATGTGAATCTCAAGAAGATCCCGGAGCTTGGTCTTTTCCCCTCTAAAAGTCCATGTCAAATTTTCCTTTACTTTGTAGACATTAGTTCCATGACGGCCAATCAACTGTTAACAAATAGCATTGTTCAAGTCAATCACACACACATATTAGTCAATCACAAGCTTTATACACTAACATTGTGAAGTAAATCAACTATATAGTACATCTACTACCAAAGAAGAAATAACAGAGCTACCAATGATTAATGTAAGTGTAAGTGTGATCAATGTTTCCAATAACAATGGTCTCTGAAAAACAGAGCCATTTTCAGTACCATTTTGGGTAGGAATAGCACCCTTATGCACGATCAAACCATCAATCTCACCATCAAGCCTCAATCAATCTCAACATGAACATATACATGAAAAATGCATAGTAACACCATACTCATACACTATCAACTTCCATGTCCCAAATGTAAACTTACAGCCACAAATTGCATGTTTTATCAAATTACAATCAAGACTAACCTAAACCCTATAAAGCTGGAAAAATCGCTTACAAAAATACAAAAGAGGACTAAAGAAGCGGTTTCACGCGTGCAGGCGTAGAAAAACCTAAGCCCAGACGTAGAAAACCTACGTGCAGACGTAGAAAATCCAGGCTAAACACAAAAAATCCAGTTTAATCGTCTTCTTCAACTGTAAGGCTCTTACTTCAACCCACATAAAGAAAAATCAGGCTAATCACCACAAGGCCAACAAATATCAGGCTAATCACCACTACAAAACACTAAAACTTAATTGGAAAATATTATTGGAAAATATTATACACTAAAACAATAAAACGTTTTAAATGCACTTACACTTTCTATATTGTTTTGATCCATTATGCTTGAGAGCAGAGGTGGCAAATCTGAATATTTGGTGCAAAATCGCCGTCCAGGCGTAAAACAACTAATGAGAAACGTAGGGATTTGGAAGGGGATAGAAGAGAGAGAGAGAGAGTTATTCAAAAAAATTCAGGACCTAACCTTTAAACGTAAGGTTATCTACGTGTAAACGTAAGGAGCCCTACGTTTAAACGTAGATAAATATACATTTATTGTAACTTTCTTGATTTATCGAAATAACCTACGTTTAAACGTAGGTTCCTTACGTTTACACGTAGGTTATTTCGATAAATCAGGAGTTGCAATTATTCAAATTTCGCTACGTTTAAACGTAGGGTTCATTACGTTTAAGCGTGAAACGCTACGTTTCTGATTTTTAATGTCGGAAAAGGCGTGGCGCGATTTCTGAAGTCGAAGTCGAATGACGCGTGATTTTCCAATTTCTGAAGAATTTGTTGACATAATCTATAGCCCCTCAATTTTATGTCAACCCGACAAGCTGAAGTGTATTAGGTGACACATTGCACTCACGTGCAAGATCCTACTATGGCGCAAATTAGCATTCGCCTTCAACGCACTTCATCTCTTCCTTCCCACACAATAACATCATCATCCTCTGCAAATATATGATTCAAGTCTTCTGATAATCCATGGAGCTTACGGTTTTTCTAGATCAAAACAACACCTTTTCAATTCTTCTTATACTCTTACCTCTGATAATCTTCATTCTCAAGTTGCTGTATCCATCTTCAACAAAGTACAAAAATCTTCCACCAGGGCCATTTCAATGGCCTCTAATAGGCAACATCCCCAATGTTATAGGCAAGAAACCTCATGTTTTAGTAACCAAAATTGCAGAAATCCATGGCCCCTTAATCTCACTGAAGCTAGGGACTCAATTTATCGTAATTGGATCTTCACCTGAAGCAGCTTCTCAAATTCTCCGAGTCCATGACCGAGAATTATCAGCAAGGTACGCACCGAAAGCAACTCCGATTAAGGAGTCTGATCTTAAGCGATTTTCTCTGCTATGGGCTACTGAATGCACCCCTCACTGGAAATCAGTAAGGGTTTTGTGGAAATCAGAGTTGTTCTCAAATAAAGCTCTTGATCTGCAAGCTAAAATGAGGGAACAGAAGATAGCAGAAATGGTGGAATTCTTGGGTAAAAAGGAAGGGGAGGTAATAAATTTGGGTAATTTTGTTTTTAGTACTGTATTTAGAACATTGGGTATGGTTTGTTTTTCCAAGAATTTGATGGATCTGGAAGATGAAAAAGCAGCTGGTGAGATGAAGGATACGATTTGGAGATTCATGGAATATAGTACAACACCAATAATTGGGGATTTGTTTCCTGTTTTTGATGGTATTGATCCTCAATTTGTGAAATTGAAAGCAAGAAATAATTTGGGAAAATTGTTCAAAGTATGGCAAAATGAAGTGAAGGAAAGAAGAAAAGGATATAGTACTAGCTCACATGGAGATTTCTTGGATTTTATGCTTGCAAATGGCTTCTCAGATACCCAGATTGATTACATGCTTCTGGTATATATGTCTGAAAACAACATCTTTTGTTTTAATTCCCCGAAAATTACATCCTAGAAATGATAAAAGTGTTCTTATGTTTTGTGTACGTAGGAAATAATTCCAGCAGGCTTAGGAACTCTAACAACTACATTGGAATGGGCAATGGCTGAGCTACTTAAGAACAAATCCGCCATGGAAAAGCTTTCCGAAGAGCTTAAATCATCCGCCGTCAATTACCGACCCCTTGAGGAATCCGACGTCTCCCAACTCCATTATCTAAACGCTTGCATCAAAGAAACACTAAGGTTACACCCGCCCATTGCATTCCTGCCTCATTGTGCTAGAGAAACATGTGAGATAATGAGCTACACTGTCCCAAAGGGCTCGTTAGTGTTTGTGAATCTTTGGGCACTCGGGCACGATCCGAAAACATGGGATGATCCCGAAAAGTTCAAGCCTGAGAGGTTCTTGAACTCAAATGTTGATTTTAAAGGGCAAGATTTCGAGTTCTTGCCGTTCGGTGCTGGGAGGAGGATGTGTCCAGGTATGCCTTTTGCTGCAAGGGAAGTTCATTTGATTTTGGGGTCTTTGATTTCTTGCTTTGAATGGTGTCTTCCCAATGGTGGTGGTGGTAATGCTTCACAGTTGGAAATGGTGGAAAAGTATGCAGTGCCCTTAAGAAAGGAACAGCCTTTGTTAGTTGTTCCATCAATAAGGAAGGATAACTACTAATTCCTTTAATTAGTGCTTAGTTGTAATGAATTTTCTGTTCAAATTGTATATATTCCAACTGTAATTTTTATTTTGTAAATGATGCGAAAAACTTCCTCCGAACCTACATTGCCACCACACCCTCAAAGTTCAAATCTTACACCCAAAATCAATTCATTTCATTGCCCTGCTGGTAAATTTTTTTTCTTTCTAACACTGATTCTACAAAATGCTTTCAAGATCTTCATCTCTAAAAAAAAGTAATGACTATTGGAGTCAGGGGCGGACCCAGCATAGGAGAGGGGGTGCATGGACTCCACTCAATATTCCGGAAGAAGTTACTAGTATATCCCTCTAATAATATTAAAAATATGTATGTATATATTTTCAAACACTTTTTAGAGTAATTATGTATTTAGTTCAACTGGTTAAAAGCTTTATTATACACCCTAAGGTCGCTAGTTTGAATTTTGGGTGATGCATGTTTTTTTTCCCTTTTTTTTTTTAAATTTTAATCTGGCCACCACTGGAAAATTTTCCTGGGTCCGCCATTGGTTGGAGTTGCCGGGAATCTGAATCCGATTTGAGAACCCGATTCAAACGAATCAGATCGAGTCAGACTCTACACATATTCGTCTAGATATTGATTAGATCAAGATCTATAGTGAAGCATGAGTTTTGCGATCTAATTAACCAACGAATGATTAATTGAACAACTTAAAGAGAAAAAGTTACGAGATTACCCTACCTATTAGACTCATGATCTTTCAAGTTGTATTTCCGGATGGCGAAGGTCGGGCGATCGCTACGCGCGTGTCATTCATTGAAATGACTACCTAATAAATGAAGAGAGAGAGAAGTAACAAACTTAGGGCTGAAGCCCCATATCAATTTGTAGATCGGCCGGAATCCAGTGAGAGAGTCGACCCGTTCTCCCCGACCATACCACTTGCGAGGCTACTTCGGTCATGTCGGAGTTTGGGTAGTGCATCTAAGCTCGGGATGACCTGAGGAGCTCACCGCATGACGGCTAGAGCTCCCTCTATCCTATATTTTAAACATGTTCCTATGTTATAGGATAAACAGTAAATAACTTAGGATATTATGACATTGATCCTGCTATTTAATGCGTACATAATTATCCCTAAATTAAAGGGATTTACACGAGATAATCCTTAGGGATTAAGAATCCTTATACTTGTTGGGCAAGAAAAGGGACGAGGAGTCCCCTATATAATCTATCTCTAAGGAACTACGAGGGACTTGATTCCTATTCACATATTGTATAAATAGGCAACTTGGGAAAATAACTCAGGCTCTGTCTAAAAATAAATACAAATACCATCCCATTCATAAAGGATCCGTAAAATCAATTGTCACTGGGAGAAATACGGCCTGGATTTGTACCCCGACAATATCCAGAATCGTCAATTGGCGCTAGAGGAGGGTCTCCTATTGGAAATTTTACCAAGATTAACAATGGAACCACCAAAGAACACGGAAAAAGACTCAAGCTCAAGATCCGTTGATCCGGAGAGTGACCCGACTACATTGCGCGGCGGCCAAGCGAGTACGTGGGGATAAACATCCAAACGCGCGACCACGAGTCAACCCCAATCTCAAAAGGAAGAAGTGCTCCCTGATCCGGCTCAACAAGCTCTGTTGGAAGCCTTAAGGAACTTAGATATGCCCGCATTCAAAGGTGTACTAGGTTTAGCGCTTAAGGGGCGAGAAGATGGTCAACCGGAAAACCACGCACCAAAAACCATCCCACCACACAGAGATGACAAACATGACACCCTGTCATCTACCTCTAACATCTAGAAAAGGCAAATTAACACTCGAGGCACTGAGGCGGCTGGCGAGAGAGCTTCGACGGTATACTAGGTCGTAGGTCCGACGAACTATCATTCGAGTCACCGTTCTCAGAACATATATTAAATTATCCACGGCAAGAAAAGTTTAAAGTGCCCAAATTGGAACCCTATGACGGCACTAAAGACCTGAATCATCTCTTCCAGTATTTGCATATGAACCTTGATTGTGTAGCGGAAGAGATGAAGTGTAAAGCCTTTCCAGCCCTACTCACAGGAAGGGCTCGTGAGTGGTTCAAGAAACTACCCCCGCAGTCGATCTCCAATTTTGAAGCACTGGCTAAGAAGTTCCCGCAGGATTTTGTCACGGCTAAGCCGTTCCAAATGAACGCTACGTACCTCCACACTATCAAACAAAGGAAGGAGGAAACGATACTGCAGTATCTAAAAAGATTTAATGAAGAGTCCAGGCGGTGCAGGCGCGGAAAAAACAGAACACCTCGCTGATCACCTCCTTCATGGCAGGACTACGCGAGGGTTGGTTATATGCTAAGTTAAACAACTGACTTCCTAGATCTATGGAAGAGTGCATGGAACAGGCTTACAGGCATTGTCAAGGAGAAGAAGCGAATAGGCTGAAGGGAGATTCAGAAAGGGGTGGCCCCAAAAAAGACAAGGCAGAGTACAGATTTGAGAAGAAGCGTAAGTCAGTATGTGATCGGGTAACCGCACCAGTGTCAGATCGGCTCAGGAAAAAGGGAGCTTGATCGCATGTAAGTCACTAACGTCGATATTACTAGCAAGAATACTAGGTACATCGTAGTATAGTAAATGTGAGTCAAGGTCGATCCCACAGAGACAATGCAACTTTAATTATAAACGATTCTAATCTAATTAGAAAGCGACATATAGGAGGTCATTGACCAACAATAAACATAACAGAAATTTGGTATTTCTCCCCCTCTTCTCACCGATCTACTAACTTGGATTAGTTAATCGTTATGTTTACTTCCCCACATAATTTGCTTAAATTAATCGAGCGAGCTTTTGATTTAATTATCATAAGCTACGGTACAACTCTAACCCTATCTACTCCGGAAATGGTAGTAGACAATCTATCACATAAGCTACCATCCTTAATTGGTCCGTAATAGCCCATACGCATAAAGAACTAGAATTGCCGATATCGGCGCTAACTCATACCGCTAACCGCTTAGGCGACTATCGACACAGCGATCAACGCGTTCACAGGGTCCATCAAAACTATGTCCAAATTAACACTTCACTATTCGTATTTCATGTTAATTTTACGATTGGAATAAGCGATTGACGGATCTAACCTACATCATTAATTAAACTTGTCGATCAAGCGTAGTTGTAGTGACTCACTCAGAGATTAAGTTGTCTAAATATTTCCTCGGTAAACCGGTATAGACCGCGCGGTTTACGAAGGCTTTTTAATTCGGATCTACATTGCTCAATTACGATTAATCTAAGTAAATCATGGGGTCTTTAAACATGCAGATTAACTAAAACACATAAATACGAAACAGATCTACCATATTGAAGACTAAAAGGCGTTCAAAGCTTCATACCTTCAACAATGGAGATCTAGCTCGATCTAATCAAGCTAGAGATGGTAGAAAGGAAAACCGAAATAACTCCTTAAAATCTTGGAATAACTTTATTTCATCAAATTGTAATGTATATAATATATTATGAGAACTTATTATTCACTCATACAATAATCTGTAAATGCGGCCTTATAGAATCTGATGACCGACTTACGACTCTCGAAACCCTAACCGACCTAGTAGATGCGGCATAATCAATTTCGTGTTCCCTGACCCTCGGTTTACCGGCCCTAGCCCACGGTAAAGCGGTGACTTTTCTATTTTCTTGATTTCTTCTTGGACTTCTTTTACTTGGCCCGTCATACTTTTTGACCGAGATCCATTCTCCGATGCTCTCAGATTCGGTACATCTATAAAACACATAAAAGCGAGACAAAAGCAGTACCAAATCTTCGGAAAATAACATAGATCTTGAATTACGATCCTAGGAACACGCATATAGCATTTAACACATATTCCATATAATAACGAGCCTACCTATCCTCTCTTGAGCAGAATTCAGGGTGAAAGTAGGTATAATTAATGGTACCATTTAGGGCGTTATCAACTACCCCCCACTTAGCTTTTGATCGTCCTGAACAAAAAAGGCGAAAGGAAAACAACATCCTGATCTGTATATAAGTTAATTAAAAACAACTATGCTTCACAAAGTCAAGATCAAGATCATGCCACTCATATCCATCGATGCGCATTCACTTATTCACGTCGTGAGCCAATGTGTGTATGCAATAACTTTCACAATCGCTTGGTAATACAGACAATCTGACATTACGTCAACCCGTAGTTGAACTAACTAGTCTCGAACATGTTATGTATTAATCAAATTAGATGGCAAGCCGGATCGAGAACCGAGTATGTATTACTCTTAGGCTCGCGTTATCGGTCTATGCGAAAGTCGTGCGTTTTACGCTCCATCGACTCAATGTTTGCCAAAGAGAATATAGATGTATATATTTCAATGCACTTCTCTTTCTTTGCGGGTGAACTCTCATTGATTTATCTATCCTCACTCTTGATAAACTGCCGAATCTGAAATTCTTGTGCCTTTATAAGCGTTGGTGGAACATAATTCGGGATAAAGACAGGGTCAACTCTAGTCAAAGCAATATGCTATCGATTACACACCAAGGAAATTGAGTCATACGTGCTTAAAATGGTGGCTCATAATAGAATATGCGCTTAATCATGATGATTTGAAGTGGGCACTTTCTCTTAGTTGTACATCGTGAAACAAAGATGAAGTAAATTAATTCAAAAAGATCAAAGATATCATATTTTTTCAAAATTCTATCGAAATGAATCAAAGTCTAGGTGGTGAACAGTGCATCAAAGAGAATCAAGATAATCACATAATTCACGGAATATAATGCTAAGAAGCTAAGTGACGTTCCTTACCCCCCACTTAATCGAAACATTGTCCCCAATGTGTAAGGTGAAAAAAATGAAAAACGAAAAGGAACTTAGATTCGTTAAGGGTGGAGCCAAAGAAGAATTGGTTCGTCTTATAAATCATCGGGCTCATGGAAGTAATCTTTGAAGAATCTGTGCTAAGTAACTCAAACATACCAAGATGAATAGCGGTGACAAGAAATCGTATAACAAAATTGCGGCAGTAAAAGAGAAAATAACTAACTCCAAACAAATTAAGCAGACAAAATCATTATATTAATAAAATTCTGCTACATCAACTAGATAGGAAAGAAAAATAAAAAAAAAAGAAGAAGAAAAGAAAATGGAAAATAACAACAGTAGAAAGAAAAAACTAGTCTTCCTCATAATAATCCTCCAGGTCATCTCTACAGGCTCGAAACCGGGAGGTGGTGCGAAGCGAGGCGACATCGATGAAGATGAGGCTCGGTGGCGTGGGGGCGGTCTGAGTGGTGGGGTCGATGGAGGAACTCTAGAAAATCTACAATTATATCCATCTTGCGATCTGAGACTCGTAATTTCTCTCGAGTGCTCCTCACAGCAAGGCTTTACGAGTCGGGGTGCTCCTTGGACCGAGATACGATCCTTCTCTCGCTCTCGACCGACTCGTCTTAGTGCGCGTTGAACCGAATCTGAATCGATCATTGGCTCGGGGTCTTCAATCGTCAGCGGCGAGAACTTTCACCTCGTCCTCCAAAGCAAACATGTCAATCATCGGCCCGTATAGCAGCGCCGCGCTCGAGATGTGGCGGAAAGCTCGTGAATATGGCTATGCATCGATGAGCCGATGTTGATTTGGAGATCCTACTCGAGATAGAACATCAACTCCGCCTCTTAGTGGTGGCGAGACCGTGTGCTTGAGTCGGCGGAAGGCGGGCACAAATCATCGGTTGACCATCTTCCGATCCTAAGATAATTCACTCTCAGGAAGATGGTAGGGGCTCCATAGGGTTGCGCTTCCATTGCACCCCAAAGTAATCGGACTATCATCTGCATCCTCTACGAATCTTCAACATTGGTCGTGGATGTGTACTCTTACTGGGCCATTTGGTGGATTGCAAACCCATAATACTACTCGTTGATCCATTTCGATCGAAAAATAAATTTTACTCTGTTAGGAACATTTTATTATGTTTTGATGATGGCCATACTAGTTGTTATAGCAAGCTGAAATAAGTTAGAAATCTCTGTATAAGTCTTTACTTAGAAGTCGACATGTTGTATAAGTGAGTCGGACAAGTATTCTACTAGTGGGTAGGATGGCGAAGTAAAGCAATCCGGCGAGTGAAGCCGACCAAGTACCCAGAGAAGCATGATGCCATTATGGTCGACTTATAACCGAGGAAGTCTTTGATGACCTTGGATAAGTCTAAGTTATAATTCAAATGATGGAATACATTGTCAAATATGGTGTACACTGATCTCACCCAAATTAAGGATCAGTGAAGTACAAGGAGTCTTGTAAAATCAAAGAAAATAGTGAACCGGCAGAGTGAACTGACTATCGGCTGAGTAAAGACAAAGCAGTGAAGGATGAACTAAGCAGACAAGTCGGATGGTTCATTTAATCGTTCGAGAGCGGACAAGTAAACTTTACTTGTTGATTTTGAAGAATAAAGAAGATTCAAAGGATCAAGCATTCAATACATAATCAATTGAGAATCAATCAAGGGCGGATTTTTCGATGAGACATTTGAGGAAAAATCGATCACTTTGAAATCAAGGAGAATATAATTAAAGGGAATCAATAATTAAATCAAGGATTATTCCCCACATTAAATAGCCAACGGACGGAAATTCAAATCAAGGATTATCAAGGCTATAAATAGAAGGCATTGAGAGACAGGAAAGACAACAATTAAAATCTGATAAGAAACAAGAAGAAACTCTGACAATTTGAAAAGCTTTCTATCTGAACTTAAAGGAAACATTTAGAGATCAACTCAGCAATCAGAACTCAAATTCCATAGCAAGCACTGAGATTGATCACAAGTTTGTGAATCCAATTCACATCAACTGAAGCAATTGAATCAGAGGAATCTGAGAAGGAGTTGCAACCTTTGTGATAGCTGCTGAAAGATTTGTTCTCAAGGAGCAGTGATAGAGACTGAACTGAAGCTTTTGTATCCAGGGAGTGATAGTCTTGAAGATTGTGAAGCTTGTGTAGCCAAGGACAATCTAACTATTTTATCTATGAAAACAATAATGAATTCCTCCAATCATCACAGGAGAAGAGTGGATTAAGGGATTACACCACCCTGAACCACTATAAGCCTTTGTGTCTATTTACTTTCAGCAATTTACTTTACAACACTTTAGTTCATTTCATACTACATCTGTGATTGCCTAATCTACTTTGAACCAACAGTTAAAGATGGGACTTATCCGCTGCCCAAAAGCTTTTAAAAATAAGAAAAGTTTTGAAACTCCACTATAGTCATTCACCCCACTACGACTATAGTTTTACCTTCTCTACGGGACCAACAACTCCACGGACCATTGCAAATGTGGTTCTGGGTTATCACGAAAGATATGCATAAAACTCTCTTTACCACCGTAGCATTGAACGCATCGGTGTCTCAACCATATCTAGAATATCCGGTACTTGTAGGGCTCGTGGGCAAGATCAAACGCAACCATCCAACTCAACTCCTGCGTTCTTGGCCAGCGGTCTTCCGTTCGATGCCCAAGAGCGATTCATAGATCTCAAGAGAATGAAATTGCTCAACCCGTCTATCGAGGATTAGCATCTCCGTAAACATATTGGTGACCACTTGGGCGATGGGCATTACGGTTACTCTTGGGACCCATCACGAATGATAACGAGGCGATGATAAAGGCGATTCGAAAAGATACCCTCGGTAAACCGGAGGTAGGCCTCGATTTACCGGCTTGAGTTTTTCTCGGTTTAACTACGGATTTGTGCTATGATATTTGAAGATGAAGAACTCTGACACTTCACTAGCACTGTGACACTAATCGGCATCGGGGAATGGAAAAAGGATGTTTTGGTTGGTAAAATAGAAGAAATGTTTGATTTTGGTGGAGGTATGGTGGTGATAGTGGTGGTGATGGTGGCCGAATTTTGTAGAAGGGAAAGTGATGGAAGAATTTTGGTGATTTGAGAAGAAGATGGTAGATAAGAATGATGATAATGGTGGTGGAAGAGTGGTTTAAATAGGAGAAATGATGGAAGAAGGTGGAAGGATTTGGTGGGATAGTGGGTAGATGAGTAATTAGGGTGAGTGATTTGAGGTTTGATTGATAGGATTGAGGTGGAGTTATGGTGGAGTGTCTTGAAAGGATGAAAAGGTGGAAAATAAGAAAAATGGGGCGGTTTACGTTGACCGGTGGTGTCGATGCAAGAGAATGAAAGCGCAATCGTCCAACTCAACTCCTCGTTCTCGGGCAACGGTCTTCCGTTCAATGCCCTCGGGCGATTCATAGATCTCAAGAGAATGAAATTGCTCAACCCGTATATCAAGGGATTAGCATCTCCGTAAACATATTGGTGACCACTTGGGCGATGGAGGAACATTACATTGCGCTTGCAGGACCTATCTGAATGATAACGAGGCGATGATAATCGATTACGAAAAGATACCCTCGGTAAACCGGAGGTAGGCCTCGATTTACGGCTGAGTTTTCTCGATTTCTTTACAGGGATTTGTGATACGATATTGGAAGATGAATAAGCTGTAGCACTTCACTGCTTTATGACACACTAATCAGCATCAGGAATGGAAAAAAGGGTGTTTTGGTTGGTAAAATAGAAGAAATGTTTGATTTTGGTGGAGGTATGGTGGTGATGGTGGCCGAATTTTGTAGAAGGGAAAGAGATGGAAGAATTTTGGTGATTTGAGAAGAAGATGGTAGATGAGAATGATGATAATGGTGGTGGAAGAGTGGTTTAAATAGGAGAAGTGATGGAAGAAGGTGGAAGAATTTGGTGGGATAGTGGGTAGAGGAGTAATTAGGGTGAGGGATTTGAGGGGTTTGATTGATGAGAAAGGTGGAGTTATGGTGGAGTGTGGGAAAGGATGAAAAGGTGGAAAATAAGGAAAATGGGATGGTTTACATTGACCGGTGGTGTCGATGCAGCGTGTGTCCTCAGCGTGTCTCTAAAAATCTGTTTTTCAATCCGACATTGAAACTTAAAAATCTTAACTTCGGTAAACCGGAGGTGACCCTCGGTTTACAGGGCTTCTTTCACTAGATTTCTCATGCGCCTTCTGCATAGCCCCTGTAATTAACCTCTCTGCTCAATCGACCTCAAATTGACTAGTCTCTTTACTCCTTTTGTTGCTATCTCCGACTCGATCTAACTACTTCACTAGAATCCACAGCAGTAAAAAACCTTCCTGACAACCATCGGTTTCAAGCCTAAAGTGCGGTAGGATGAAAAAAATATCATCCCTTCATTCGAGATACTTTTATCCATTCTAATCTACTAAAGGTTTAAGAGAATAGTTACGAGTTTATAGTCGCCAACTTT
Organism: Gentiana macrophylla; assembly: GCA_026214975.1. Lineage (NCBI taxonomy): Eukaryota > Viridiplantae > Streptophyta > Magnoliopsida > Gentianales > Gentianaceae > Gentiana > Gentiana macrophylla. Next base: position 432,804 of record JAOBSW010000858.1, read on the forward strand.
CGACTTTCTTGATTTTCAATCATTCGAGGGTTGGAGCTTTAACTTCGCCAAAAATTTGCTCGAGAGGTTTGTATCTTTATAGAACCTTTTTGAGCTCTCTTCTATGCGCCTCTCTCTATTTGCTTGCGTACTAGGCTGCTCTCTGCGTCGAGATTTAGACTTTATACCCAAGGACTCCAAATTTTCTACTTTAAGCTCTAATCCGTCATTTACACATGTCTGGAAGGACTAAGCACGTGTGGCGTCTTGTTGTGGTCCTTCTCTTCTTGCTCTCTACAGCATTAATCTCATGAATTCTGCTCAAGCGGTTTCTACTACAACCTCTTGATGCTTATGCCCTTCCTTCTCTATCTCATGACTTTACTTTTCTGAATCATCACGTCATATTGTAACTTTCCGGCCTATTATCTAGGGGCTCTAAAGTAATCTTGCATCATTGTTCGAGTCTTAAAGTGATCTCCCCGTTATCAAAGTCCATGATTCTTTGTGCTTGTCAAGCTAGAAAGGTCTTCACAACAAAGCGGGAACCTTTGCAGGGTCCTGCAGTGCGTCATAACCGTGAAATCAATTGGAAAAGTGAACCCTCACTGCTTTATCGTGCACTTCTAGCCAGCGACCGGCGAGGCATATCTCTAGTCTATCAACAAAAGTCGGGGGTTCGGGTTTGATTCATAATGACCGGAAGCTTAATCTTACAGTAGAGGAAAAATGTAGAATGTTGCAACAGGCCAGGTCGTAGAGACCTAATCCTCTTGATACACCATTGGCGAAATTGGGAGTCGAGCGCGGCATGGTCTCCCAACTTCACCATGGTGTGCGAGTGCAATGTTATCCTTAGGCTCGAGAGAACATCGTGTCGGGATCCTCTTTCACGATCATCGGAATCATAATCCGAAGAAGATATTTCAATTAGCTCGATAGAGAACTCACACGGACGATCGTGCTATACTCGCTTTAAGTTCTCTTGAGGCTCTTCTTTGGATTGCTTGTTTCTCTTTTTCCACCCGCTTCTTATCCGCTTTGTATTGCTCTCTAGCTGCGGATCAGGATACATGAAAATTGGAGTGATGTTCAATATTATGCGAGGCATATTGCTTGACTTGTTTGCTCTTCTTCAACTCGGTTTGACGAATCTCACGAAGTGTCACGATTTTCCTACGAAAGAGACAAAATAAAACAAAGAAAATGTTAGCAACTTCGCTTGAGTTGGGTATGATACCAACTGTTGCGGACCTGCTAACTAAAATCAACAGGGATACACATATATAGAATAAGGATGTCAGAATTCAATTTTCTAGGTCTCGGTAAACCGGAGGTAACCCTTGGTAAACTGGGCCAAGAATTTCTCCTTCTGGAAGATTAACAGGTGCAGGTTTGATCCAGAATGACTCAAGACTCAAAAGCAAATAAAATAAAATAAAAACAACTTCTTAATCAGAATTAAAACGTTTATCTTTAAAAATGGCCATTGTCCACACAATGGCGCCAAAAATCTTGATCACGTGTAAGTCACTTAACGCCAATATTACTAGCAAGAATACTAGGTACATTGTAGTATAGTAAATACTAGTCAAGATCGATCACTGCAGAGACAATGCAACTTTAATTATAAACAATTATTATCTAATTAGGAGCGACATATAGTGGTCATTGACCAACAATAAACATAAAAGAAATTTGGTATTTCTCACCCTCTTCTCACCGATCTTCTAACTTGGATTAGTTAATCGATATGTTTACTTCCCTACATAATTTCCTTAAATTAATCGAGCAATCTTTTGATTTAATTATCATAAGCTACGGGTGCAACTCTAACCTTATCTACTCCGACAATGGTAGTAGACAATCTATCACATAAGCTACCTCCTTAATTGGTCCGTAATAGCCCGTCACGCATAAGAACTAGAATTTCCGATATCGGCGCTAACTTATACATTAACCAGCAGGCGGTGTCGACAATGATCAACACGTTCTGAGGTCCATCAAAACTATGTCCAAATTAACACTTCACTATTAAGTATTTCATGTTAATTTTACGATTACCATAAGTGATTGGCGAGATCTAACCTCTTGTTAATTAAACTTGTCGATCAGCGTAAAGTTGTAGTGAATCCTGATTAAGTTGTCTAAATATTGCCTCGATAAGCCGGTATAGACCGCCGGTTTACGAGAGTCGACTTTCTTAATTCGGATCTACATTGCTCAATTACGATTAATCTAAGTAAATCATGGGGTCTTTAAACATGCAGATTAACTAAAACACATAAATACGAACCGATCTACCATATTGAAGACAAAAAGGCGTTCAAAGCTTCATACCTTCAACAATGGAGATCTATTTGGACTACTCAAGCTAGAGATGGTAGAAATGGAGAAAACCAGAAATAACTCCTTAAAAGATAGGAATAACTTTATTTCATCAAATTGTAATGTATATAATATATTATGTAAACTTATTATTCACTCAATACAATAATAAATAACGGCCTTATATAGATCTGATGACCGACTTATGACTCTAAGAAACCCTAACCGACTAGTATGGCGGCGAGAATCAATTTCTTGTTCCACAAGCCCTCTGTTTACGGCCACTAGCCCACCAAATGCCACCGCCCACAAGCTGGTATGAGCCGCACATATAATATAATGTAGAAAAATACCTGGCGGTAAACCGGTGACTTTTCCTCTTTTCTTCCATTGATTTATTCTTGGACTTCTTTTACTTGGCCCATCATACTTATTTTGGTCGAGATCCGTTCTCAATGCTCCGGATTCGGTACATCCTATAAATCACATAAAGCGAGACAAAACATTACCAAATCTTTGGGAAAATAACATAGATCTTGAATTACGATCCTAGGAACACGCATAGCATTTAACAAATATTCCATATAATAATGAGCCTACTATCCTCTCTTGGCGAGAAGTCGGGGTGAAAATAGATATAATTAATGGTACCATTTTGGGCGTTATCGAGCTCTGCAAGAAAGAGACTTCATCCCTTTGAATATATCACGTGGCGGTACTCACAATGATGAAAAAGAAAGGCTTATACGAGTCCCACCTCCGTGAGAGGTCACCGTGAAAAAGAGACCGACCAAAGCATTGCAAATACCATAAAGACATTGGGCATGACTACGAACAATGCCAAGATTTGCAAAGGGACATTGCATTTGCCATCATGGAAAGAAAGCAGCGAGGTCATTGCCCGATATCGAACTTCGGAACCTCGGGGATGAAGGGAGTTCGAAGGAAGAATAAGCTATAATCAAAATCATGATCGTCGAGACAAGCCTTGACAAATGAGGATCCATCTCACGAACCTGAAGAAGGCGGATGGAAAATCATCCTATCAACACGATCAACAGATTTGGGAGGCCCGAGCAATGATGCCCGACTTGAAGATAGAGAGCGATGTGGTCTGCTTTGTCGTCGACTCAACAAGAGCAAATGCTCTATAGGGATAAATAAACATGTAGTAAAAGCGTATATGCGTTGATCTGGAAGCGCGGTAAATGTGCTCTGCTACAAGCGTCTTCGATCTATGAAGTTAAGGGCCCAGGCGGTGACACATATCGGCCCTCTGTTGGATTTCTTTGGACCGCCAGATTCATCCAGGCATGACCGATTACCCGCTACCTTTGGAAGCGAACCAAGGGGCAAGACCCTTATGGTCAATTATATTGTCGTCAAGGCACCCTCTGCATATAACATTATCATGGGTAGACCTGCCTTGATCGACCTCCGAGTTGTGAACTCCTCAGCTCACGTCGGCATGAAATTCCCCACTTATGAAGGATCAATGGAAATCGAGGCGGCGTGGAGGCAGCCATGAGTTTTACACGGCCACCGTTAACAGAAAAATGATGGTACAATAGGTCTAGTAGAAGAATTACTACCCGGAAGATGAGGAAAGTTGGTCCTCAAAAGATAGAGTTGAAGCGGTTAGATTTGTGGGAAGAGCAAAAAGGCTTAACCGTAAGCGTCGGGTCTTGGATCCCCGAGCGACATAAAGCCCTTGTTAAGGTGTTAAAAGAGTTGAGAGGTATTTTGCATGGAAACTTTGTGGATATGCAGTCTGTCTCTGGTGGCGTTACATGAACTCTACGTCGACCGAGCAGGAAATTTGGTTCGACAAAGAAAAGGCATTTCTCTAAGGAGCGAATGGAAGCAATAGAAGAAATACATAAGCTACTTGCAGGCGGCGTCGTAAGATAAGTGGTTTATCCGAGCTAGCTTGTAAACCCATTTCGATAAAGCAGACGGAAGTTGGCGTATGTGTGTGGACTTTCTTGACCTAAACAAAGCTGCCCAAAGGATTGTTATACCTTACCCGAGATCGGTGAGGTTAGTTGACTCAGCTGTTGGTTTTGAAATATTTGCCTTCTTAGAGCAGCGTACATGGGGTACCATCAAATAGCCATGGATCACGAAGATCTGAAAATACCTCATTTATAACCGAGCTAGGCACCTTATGCTACATCACCATGCCGTTCGGCCTAAAAAATGCCGGGGCAACATACCAAGAGCCGTGAATAGGATCTTGATAACCGAGTTGGTAAGTGCATGGAAGTATCGTGAAGCGATCTCTAATCAAGCGAGTCTCTTGAGCAATATTTGCTTGGCGTCCGGGAAGTATCACGGTGTACTAAGGCAAGCCTTGAGATGAAGCTCAACCCCAAAATTACACGTTTGGGGTCAAGTCATGAAAGTTTCTAGGATCGTGATCTCGAAGGAAGAGATTAGAGAGAATCCGGACAAGCTTGATGCATTGAAGACAATGCCACCCTCGAAAAATATTAAGGAAGTGCAGCGACTAACAGGGTGTATGGCTGCTCTGAATAGATTCTGTCGGTCGGTCTGGCGTGCCTGTCCTTTTCAAGGTTACGAGAAAAACAACCCCATTCGAGTGGAGCGAGGAGAGCCAAAAGCCTTTAATGATTTGAAATCTTACTTGGTTTGGCTGCCCAACCTTGACTTCTCCAGGAAGGTGAAACCTTGTTATTATACTTAGCGATTTGTGAAGAAGCGTCGATGCAGTCTGAGTGGGGATCAAGACAATGTACATAGACCAATCTTTTATGTAAGTAAAAAAGCTCTTCACGGGCGAAGTTAGATATCTTGATGCGGAGAAGCTAGCATTGGCCTTGGTACATGCTTCAAGGAAAATTTGAGGCCATATTTTCAAGCACACCCAATAAGCTGTGGTGACGGATCGGCCATTCTGGCGGATATTAGCACGGCGGACACATCGAGAAGATTAGCAAAGTGGGTAGTGGAGCTCGCGAGTATGATGCAGTCTTCCAACCCGAGCTGCGATCAAATCCCAAGCTTTAGAAGACTTATTAGCTAAAGGAATAGCAATTTGTATCGAACAAGAACATCCGATAAACCAAACCATTTTGTGGATCTTTGTATGTGGGCCGGTGTAGCGGTAAAGAAGGTGCGAGGCATGCCTCACTGCTCATAAGTTCAAAAGGAGAAGAATTCCCATAAGCCTTACGTTTCGAGTTTCAAACAGCGAACAATGAGGCGAGTATGAGGCCACGATTACCGGGCTCAGTTTGGCGAAGTAAACTTGGGGCGAGAAATTTGCAAGTGTTTAGTGACTCACAGCTTATGGTAAACCATGTTAAGGAGAGTATGAAGCAAAGAAGAGCTCATGAAGAAATATTTAGTTGTAGCTCATTCCTTACTTCAAAATTTTGAATACAATTCGAGATCGGTGAGGTCTCTCGATCTCAAAATAAGAAAGGCGATGCACTTTGAAGCTAGCATCTAACCGTCTCGGACAAGAAGGTCCTAGTAGAGAAACTATCAGAACACATCTATGATTAGAGTGAAGTTCAGCCAGTTACTTAGAAAAACACTTGGATGGACCCAATTGTGTCCTACTTGAAGGATGGAATCCTGCCTACAGATTGATCGCGGGCCCGAAGGTTGAAACTCTTGGCAAGTAGGTACTCTTTATTTAATGAGGTTCTGTATAGAAGATCTTTTATATCTTCTTGGCTCCGATGTGCTTCAGAAGAGGAGGGAAACTATCTCCTTCGAGAAATTCACGTAGGCATTTGTGGAAATCATCGCAGGAGCTCGAACTCACAGCAATAAAATGTCATCTACTTTCGGGTATTATTGGCCAACCATGCAAAGTAGCGCAAGCGAGGCTCGTCTGAAGAGAAAATCGTGCCGGTGCCACGACAATTTATCTCATCAAGCCTCGAGTCTATGGTACTATAGTATCTCCTTGGCCGCTTTGATCAATGGGGTGTAGATCTGGTTGATCCACTTCTCCGAGCTCAGGTAATCTCGAGGTTTTGGTTGTAGATTGAATATTTTACCAGGTGGGTAGAAAATTTGAGCTTTAACTACAATCACGGCCAAGACTATCCAAAAATTTCTCACGGAAAAATATAGTCTATAGATATGGCATACCCAAGTCTCTAATTTGAGATAGTGGAGCTCGGTTCGAAGATAGGACAATCAAGGCATGATGTGCAGGCTGGGCATCACCTGACCTTTACATCTGTTGGCCACCTCAGCCCGAATGGGCAAGTAGAGCAAACCAACAAGTAGATCAAAGCGGCCTAAAAAAGAGGCTAGATCAAGAAGGAGAAAATTGGGTAGAGCACTTGCCCAACATATTATGGGTGTCTGAGGACTACACCGAACTCGTCTAGAGAAACACCTTTCTCCTTAGCCTATGGAAGAAGGCGGTCATTACAGAGGAGATCGGCCTTCCATCCCCAAGGTCGGAACTTTACCTGAAGCGAGATCAATAAAGTGAACTCGGGCACTCTAAAGATGAACTAGAAGAGGCAGGAGATGTGGCCTTCAATGAGAATGGTAGGTACAAGTAGAGAATTTCTTAGTACTATAACTCAAAATTAAACATTCTACTTTAAAGAAGGAGACTTAGTCTTGAGAAAGAATGAAATGCTTGGCGGGGCCTCAAGGCAAGCTTGACCCGAATTGGGAAGGACCTTACATAGTGGTAAGGCCCATGGCATGGAGCATACCCGAGCTAGTTGATGCAAGTGGAATGAGACCATACCTCAATTTGAAGAGGCATAACTTGCGCCAAATTTTATATCGCGGGTTCAGTTATTATTATTTTCTTTTCGAGACTTATTTATTTCAATATGATGTAACCAAACATCGAGATCTTTTCAATAAAAATTATTTTCCATTCATATATGGCGTACTTAAGTTTTCTTGGGACAAATTTATAGTCAATGATATTTTGAGCGATCTCTGCCGAGTCGGACTTAGAAAGTTTGCAAAGGACAAACTCCTAAGTCTGCTGCAGTGAGATATTCCCGGCCCGAGCTCTGTAAGGTCGGTGAGAAATTTTGCAAAGGACAAACTTCCTAGAGTCTGGCAGTTGGATATTTGACCAGGCTCTACAGGTTGATTGAGAAAGTTGGCAAATGACAAACTCCACTAAGTCCCGCAGTCGGATATTTTGAACTAAGCTCTGTGAGTCAAACTCGGTAAGTATGCAAAGGACAAATTCACATGTCTGCAGTCGGATATTTTGAGTGAGCTCTGAGGTCAAATGCAAAGGCTCAAACTCTCACTATGAAAAACACAATAAGTATGCCATCCCAATAACCACGATTAATACATGGCATACTTGGGGAGGCGAAGGACACCCCACCTACGTCATGCGCGGCATAGAGTAAATCTTGGAAATAGGCTAAGATAGAAAAACTTAATAGCATACAAAGCATAATCATTGTGAAGGTTTACAAATTTGAGTTTATCAAAATTAAAATTAAAAACAAAATGTAGAGTCCAAGTCGAGTCACTCTCAAGTCTAGGAGTAGGATTAACTGCTTTGCTCGATCGGAGTAAATTGAGTGGAAAAAAGAAGGAACTAGCTCAGAGCTCG